>CM077003.1:32259023-32761523 GCA_039090855.1 Macrothele yani
GAGCGGCCTCCTTAGGTTGAATGGCAGTTTTTGGTGTAACGCCGTCCTGGTGGCGCAGTAATCTAAGCTCTCGATTCTGCCCATTCGTCCGAGATAGGCCTGGGTTCAAATCTTGGGGGAGGCATAATGATGTTTGACCCCAAATTAGGAACGTGCGACTCTTATAACCCATTGAATTGTTTACGTTTGTCGTTAAACCCTAAAAAAATCAAAGGATCAAATTACACTGATTCATTCACCGATGAGCCATCATTGTGACCTGCCGCCCTGGTGGCGCAGTGGTCTAAACGATGGCCTCTGATCATTCGTCCAAAAGGGGTCCGGGTTCGAATCCCGGTGAGGCATGGATGTTGTGTTTGTCTTACGGCACTGGCTCTCTCCCTTCCCTGGAACCAGTGGCCCTAAATTAGGGACGGGCGACTGCTTATAGCCCATTGAGTTGCTCACGGTGGTCGTTAAACCTCCAATAAAAATAAATAAATAAAATAAATCATTGTGGCCGCCCCGGTGGCGCAGTGGTTCTAAGCGATGGCCTCTGATCATTCGTCCGAACGTGGTCCGGGTTCGAATCCCGGTGAGGCATTTTTTTTTTTTTTTTTTTTGATTGGAGGTTTAACGACCACCGTGAGCAACTCAATGGGCTATAAGCAGTCGCCCGTCCCTAATTTAGGGCCACTGGTTCCAGGGAAGGGAGAGAGCCGAGTGCCGTAAGACAAACACAACATCCATGCCTGACCGGGATTCGAACCCGGACCCCTTACGAACGAATCATCAGAGGCCAGCGCCTTAGACCACTGCGCCACCGGGGCGGCCCCGGTGAGGCATGGATGTTGTGTTTGTCTTACGGCACTGGCTCTCTCTCTTCCCTGGAACCAGTGACCCTAAATTAGGGACGGGCGACTGCTTATAGCTCATTGAGTTGCTCACGGTGGTCGTTAAACCTCCAATAAAAAAAAATCATTGTGACCACCCCAGCCTCGAGAAATGAGCGCTCTTAGAGACTGAACAGTGGCGCAGGTGAAGTTCACAAAGCACTATATACGCAACCCGAGGACCGGCTTTCGGTTAGTGGAGTGTTCGGCGTCACAATGGAAAAAGTTGCCGATTTATCGGAGTTTGATAAAAAGACAAATTGTGATGGTACGGAGCCTCGGGACTACAATCTCTGAAACGGCGCGGCTTGTGGGTTGTTCACGTGCAGCTGTACGTACTGCGAAAGTCTAACCTGTAATCATCTCTTTGCCCGGCCCAAGCTAGCTCAAAACCTTTGCAAGGAGGACTGCCTTAAGAGTGTTGACATTTTTAAATTAAGTTAAGTAAATAGCGATAGTTCACAAATTTTACAGCACAAATCAAGTTTAACTGTTTAATAGAATTCAAAATCATTAGTTACCAAACTTTACAACTTCTATGAAAGGGCAAAAATGTTTTTACCTTGAAATGGGCAATCAACGAGGAAATGCTCAAAAACGCCAACATAATGACTAACATACAAGTCCTTCCACAGCATGAACACAACAGCAAAGTAATGAAGAAAGCCAACAAACACAATCCATGCGAATCACCCAGTAGTCCTCAGCATCATTAGCAGGGACTCGGCATAAACTCCCCGACGCTGTCTCGTGAGCAAGCAGAAGAATTAACCAGGAACATCCATCCAACGCTTGACCAGGTTCACGACTAAAGTTGAATATTTTTTTTTTGATTGGAGGTTTAACGACCACCGTGAGCAACTCAATGGGCTATAATAAGCAGTCGTCCGTCCCTAATTTAGGGTCACTGGTTCCAGGGAAGGAAGAGAGCCAGTACCGTAAGACAAACACAACATCCATGCCTAACTGGGATTCGAACCCGGACCCCTTACGGACGAATGATCAGAGGCCAGCGCCTTAGACCACTGCACCACCGGGGCGGCAAGTTGAATATGCATGGAGGTCCGTAGTATCATCAGTAGGGATTCCGAATACCGAATATACACCCCGGTGCTGCTGTTTCGTTTCGTATATACACCCCGGTCGTTAAACCTCCAATAAAAAAAATCATTGTGGCCGCCCCGGTGGCGCAGTGGTCTAAGCGATGGCCTCTGATCATTCGTCCGAACGGGGTCTGGGTTCGAATCCCGGTGAGGCATGGATGTTGTGTTTGTCTTACGGCAATGGCTCTCTCCCTTCCCTGGAACCAGTGACCGTGAGTTAGGGACGGGCGACTGCTTATAGCCCATTGAGTTGCTCACGGTGGTCGTTAAACCTTCAATCAAAAAAAAAATAATTGCACAAACGGGAGAAAATGGTCGTCCAGGATATCCCGGTAACGTTGACCTGTGTGGGACGATGTCAAACGTACCATTTCAGCCCACGTAAAAAGTCCCCAGACAAGAATGCTACCCCCACCAGCTTGAAGAGTACCCTGCTGGCAAGAAGGATCCATCGCTTCATGTGGTTTGCGCCGCACTCTTATCCTACCATCCACATGTACCAACGTGAATCTCGACTCATCAGTTCAGGCAACATATTTTTTAGTGTTGACATTCTTAAATTAAGTTAAGTAAATAGCGATAGTTCACAAATTTTACAGCACAAATCAAGTTTAACTGTTTAATAGAATTCAAAATCATTAGTTACCAAACTTTACAACTTCTATGAAAGGGCAAAAATGTTTTTACCTTGAAATGGGCAATCAACAGGAAATGCTCAAAAACGCCAACATAATGACTAACATACAAGTCCTTCCACAGCATGAACACAACAGCAAAGTAATGAAGAAAGCCAACAAACACAATCCATGCGAATCACCCAGTAGTCCTCAGCATCATTAGCAGGGACTCGGCATAAACTCCCCGACGCTGTCTCGTGAGCAAGCAGAAGAATTAACCAGGAACATCCATCAAACGCTTGACCAGGTTCACGACTAAAGTTGAATATTTTGTTTTTTGATTGGAGGTTTAACGACCACCGTGAGCAACTCAATGGGCTATAATAAGCAGTCGTCCGTCCCTAATTTAGGGTCACTGGTTCCAGGGAAGGGAGAGAGCCAGTGCCGTAAGACAAACACAACATCCATGCCTAACTGGGATTCGAACCCGGACCCCTTACGGACGAATGATCAGAGGCCAGCGCCTTAGACCACTGCACCACCGGGGCGGCAAGTTGAATATGCATGGAGGTCCGTAGTATCATCAGTAGGGATTCCGAATACCGAATATACACCCCGGTGCTGCTGTTTCGTTTCGTATATACACCCCGGTCGTTAAACCTCCAATAAAAAAAAAATCATTGTGGCCGCCCCGGTGGCGCAGTGGTCTAAGCGATGGCCTCTGATCATTCGTCCGAACGGGGTCTGGGTTCGAATCCCGGTGAGGCATGGATGTTGTGTTTGTCTTACGGCAATGGCTCTCTCCCTTCCCTGGAACCAGTGACCGTGAGTTAGGGACGGGCGACTGCTTATAGCCCATTGAGTTGCTCACGGTGGTCGTTAAACCTTCAATCAAAAAAAAAATAATTGCACAAACGGGAGAAAATGGTCGTCCAGGATATCCCGGTAACGTTGACCTGTGTGGGACGATGTCAAACGTACCATTTCAGCCCACGTAAAAAGTCCCCAGACAAGAATGCTACCCCCACCAGCTTGAAGAGTACCCTGCTGGCAAGAAGGATCCATCGCTTCATGTGGTTTGCGCCGCACTCTTATCCTACCATCCACATGTACCAACGTGAATCTCGACTCATCAGTTCAGGCAACATATTTTTTAGTGTTGACATTCTTAAATTAAGTTAAGTAAATAGCGATAGTTCACAAATTTTACAGCACAAATCAAGTTTAACTGTTTAATAGAATTCAAAATCATTAGTTACCAAACTTTACAACTTCTATGAAAGGGCAAAAATGTTTTTACCTTGAAATGGGCAATCAACGAGGGAAATGCTCAAAAACGCCAACATAATGACTAACATACAAGTCCTTCCACAGCATGAACACAACAGCAAAGTAATGAAGAAAGCCAACAAACACAATCCATGCGAATCACCCAGTAGTCCTCAGCATCATTAGCAGGGACTCGGCATAAACTCCCCGACGCTGTCTCGTGAGCAAGCAGAAGAATTAACCAGGAACATCCATCAAACGCTTGACCAGGTTCACGACTAAAGTTGAATATTTTGTTTTTTGATTGGAGGTTTAACGACCACCGTGAGCAACTCAATGGGCTATAATAAGCAGTCGTCCGTCCCCTAATTTAGGGTCACTGGTTCAGGGAAGGGAGAGCCAGTGCCGTAAGACAAACACAACATCCATGCCTAACTGGGATTCGAACCCGGACCCCTTACGGACGAATGATCAGAGGCCAGCGCCTTAGACCACTGCACCACCGGGGCGGCAAGTTGAATATGCATGGAGGTCCGTAGTATCATCAGTAGGGATTCCGAATACCGAATATACACCCCGGTGCTGCTGTTTCGTTTCGTATATACACCCCGGTCGTTAAACCTCCAATAAAAAAAATCATTGTGGCCGCCCCGGTGGCGCAGTGGTCTAAGCGATGGCCTCTGATCATTCGTCCGAACGGGGTCCGGGTTCGAATCCCGGTGAGGCATGGATGTTGTGTTTGTCTTACGGCAATGGCTCTCTCCCTTCCCTGGAACCAGTGACCGTGAGTTAGGGACGGGCGACTGCTTATAGCCCATTGAGTTGCTCACGGTGGTCGTTAAACCTTCAATAAAAAATAATAATTGCACAAACGGGAGAAAATGGTCGTCCAGGATATCCCGGTAACGTTGACCTGTGTGGGACGATGTCAAACGTACCATTTCAGCCCACGTAAACAGTCCCCAGACAAGAATGCTACCCCCACCAGCTTGAAGAGTACCCTGCTGGCAAGAAGGATCCATCGCTTCATGTGGTTTGCGCCGCACTCTTATCCTACCATCCGCATGTACCAACGTGAATCTCGACTCATCAGTTCAGGCAACATTTTTCCACATGTCTAGGGTCCAGTGGTGATTTTCCCGCGCCCATGCTAATATTTGCACCGTGTGATGTGCGGTCAGCAGCGGTACCCTTGTAGAACGATGGCTTCTTTTCCCCATAGCGAGGAGATGGTTCTGGATGGTGTGGCTGCTTACACGTTTTTGTGCACCAGCGTTAAATTGCCGAGTGATTTCTTGCACTGTGGCTCGTCCATCCGCTGTTACAATGCGAGCTAGCCGACGATTACCACCTGATCCACACGCTGTTGTCCACGGCAGTTGGCCTTTGCAGGTATGGTTTTACCGGATTCGATGTATTCACGGTGCACCCGTGTCACAGCGGCTCGTGAAAATCCCAGTGCCTGCACGACTTCCGAGGGACCCATTTGTCGGGCCCCGACAATTTGCACACGATCAAATGCGCTTAGATTCTTCGTCTTACCCATACTGCGTCCGACTCTTACTGATTCCCGTCGCATCACTCTTCATACTGTCGGGTCGCTGCATACGTCATGTCGTTTCTGTTTACAGGGGCGCCCACAGCGACATATTTGCATAACACTAGCTGTCTCTAATTCAATTGCTCTTCAGTGTATGCTGACTTCAGCCTCAGCGTGTTCCTGAGATTTCAGAGATACAAAGGCGCCGACTTTTGAAATGTAGGCCGAATGTATTAATTACAGATTAAGATACTTTGCCACTATTCCTTGTAAATTAGGTGTTGCTAGGGCCGGCTTCTGGACGGTGCGAGAGGTGCTGCCAATAAGCCTGATGCTACGGATGGGCTACAGGCAAGAAGGTTAGATAGAATAAGATATTTGGAGATGCCCTTGTTAATGGAACAGTACCACTTTACGTGCAGCCTGAAACCGCGAGCTACGGCCGTTAAAGTGTGGGAAAGCTGATGGTTTTCAAGGCCATTACAATACGCTTGTGTTGGCCGAATCGCATTTTTTCGTCACAAATGTTTCTAAATTTTCATCGTAACTTGCTGCCGATATGTGAGAAAATGCTGGGTTTATAAAATTCTTAATTATTACGGAGGCATCTTCCCATTTTTTATTTTAAATTGAAATACGTGAACGTTAGTGCGAATTGAAAACAAAACATAACGTTAAAATTGGAAATTTCATTCGTGTATGAAGCATAATTATTTCCGGTTTAATATTAACATCTGCAACCCAAAATCACACAATTTCAAAATGTACACAGTTGAAACTACATGGGCATCATGTAAACAACCTCAAATTCTCACAGTTTGCGACTTCGCGATTAAGAGACCAGGGAATCTCCAGAAGTACATAGCCTGACAGAGAAAATGCCACACAACGAAGACGTAAACGCAGCGCCATGCAAATTGCAGGGTGGGTGCACACGTATACGTTATGCAAATTACTGCATTTGCAGGCCAATCGCACGAACGGCGCGCGGGATATAAGCGGACAACCAGCCCGTGAGGCCATCAGTCGAGACGTCGTCACGGCCGTGAGAAGTTCGGGCGCCGTCTTGCTTTATCGCTGATGCTTCTCGTATAGTTTGTGGTCGTCAAGGATTTGACTGTGAGTTATTTTTATTCTTATTTTTGTTCTTTACCTTCAAGTTAGAAGATTTATTGTTGTTTTCCAGTTGTAAGCCAACCGGGGCTCCGTGCCTCCGGCATGGCAAACTTAATGAACCGACCTGAAACCGTTTAGGTCACCCACAATGGGAAGTAACCCAATGTTAATATTCTGGGCCGCCCCGGTGGCGCAGTGGTCTAAGGCGCTGGCCTCTGATCATTCGTCCGTAAGGGGTCCGGGTTCGAATTCCGGTCAGGCATTTATGTTGTGTTTGTCTAACGGCACTGGCTCTCTCCCTTCCCTGGAACCAGTGACCCTAAATTAGGGACGGGCGACTGCTTATAGCCCATTGAGTTGCTCCCGGTGGTCGTTAAACCTACAATAAAAAAAAAATAATATTCTGAAGGAGTTGGTCGCCAAACTTTACCATCCGGAACATTTGCACACAGTCCAGCGACTTAACAATGGACTTTTCACAGTGCTGTTCCAAACTGCTGCACAGGCACTGCACTACCTTGAGAATCCCTTGCAAACCTACAAGGACGTTGCGGTGCATATTTCGCCATTAGACGACGGCATTCGTACCGTCTATGTCAAACTCACACCCATCGACATCCCTAATGAGACCTCTGCGGCACTTACTGGATATGGGGAGATTGTCACCCCTATTCAGAATGAGCGGCACACGCTCAAAGGTCTGGAAAACGTATATACAAGCACAAGAATTGTTCGCCTGTGTATGACAAAACCAGTCCCAAATTTCCTTCAGGTGGGCCGGTGGAAGGCCATGGTTATCTATGCTGGCATGATACGCACATGCCGTAGATGTGGTCAAGTCTTGCCCCAACTGTAGTACGCTGGGGCACTTAGAGATCTCGGTCGAGCAAGCCTGCTTCACGTGCGGTGCGGATTCTCACACCAAATCCAGATGAACCCAGTCATCCTCCGCAGATGTTGTAGCCGGGCTTTCAACAGCTCCCCTTGTTTCCAATGAGGAGTTTCCAGAGCTACCCTCCACCGGTTCTATTGTTGTTCTCGGGGACTCTGCTTTCCTGGTGCAGTTGTTACCATGGACCCGGATCATGTTGCTTCTATGGAATTACTAGTTGTCATACCTGTCGATCCGACTACCAAGAATGTTGCGACTTCTGTCGTTCAAGAGACCTTGGTTGCAGACGGCCACGTAGATCCTGGAGCCTCTCCTGCTGTCTCACCAGAGCAAGATCTTGAGATTCTAGGTACGCCATCTACAGAGGCCACCTCCCTGCCTATTGCCGTTGAATCGGCTGTTGTTTTTAAGTCAGAGCCTCTCATGGACGCCGACGTATGTCCCTGTGCTTCATTCACCTGCTTCTCCTGACGTCCAAGTCGGACTTGTTTCCACTGTTGCACTTACCGAGGTTATTTCGGATGACCTTTTCATAGATTCCGTTGATGATGTTGCTTTCACCTCTCCTGTCAGAACTGTCTCCATCCCTTCCACCTCCTGGGACAAGGTTGTGCCTGTCGTCCATTCCAGCGCACCGCCGGGACGTGTTCCTGTTACCATCCACGATGTTCCTCCTACCAGACTCTCGTTCTGCTGACCGATCCTTCCGTCAACAACGACAGACTTTTCCATCATCGGAGGGCCGGCCTCACGGCAGCCGTTTGGCAAGTGTACATCCTGGCCGTCAGGACAGATCTTTTGTCCAACTAGAGGAGGGGAACTTCACCCAAGTAGCCGCCGACGGAACCGCCGCCGGTGTCACAACCGTACCACCTCTGGAATTTGGCATCGTCAGTTCTAAGTGCCGGTCCACGTTTCTAAAACGGGTGGGTTAATTTGAGTCTCCCCTCCTTACTGACCTTTGTTTTGTGTATTCTTTGTGTTAAACTTATCTGCTTTACCTTCAACTTTTAAGTTTCAACATTAAATATTCAGGGACTTCGGTCCCGGTCAGTAAGGCGTTGGCTCATCGGCTGGATTATGACCCAGGATATTCATATCCTGTGTGTCCAGGATAATTTTTTTAGAGTTTTAGGCATGTTTCAGATTTTCGTCTTTACACTAATGCCCGTGCTGGTTTAGTCTTTCTCCGACTAGTCAGAGGGGCGTCGAAATTATTGTCAATCCTAACTTCCAGGGTCGACAATTAAAATTTCAATATGATGACGAGGGTCGAGTGGCTGCTGTCAGCTTCTGCCCTCGCTGAATTTAAAATTCGCGGTATTTCAGTTTATGCGCCAACGGTACCCGCCCAACTGGGTAGATTCCTCAGGAGTCTTCCTTTATTTTTTGGGGGTGGTGAAGACTTCCTCATTTTGGGGGGTGACTATAATCTTGTAACAGAGCCTCTTGATAAACAGGGGGTACCTGGCAGAACGACTTGTCCGTCCCGGGCTGTCTTCTCCGGGTTCATGTCGGGGGCGGGGCTGGTGGACGCTTGGCGTTCTACTCACCCTGAGGTCTTCGACTGGACTTGTATGGATGGCTCGGTTCGGGCCCGCCTGGACAGGATTCTTGTGTGTGTGTGTGTGGGGGGAAGGGCTGGGTATTGTGACCTTGTGTCTTTTGTTATGTTAATTCTGTTTCTCCGTGTGAGTGACCATCGTGCCGTTTCTGGTGAGATCGTTCTAACAGGGGCCGGACACGAACTCAGGGCCCGTGGAGGATGAATCTGAATCTTCTCAAAGATGACAACATCCTCCAGGGCCTTGAGAGGTTGCTTCGGTGCGAAATTCAGTCTGAGACTCATCACACTGGTGAGTGGTGGGAGGGTGTTCAACTTAAAGTGAAGTCTTATTTACAACTTCAGGGGAAACTTTCGGCTCGTCAGCGGCTTTTGGAACGAACTCGCCTTGTCTGTATGTTGCGTGCATGCAAAGCCGGGCAGCAAATGGGTGCGAAGAATAATAGTATGATTGCTGAACTTTTTTTTTTTTTTTTGATTGGAGGTTGTTGTTGTTGTTAATTGTTGTTGTTGATTGAAGGTTTAACGACCACCGTGAGCAACTCAATGGGCTATAAGCAGTCGCCCGTCCCTAATTTAGGGTCACTGGTTCCAGGGAAGGGAGAGAGCCAGTGCCATAAGACAAACACAACATCCATGCCTCACCGGGATTCGAACCCGGACCCCATTCGGACGAATGATCAGAGGCCATCGCCTAGACCACTGCGCCACCGGAGCGGCTTGGAGGTTTAACGACCACCGTGAGCAACTCAATGGGCTATAAGCAGTCGCCCGTCCCTAATTTAGGGTCACTGGTTCCAGGGAAGGAGAGAGCCAGTGCCGTAAGACAAACACAACATCCATGCCTGACCAGGATTCGAACCCGGACCCCTTACGGACGAATGATCAGAGGCCCTCGCTTAGACCACTGCGCCACCGGGGCGGCGCTGAACTTCAAGCTCAGTTGACAGATTTATATTGTAAAACCGGCCAAAGATGCACACAGGACTCTATTTTACAAAATTTGGAAAACGAGATTTCACTAGCAAGTTTTGCGAAATCTCGCAGAAACAAAATTATTTCCCAGGTCATTCCTGGCTTACAACATGAGTCACGCTACGTGACCTCTCAACCAGAAATTCACAATTTGTTTTTTTCGCATTTCAGAGACCTGTTTGCATCAGATGAAGTGCAGCAGTCGTCCGTAGACTCTTAGGTCGCTGACGTGACTCAACTCGACGCCACGGCTTCTGTGCTTACATCGGGCTCTGTCAGTGTTTCTGAGGTAAGGCAAGCCATTGCCGGCCTGCGTAATGGTCGCAGTCCGGGTACTGATGGTATCCGTGTCGAATTTTATAAACGTTTTGTTGATTTGCTTGCTGAACCTCTATGTGATGTTTTTAACCATTTTCTGTCAACTGGGCAGTTAACCACGACGATGCGGCTTGGTCAGATCGTTTTGGTTAACAAGCGGCCTGATGGTCCAGGTCGTCATTTGGAGAGTGAAGACCCATCACTCTTCTCAATTGCGATTATAAGATTTTTGGCTAAAGTCCTTGCTAACCGACTGGGTTAGGGTTATTTCTGGCCTAGTAGGCGTGTGCCAGGTTTCTGGAATCCCGAGGAGGCTGCTAGAACACAAAGTTGAACCATCTAAGCTTTTAGGGAACATGGATAAAGGATGTAAGCCGGGTGACACAGTGGTCTAAGCAACGGCTTCTGATCATTCGTCCGAAAAGGGTCCGGGTTCGAATACCGGTGAGGCATGGATGTTGTGTTTGTCTTACGACACTGGCTCTCTTCCTTCCCTGGAACCAGTGACCCTAAATTAGGGACGGGCGACTGCTTATAGCCCATTGAGTTGCTCACAGTGGTCATTAAACCTGCAATCAAAAAAAGTACGAGATTCTTTTTTTCTTTATATGAAATGAATTTTTTGTTAAATTTAGTATTGTACCTTTCTGTGAAATGGGGAAGTCTCATTGTCGCTCTAATGGCCTAAGGGGTAGGAAGTTTAACCATCAGCGTGAGCAAACCAAGGAGCTATATAAGCAATCACTCGTCGTTAATTTAGAGTCTGTGGTTCCAGGGAGAGGACAGAGTCAGTGTCACAAGACAAACATAAAATCCATGCCTCACGGGCTTCGACCCCAGACCCATCTCGTACGAATGGTCATAAGCGAGCGCTTGCTTAGACTACTGTGCCATTTGGGTGGCATGGATGCTATTGTTATATTCAATTATCTTATAACGTTATTATCATAGGAATAATCATATGTTATAAACAAATATTTAGCTCATACCAATTCACCATAGTTATATACTTTATGAAACAATTCACCATAAATCTTCAAACGTTAATCTGTACCAACGTTACATTCTAATACAAAACACGTGTTAAAGTTATGAACAATGGAACACGTGTTGATGCTATTCATTGGAACACGTGTTACTGTCATCAATGTTAAATACAAGGTGTTAATTTTATTGTTATATTTATTATTATGAACAAATTATAGGTGCATCAGTTACAGATCATTTACCGATTAAATTTACTTTATCGTGCCTTTTTATAACTATGGGACTTTTGTTCTACAGTGATCGTATATGGACAAAAACGTGCCCCTTATATGTACTAGCATATAATAAAGCACGGCGTTGTGATTCACCTTTATCCCGTCACTGGAATGGTGGGGGAGTAAAGGTGCCGCTCGTGAAAGAAATCAGAAACATAAACACATATCTTAGTTTACACATACCTTAACTTATGTCTTGTGTGGTTATAAGGAAAACAAACAGGAATCTTATGTGGAAGTAATCAAAATAGTTTAATACGAGAGAATTAGGAACACTAAGGTACCACGTGCGTGGGTGCAGCCGTTAACAATACCTTACACATAAAATTTACTCTTATTACGATTTTTCTTTATAACGTCTCCGATCATTTCTGCATACATCTATCTATATAAGTGCAAAGCTTAGTGATTCATTTTTCTTCCAGTTCCTTTTCTCCTATGCTTTACCTAAATGTTTTACCTAGCTAACTGGGTTTTCATTGTTTTATCATGACCAATACACACGCCACGTGCTCTAAATAGGGTTATGAATTAATTTAAGCAAGTACATGCAATAAAAGGGAAAAGGAAAATAACTTATCTGGTATCTCCATATGTCTTTCAGGTTTTCAACACTGGGCATATACACCTAATTGAGCTGACTGGCGCTATCCGAACTCGGCTCTCCGTTTGACAACGTTGGGCATATTTCATTTCTCTCTCGTCATACTCGGCACTCAATACCCACGTCTGTTCCTTGTCACTACACGTACTCCACTACTCTTGACCAGTGCAAAACCCCTGACCTTCTGAGCTTCACCTTGTCCGCTGATGCCAAGGTCACTTGACCTTCTGAGGGGTTCATCTATTCCGTCAGGTGAACGTTACTTCGCTCCCTTCTTGGGAACTGACCCTTCAACTTTTCCGACCCCTATATCCCCTGGGGCCTAAGTATCGTCTCAAGGCTTGAGATTGCCTCTCGCTATCCCCTGGGGCTATCTATGCACGTGCATGTTGGACTAAATTTATTTTAAATAATTTTATTTCCAACACTATGACTACCTTCCCTGGACTGGAACCAGTGGCCCAAAATTATGGGCGGGCGACTGCTCTTATCCAAGGAGGTTAGAATAATATTTCAGGAGATGCCCTGGGTCTCTTAACCGTGAAGCTGCAAGGTGTGAAAATGTGATGGTTTTTATATTGGAGGTTTAACGACCACCGTGAGCAACTCAATGGGCTATAAGCAGTCGCTCGTTCCTAATTTAGGGTCATTGGTTCCAGGGAAGGGAGAGAGAGCCAGTGCTGTAAGACTAACACAACATCCATGCCTCACCAGAATTCGAACCCGCACCCCTTTCGGACGAATGATCGGAGGCCATCGCTTAGACCACTGCGCCACCTTGATGTTGTTCATGGCATACCTTTGTAATTTGAACTAAGTGTATTTTGGAATTACGTGGTTCTTGGTTGCAGAAATCGTGTTAATATCAAACCGGAATAAATTATACTTCTTACGCGAGTGAAGTTTTCAATTTTAACGCTATGTTTTGTTTGGAATTCGCACTAACATTCGTGTATTTTAATTAAAAAAATGGAAAAGAGACTCAAAATGATTAAGAATTCTATAAATTCGGCATTTTCTCACATATTGGCAGCAAGTTACGATGCGAAATCAGAAACATTTGTGACGGAAAAAGGAGATTCGGCCAACACAAAATGCATTGCAATAGCCTTGACAACCATCACCTTTACCCCCATAATACCCCTTCCCCCTCGCTCCAGCTCTAATATGTTTGCTTCGCCGCCGCACCGGCCGCCAAGTTCAGGGTAAAGTCGAGCTGAACTTTTTTCTTGGACGACCACAATTGAGTGACTCGATGTGCTATAAGCAGTCGCCCGTCCATAATTTAGGGCCACTGGTTTTTTTTTTTTGTTGTTTTGATTGGAGGTTTAACGACCACCGTGAGCAACTCAATGGGCTATAAGCAGTCGCCTGTCCCTAATTTAGGGTCACTGGTTCCAGGGAAGGGAAAGAGCCAGTGCCGTAAGACAAACACAACATCCATGCCTCACCAAGATTCGAACCCGGACCCCTTTCAGATGAATGATCAGAGGCCATCGCTTAGACCACTGCACCACCGGGGCGGCCCACTAGTTCCAGCGATGGGGTAGAGAGCCAGTGCCGTAAAACAAACACAGCATCCATGCCTCACGGGATTCGAACCCATTCCCATGTCGGACGAATGGTCAGAAGCCAAGCGCTTAGATCACTGCGCCACTGGTGCGGCTTTGTGTGTGTGCGAAATGATAGGTACATAAGGGGGAAAAAACAACAACAAAAAAAAACCTTATGAGTAATGTTATCGTCACAAACCAATGAAACAACTGAAGACGAGGAAATGTTTCGCTGTCATTGGAGCAATTGAAAACATCGCAACTGAGTATTATTACAGTCAAGTGCAAAATGAGTGTTGTTTTTGTAGTTGATCTTACGATCAACAAGCGCTACTGTTAATTTATATTGCATATATTTCATTTGTGGATGAAAACCATACAATCCAAAACACACACTCACATAAAAAGATTGTGGGGCGTCAACATGTTTTCGCACCAGGAGTTACGAACGCTGAAGCTGGCCCAGGGTGTTGCAACATTCAATCAGGGGCGTCGCCAGGGCCCGACCGATTTACACAGAATTGGGGTCTAGGCACAACACAAGATCAGGCTCCCCAGCCGTCCACATTCTTGAAAAAGTAAGTATATTTGTTGCCACTAAATATTATCAATTAATTTAAAAGTTGATTTAATAAATGGGACACTGCAGGGAAAAAAAAAAGGAAATAATATCTACTTTTGTTAAATCTTTAATTTTAGCAAGGAAATTCGTATTTAAAAATATAGACGGGTATGTAAAACATTTATTTAATAATTTAGTATTGCTATTTTCACATTTATGTAATAATTCGAAAAGCCAAGGGTGTTAAGTTATTCAGCCCCTTTTAATTTTATTTTTAACCGCTGAACATTATTTAGACTTGGAACAGACTAATTTTTTAGGGGGCAAGGTGAACTTCCATGTAGCTGATTAACCTGTGATGTGTTCAATATTATAGTAGCATAATTCTATTAACAGAGGAATGATACTTAGATTAGAGCAAACATGCATAATTCTCACATTCACAAAATCCCATTAATCCACTTAATTTAGACTCAAGCAATTTTAGAATCTGGTACTTTACAATATGAAACACTCAAAAGCTTCTACAAAGTGTCTTAGCAATGCAAACCTTCTATCGAGAGGTGTATAGTGTTTATAGGATAATAACACATTTATATTTCATCTGCAAGTTTTAGATGAAAAGCACTGCGATTTTCCTGCCTTATCCACTACTCACATTTGAAATTAAATGGACTCCACATAAATCAGTTTTTACAAGTTCCATAGGTTCTGATTTTTCCAAGCAATCAACAAGTTTGTGATTTTGAGGACCAAAAGTAAGTTGTGCGAGGGTTATACGAGGTCTGATCAAAAAGTTTTAAGACTCGGCCGATATACAACAAAGTACTTACGTTACTTAAATCTGGCTATGATCTTCCTCGAACACTCCCTGGAAGTCCTGTTCGTGAATCATATCAAGTACCGTCTGTGATTCGCGCTGGATCTCGTCCACGGTTTCAAAACGGCGATCTTTGAGCTTCATCTTCTGGAACAGAAAGAAGTAGCAGGGGACCAAATCTGACAAGTAAGGCGGGTGAGGGAGGGTAGTCATGCTGTTGCAGCTGCAAAACTAGCGTGTTGCTAACGCTCTGTGAGCTGCTGCAGTCGTAATGGAGCAGGAAATCGCTCCTGCGCCACATTTCAGGTCGTTTGTGGCGAATGTCCTCCCTAAGACGTCGCAGAACATTGCAGCAAAAAAGGGCGGTGATGGTCTAGCCCTGAAAGACGAATTCACGATGCACAACCCCACGAATGTCCACATTTTCGGGGATTTTGCTCGTGGACGGTCGCCCTTACCTCTCGTCGTCTTCCACTCTTAAAGCACGAGTGCCACTCAAAACACCTTGCATGACTCATTGCTTCATTGCCATAAGCCTGCCGCAACATTTCATGCGTCTCCATTCCCAATTTTCCGCAGAATTTGATGTTCGCTCGCTGCTCTAGTTTGCAGTACATACCAAAATCACAGCTGTGTCCTGCACGTGATCACCAAATATCGTGTAGCACAGCTCCCGATGTTCACAGAACGACGCCACTCGGCACAATGACTCATGAAGATCCATGCTCTCGACCGCTACTCGCGCATCAGCATACTGCTATCTGTTGGCGCGCTACGTACCTAGTTCGGAACGTTTTAATTGCACTACGTATAAAAAAGTCTAAAATCAAGTTAGTTATTCACACCTTTATCATAAAAAAAAAAAGGCCTAAAAGTTTGTGAATTAATAAAAAACGGCATACATGTTTTTTACATTGCGATTCTGGACTCCCCCCTCCAGGCCTAGGATTTTTGTCAAGGCCTTCAGGGCCTAGACGTAAATCAGGCCCTTGGCATCGCTAAAGGAATAAAATTGAGGGCGGGGGCTAAACAGGACTTAATTTTTTTCCCTATCTCGTACTCCCTCCATTCCCTCTTTTCTGCAATGGAAAAAATAAAAAAAATGCAGAATTTAAAAGTTGACAATTGTTATTTTTTAATTGCTTACTAAATTTAAAATAATTGAATTTTATTTCGGTAATGACCAATGTAACCTGAAGTTTTCAATTTTAGGATTACTTATAGCATAGTATAATTAATGCTAATCTTTTCCCCAACTTCAGTGGCATTTTTGAGAATACGGGGATGGCCCTCCAGTAGATTTTTTGCTGCGGTGTGAAGTATTGAGCAGTACTGCAGTGTGCTCACCTTTCTTCTGTTTAGAATGATTTTTGTTTGTGGCCTTTGTTAATACAAACAACAGATTAAGAATGCGTATAACATGGAAGCAAAGCTTTTAGTTCTATGTTTCTCGCAATTTAAACAAGGGACAGAGTGAATAGTAGATCCTATGTGTTTTCTTCGTGCTGGCTGGGTGGTTTAGTTTATCGGGTTGGCGACGCCACTGGGTGCCAGGCTTTGGAGACATGGCATTCTAAGTTATACTTTGATTCACCCTAAGATGACACTGAAGGGAAAGGTACATGAAACCTACCTCCACAACTAATAGTTTCCAACATTTTCCATGAAAACCAACGCATTTACTGCCCAAATCATGCTTTATATTGCCCTAGCTGTTTACTCATAAGTACATAGTTATTTTAGACATAAATCTAATAAAAATGATCTATATTAAGAAATTAAGTTTTAAAATCAACATCGAATCGACTATATTCAGAAATTAAGTTTTTTAGTAAATCAACATTGAATCGACTGCTTAATAACTTGGGATTTTCCTTCAAAAAGCGTGCCAGACAGGCAGCGCTAATTGAAAGAGAAGATATTGTTTTAGTGGAGGAGAAACTATCTTCAAGACATAAAAAAAAAAAAAAAAAAAAAAAAAAAAGAGAGAGAGAACTGAAGAATATTTATTATTTGGATGAAACTTGGGTGAATTCTGGACACACAAGGACCAAAGTGTGGGTCAATACAAGAATTAAGAGCAGCCAGCAAGTGAAAACAAACAATTTAATGACTGGTCTTAAAAGTCCCAACTTTGTTTGCATGTGCTGCCCCTTATGAGTAACATTTAAAATTTATTAGAAATAATATTCTAGTATTTATTGTGATTTTATACTTATCCCACAGGAAAATCATCCTTCAGATTCATCATGTTTCCCCATGAAACTGGACAATTAAGGTACAGTTCATAACATTCTTTGTAATCTTTGGCTTTACCATAATGTGTCAGACATTGTCTTCAATCATGCCCTCATTTTAAAATGAAATAGTCCTCAATTTTGCACTGAAATTGAGGAAAACATACCATTTTGTCCGCAAAAATATGGTAATCTTAGGCGAGTGGATTTTTTAAATTTTGTGTTTTAACGGCCACAATGAAGAACTCTAAAGGCTAATAAGCAGTCACACTGCCATAATTTGAAGCCACTGCAGGGCTGTTGACAAGGAAAGACCAGGCCGGGCAAAACCAACCTGTATTTCCTTTTGCCCATCCTAGTGAATTACACTACAACACAGTGTTTGACATCTGTTATACCTTTTACCCGACTTCCTTCATATTCATTGGCCGACCTAAATTATCAGCCGCTTCACCTAACTTCTCTGTCTGGCTACGAGCCTGAGAGCCTGGTTCCAGGTAGAGAAGAGAGACAGCACTGCAAGACACTCCTCAGATCACTTGGACACCCAGACAGCGTAGGATTCTTAGTGGGTTTACGGAGAGACCCGAGACCCATCTTTCCGAGTCATAGTTGTCCTCGGACAGCCATTTCTTGGTCATTCTGTGACATAGCCTTGCCTTTGACAGCATCTACGGAGCAGACATATCACACTTGCACACTTGGGATACAGAAGAGCTACTGCATCATCTGTCTATTCGAGACCAGATTGCAGCATTTTAATGGGATTACTGCAGGGGCATACATACAATTTTTTGGGGGAGGGTGAACTCAGGGTGATGAAGGGGCCAGCGAAGTCAACACCTAAATGGGCAATAGGGCAACTTGGTAGAGAAGGAAGTGGTACCTTAATGGCACCACTTTGATTGAAGATGGGATGGATTGTCTAAAATTGGTGCCAGATTGTGGCATTTCACCCAGCCTAAAGGAGGGTTTTCTTCACCTTGCAGCCACACTTCACTGAGTCTACCTTTTTCTTTTTTGATTGGAGGTTTAAAAAAATTATTTATTTGACCTGGTGGTACAGATACCATGACAAGATAAACAGACATAGTTGCACAATATTATCAGGCAGACATAGACAGTATAATAATTTTACATCAACAATGTACATAGCGAACATGGTATACAGTATGCCAAATGATCAAGTAACACATTGAGAGCCAGTGCCAATCAAGTAACACATTGAGAGCCAGTGCCAATCGAGTAATACATTGAGAGCCAGTGCCAATCGAGTAATACATTGAGAGCCAGTGCCAATCGAGTAATACATTGAGAGCCAGTGCCAATCGAGTAATACATTGAGAGCCAGTGCCAATCGAGTAATACATTGAGAGCCAGTGCCAATCGAGTAATACATTGAGAACCAGTGCTGAAAGACAAACACAGACGTCCATGCCTTACCCGGGATTCGAACCCATACCCCTCCCTGGACAAAGGATCAGAAGCCATCGCTTAGGCCACTGCATCACTGGAGCGACAGTCTACTTTGCCCTCACATAATCAATGCATTCCCACACCACACATGTGACACTGAGACAGCTTCGTGTGCCACATAGATATCTTGATGACACCATTTTATGCTCTGCAATGAAAGCAATTTTAGTGCTGTGTATTTCATGTACCATTCACTTACGTTCAGGTTATTGATTGGTGAATTAATAACTGACAGTTAAATTCTCTTCACTAAATAATTACATATGTTCGTTCAAAACAAGCAACTTGCCTGAAACGTCATATCATATCTATGCATCATTTATGGAAATTCAGTACTTATATATAATGAGGAGTAATTATCTGATTTTTTTTTGTGCATCACATGCCTCACCTTTTTAGTAAGTAACTTGCTCAGAGCAGATTAACATTTTCACAGCATAACAACAAAAATACTTTTATTTTTCATACAAGTATCTTGAGAAATAAAATTCCATTTCAAATGAAAACATTTTTTAAAAATAATCTTCACTGAAAGTTCTACACTTAAGGTAAATTGAAAAACTTTTGAGTTTTAATGCCGTGCAGGTGATGACAATTCAAAAGGGGGCCCTAAGTCCAGTTGGCATTGGACCCCCATAAAATGATGATCAGGCTCTGGTTCCAGTGTGAGTCTATAAATCATTTTCAGTGCTTCTTGGACCTATGCTATCAACTGGAATGCTCTATAGTTGTACATAAAAGCTAGTATTTCATAGACAATTCTATCTAGGCACTGCACAAATCAGTTAATGCACGAAGAATTTGTCTGCACAGAAATAAGTGAGGCCGGAGAATGTTGCATACAAAAGGTCCGTAACAGGTGAGAATATAGATGGCTAATTATACAATCACCTAGGGCGATGAAATACTATTATCTACACAACTAGCAAGTAATTTCTTGAAATAGTAGGACAATGGAAGTTATTTTCAGACATTTGTACTTCATGTATGAAGATAACTGGAACTCATAGTAGCCCTTATTTAAATCACTTTTAAGGTCCAACAGTCTTTTGCAACCTCCTCTCCCATGCTCCTGATTGATAGACTCAACATGTCATTGATTGACTGATGGTCCCCCACTACCCACTGCTGATTGATTGCTGATCCATCCCTACAACTTGTTGCTGATTAAACGATCCCTTCCTACTGACTGATTAATTGATAGTTTCTCCTAAAGTACTAGCTTGATTGACTCATGGTCCAACATATATTTATGGTTTACTTATTGATTGATTGTCCCTCCCATGCTACATACCTGATTCAACAACAGTCCCTCTCACATTAATTATTTGTAGGTGACTACTGAATATTGATCTATCATACTACTTGTAGTTGACCATGATCTTCTTCACTACTTGTAGCTGACTGATGATCCCCATTAGTAATTGTAGATGACCATTACTGATTGGTTGTATCCTAACTACTTGTAAAGTTAATGAGGTTTTCTGCTGCAGATGCCCAAAAGGCTAAAAAGCACTCCAGTACTTATTCAGAGTGACTAACTCACAAAGTTTTATGGATCGACAACCAGTGTTTCTTTCAAGACTTTTTGGGCGGGGGGTGGGGGGTGGAACGTTAGAGGGCATGTTTTCCATTTGCTATATATATAATTTAAACTACTATATTTATATATATATAGAAGTAATTACTATATATCTAGCACAGGGGTGCATTTAGAGGGCATTCCTCTCCCGGTATCAGTATTGGTATTAGTATCCCCTCTTAGACAATTAGGTATGGTTTGTCTACTTATTATATTTTGAAGAATACCATGCTTCGTAATACACTTTTAATAAAAATAAACTATAACTAGTACCATTTGAACAAATATTAAAAAAAATAAAATTGAAGAAATATTTGTATCATAAAAAGAAACGAAACTTCCTTTTTCATCATAGCCTGAATTTATCAAAATTTGGCTCGGTAACCTAAAATGTCTCCGAGGGGGCGAATGGTCATCTTCGGGAGGGCTTCCCCCTGGATGTATGCCTGAAAGAAACACTGTCTACAACATTTGTTTTGATTCTTGAAGATAGTACCTCCAAATGGATTCTAAATCTTAGGCTATTGCAGAAAACACAAAATGACTAACAAGCATTACATTATAACTTAATTAGTGGTTAAAACAGTCTGAAAGCAGTTTCTATTTTCTTTCACAAAGAGCACACACATTCATAACCAAAAAATAAGTAAAAATGCCCACTCATTTGAACCACACTCAACAATGCAAAAAGACCTCAAGTAACATAAGTGTTCCTCAAGTGGCGAAACAGAATTAACGCTTTTTTTTTTTTTTTTTTTTTTTACAAAACACAATGGAATGCATTGAAGCTCAACTTACTATCATTTTCCCAAACTTTATAAATTCTGTTTGAAGAAAGAGAATGGATGTCTTTATAAAAAATAAGAAAAGAAAATTGATCAATATCTTTCAACTCAACAAAATACAAATGTAAGGAATACAATTTGCTCTACACAGTGTATGTGAGAGAGCAAGAAAAATAAAATGTCACTAAAACAATGGGGAAAAGCATGTAACAAATTATAAATGATTTCAGTGCTATGAATAATTTAATGTTTATTACAGCAAAACTCTAAGAGCACTTTTATACTTAAAAAATGTGTGTGTTTTTACACTTTTTACATTTATATTTTAAACTAAAATAATTATAAGTTATTTTGCTAAGAAGGCTGATAGTTCCTTTCACAAACAAGACTTTCATTTGCTATGCACTGGTCAACCCAAACTTCAGTCACTATGTAGAAGTTTCCTGTTTTCCTTGCAGTTGAAGACTTCAGCAGCTTGGCCACACGGTGCTTATCACTGAAGAAAGGAAGGGAAAAAAAATCAGCAAGAAAATATGGATTCATTTATAGAAAAGACAAGCTAGTTCAGTTCATAACAGATGACACTAGACATTGGCATGTCTGCTCGCTAGCATCATGTGATAGCGCAGCCTGAGGAGCAATTTTTTTTAAACAACAAAACTCATTTCATTTGGCTATTTCTAGGTTTTGTTTAACCTCTTAACATAAAAGCCTGAGAATATTCGGGAAGTTAATTTTTACAAAAACATAAAATCCTGAGTATACTCGGGTGTACCTTATGATGACCCAAACATATGTTCAAAGCTTGAACACACATGTTTTCACTTTGTCTTTTTTTTGACATTTTGGGTAGATGGTGCAATACAGCACTAAAATTTAACGCATAAATATTGCCTATACTTTACAATTTGAGTTGGATGCTCGCATTCGTGTCAGAACAGTCTCTGATGCAGTTACTTATGGTGGCGTCCTGTTGTTTGCTGCATAGGAATTGTTTTCACGTATAAAGATACAATGGGGGAGTTGATAAAGTGGATCAACACATTG
The DNA here is from genome assembly GCA_039090855.1 of Macrothele yani. NCBI lineage: Eukaryota > Metazoa > Arthropoda > Arachnida > Araneae > Macrothelidae > Macrothele > Macrothele yani. The sequence continues at coordinate 32,281,218 of CM077003.1, forward strand.
TGAACAATCCATTCGCTGCAAGAGAGGGAAAAATACTACAAGAAGATATTTTCGCACCTCTTGGACCTGTCTATGTGGAATGTGTTTGTCCTCTTCAGAAAACAAAGAGGAAAGAAGAGTGTTCTGGACTTTCGTGTGGCTGTAGTTGAGAAACTGATTGCGAAACATCAAAGAGATGAATTTTCTCTGAAAGCAGCGGGTCGGTCATCAGCAACAGCAACCCCAATGTGACTTGTTGGTCGCCATTTCCCTTCAATGATTCCGCCCACTCCGAAGAAGCGAAATCCAACAAAAGTGTGCAGAATGTGTAGCAGTGTGCATGATGCTACAGGGAAGAGGCAGTGAGGAGAATCAATATATATGTGTGCAGAGTAGCTTTGTGCATTGATATATGTTTCCAGGACTATCACACAACCACTAACATATAAACAGTTCCTTTCACGTTCAACAGCCTTTTCTTTGTTTGTTCGCATGTGACCTATGAAAACATGGTGTTTATGCATATCACGAGTATACTCGGGATTTTATTTTATGCAATTTTCACAGGTCTGTATCTCATGTATAAGTTTTTTTTGTTTTTGTTTTTTTGATTGGAGGTTTAACGACCACCGTGAGCAACTCAATGGGCTATAAGCAGTCGCCCGTCCCTAATTTAGGGTCACTGGTTCCAGGGAAGGGAGAGAGCCAGTGCCGTAAGACAAACACAACATCCATGCCTCACCGGGATTCGAACCCGGGCCCCTTACGGATGAATGATCAGAGGCCAGCGCCTTAGACCACTGCGCCACCGGGGCAGCCATGTATAAGTTCTTTAAACTTAATTTCACTGTTGCCTTTATTACTGTAAGTGATTATTTCATTTCAGAAGTAAAAAAATAGATGCAAATTGGAACATGTTTTTGTAAATAATCTGTATGTTAAGGGGTTAATGAAGGTATAGTTGGGTAAGTATGCCAGTTATGAGAAGAAAACAACAACAGACTTTCGACTCAGCTCGGGTTTACATCATCTGTAAACATACACAGCAGGACTGGTTGTAAGATTTGGATTTTCAAGTGCTTCATTATGGTTGTTGCCAAAAGGTAGGAGGGATTTTCAAATGATGAAGATATGGGGGCCTATCAAAATAATAGAAACACTTACTGTTTGTGGGGAACTTTTTATTAATAAGTTGTAGCCTCACCTTGGGCTTTGAAAACAGAAGCAAGTCGACTTGGAATAGACTTATACAAGTCAAACATACATACATACATTCATACATACATAGGTGGAGATAGAGCCTATTGCTTGTGGGGGAGGGCACAATAAAGATGTCGGGTTACGGGGGGGGGGGAATGTTGTGAACCTTGATCCCAGAAGATAAAAGTCATGCCAAGACCTGTAATTGTCAATAATACAAAAATGATACGATTGACGATGATCTGTGACATCATATCGATAAGAACCATCATAGAATATTTTTTCATACTTAGGATTAAAAGTTTGGAATGGCGGCTATTTTGTAACGGTGAAAATTACACGTATCATTGTAACTAAGAGATAGAAGACTTAAATAAAAACAATGAATTATTTATATTTGTTTTAAATTATTCAATCCATAATAAAATTATATTCGCACAGTCATTATAATACCAATAAGAATCACTTACAGAATGAGTCTGGTTCTGAATCAGTGGCCAGTGCACGAACTACTATTGCAAAACAATCTTTCGTTTTTTACATTTCAAGATATATTGGTCAATCAAGGCATCTGGGTCTAAACCTTTAACTAAATCTGATTCTGAAAATAAAATCAGCAAGTTAGATAATCGTTCCTGGTTCATAGTGCATCTTAACCAGTTATTAATACGACACATTGCCGAGAACGACTGCTCACAAGTAGCACTGTTAGATGGCAAAGTTAAACAGATTTTGAGGAGTTTCCGTATATTCGGATAAATGTCCACAACATTTGTTTTGATTCCTGAAGATAGTACCCGTCCTTTGTTTAAAATATTTTCTTTCATTTTTAAGGGGCCGGTCCTTTAAATTGACACCCGAGCTTTCCATCACATTTCTCAATACAGACATTTTTGCTTTCAACATTGCGTGATCTTTTCTTGACACAGAATAGGTGCCAATAAAAAACTTAGAACCTTCCTCGCTTGAATGAAGGAACTCCTCACTGGACTCTGCGACTTGAGGAACATCACCAGTAAATCTTCGCCTCATTTCTTCTAGCAAAATGTCCAAAACAGGGTAAAAGATATTGCATCTGTAATTTTGTTTCAACTGAGATTCAACATTTTTGATTTCTTCAACTTTTGCTCTTACTTCTTCAGTCCTCATTCTTTGACTGACAGATGAGAACACAGTGTAATGATCTAGCTTTTGTGAAATCATCCGAGGCCGTTTTTGTTTTTGAACCTCCCAATCGTCCTCTTCCATTTCACTTATAACAGGTATTATATTGAGTTTACAGTCTTTTCCCAAAACTTTCACTTCTTCCCATTTTTGATCCCAAGCTACTTCATTTCTTTTCGAATAAAGTTCTTTAATTATTCCACTGGCTGTCTTAGCATATTGTGCGATGCAAGTGTCCACTCTCTGCAATGCTTTACTCAGGATATTGATAAGAGACAGGTATTCAGCAAAACCAACCATGCAAACAATGAAAAATCAAGTGATTTGATAGACATTAGGAGTCCTCTTGCTTCTGCCGATTTAGAGTGTCTCGTGTCTGTCGCTGTATCGCTTAATACAGCCACAATCGCCATGCAGTTTCGCTTGACAGACACAGTTGTGGCCCTACAAAACCAGCATGTGTCGTTAAATTTATTTATTTCGTGAGGTCCTGGAGTTTCGATCTTTATTTCTTTTTGCACAGCTCAGAACATGGCATGAGTGTCCGAATATGAAAAATACTCATCCAAGGACAGCATAATGTTGAAAAAATTACAGCTCATGTCATTGTCCTTGCAAGCAGCCACCAGTTCCAGTCTGACCTTACGTGCCAAGCAATGCACATATATAGCAAAAGAGTGATTTTCTCGAATAATTTTCTGCAGTCCGTTTTTCACTCCAGATACGACATTGGCCCCATCGTATGACTGGCCACCTATCAGGGCATTAACTCCAATGCCATTAAGAAAGGTCAGAATAATATTTGCTAACAAATCTGCAGTTCGAGACAGCGATACGTCCTCCATTGTCAGTATTCTTTCTGTTTTAACTATTGGCTGTAAAGGTATCATATACACTGGCGTGCAAAAATTAAGGAAGAGACGGTTTTTTGAATGTAACGTCGTGCAGAAGTGCTCCACATCGACTCAAATCATACCATAAGATCCCCAAGATGTAAGAATATGGGACAAGTGAGCAAAACCGTCCAAACAAGGAATCCAAAGGATACAAAGGCACTTTATTGAAAAGGTAGCTTCGAGCACAACTGCACAGAAGACAGAAACGTCCATGTGACAGGCGGCTGCCAAGAAAAATCCAGTCTTTAGTAGGGGATATGATCATCCCTGACTGTGTTGCAGGATTTACAATGTCTGTCCAGGCTTAGGACGAGGTTGTCAAGGAGCTGTTGATGCATCATGACCCATTCCTCTTGTAGCGCAAATTGCAGCAGTGGAATCGTTGCTGGCGGCTGGTGACGTGCTGCCAAGCGTCTCCCGAGAAGGTCCCACACGCGTTCGATTGGATTTAGGTCCGGGGACCTTGTGGGCCAATCCGTGCGTTGAGTATCTTCAGTCTCCAACAGCTCTGCAACAGCCACTGTACAATGAGGTGTAGTGTTGTCGTCCATGAAGAGGATCTCAGGACCCACAGCACCTCTAAACAGACGCACGTGAGGCAGGAGAACCTCGGTAATTATTTTACGTTTTCAGTAAAACAAATAATGCTGGTGCGGTGAATTTATTTTACGTTTTCAGTAAAAAAAAAAAAGTAAGAAAAATCTGATTTTTTTGTTACGGCAAAGAGTTTGATGGAGACGGAGTGTGTCTGACTGAATGAACAATGGATGATGGAGTTTCTGTTGTATGACGGAATACTTTTACCCATGTGATAAAGGTTATTCCATTGCATTCATAAAAAAACAAATTGTCAGGGTTTTTGCAGAAGAAAACCTTTCAGCTCCTCCAACACACAAAATGCCTTTTTAACACACACACACACATATAGGGAGAGAGAGAGACTTACATACATCTCAGGCTGGGTGTGCTAGCATATGATGTAAGTGAGTGGATGTGGCAACATCTAGTGACGTCTCTAAAAGACTGAACTAATGAGTCTTTTTTATGAAATAACCGAAATATGAATGCCTAAAGATTTACCTAAATAACAAGAAATTTGCCAAAATAATATGTACAAAGAACATTGCAGCAACACATTAACTTTCCATCTCCTTAGAATGAAACAGATTTTATGTAGTGATTGACAACTATATTATATGGGATGCATTCGTAACAGTTTCATACAAAAAAACAACAACAAAAAAACAAAAACAAAAAAACTGTTGCAACTGTTCATTAATATATGCACAAAAACAATTTGACAATATTTGAAATTTTTTTAATTTGTTACAAAAATAAAACAAATGATTTTGCTCATTTTAATAATTTTTTTATACCGAGAAAGATGACCAAACTTTTCCCACAAACATTAAATAGCTTATAACTTAATAACAAAAATGAAAAATACTACAAGACTTTCAGTTAGAGGCTAAGCATTGATCATAGTGATAATCACAAATACCTTCTTATATTTGGTTTTGTACTTATGATGCCATACTGTATGTTCCTTTTTCATTTACATTTTAACCAAATGAAATGCTTGATTTCATCTTGCCATTCAGCTGCAATACTTCTTTTTAGCAGAACAAAGACCACGCAATTTTTTCTCTTTACACTACAACCCCTCCCCTTAAAAAAAGGGGGGTCACAACACACACATGCTTTGACTTCCTAAGTTCTTAGCTACAGCTGAAGTGCTTTGGAGCACAGTAAAAATTTTCCCCTTTCTTTGGTTAAAATTGAACTCTTCACTGAAATCTGAACTCTATGAAGCACTAGCTTTACTACCCAGCTTTGCCCGGGATAACAAGGCAGAGGTGTGATGGAGAGAACATATTCAGCAAAAGTGAAACATTTTACCTTAGATGCATGTGCAGAATTAAGAACAAGCTGCATAATCTTTATATTTCTCTGAAGTAGGAGCTGCATGTAGAATGTTCTTATTTTGTAAAACATTTTGGTGGGAATTAGGACAAGTACAATTTGTTTTTACAATAAGCATTTTGGCAGGTGGGCACAACAGGAATTATTTTTCAGCAACATTTTCATTAGAAACGTAAGGAGCTTTTGATAAAGTTTAAATTTCAGGACAAAAATCAAAGTTTGAGAACATTTTGCATCCTGAAAGATATTACATGTTTTTGGGGACACCACACTAAATTTGTCCCCAAGAGTATAGGACCTATGGTCAGTTTACTCTTACCACAAGTTAACGGGTTGGTTCAAATAATTTTATTTTTGAGGATACTTTTTATTAGAACCATAAAAACCTAGTGATCAAATTCTAAATTTGAGGACAAAAATGCAATTTGCGTCCACAAAGGCATCACAGATACTTTTGGGGACAGTAAACTGAATTCGAGGACTATTCTGAAGAATTCAGGACTTCTGGTCAGCTTGTGCTTATAGCAATCGATACACAATTATCTCATTAGGATGCTATTATTAATTTCATTTTAAACCGCAAAATTATTGCAATTACAGAAACTTTTTACTTGCATTAACTAAGGTTTCAACCATAAATCTTTGTTCCAATATGTTAAAATACCTCTATAAAAAGCCCTTTTAAATTTTATGTGGGGGCGGATATTTTTCACTTCCCTCACTATCTCACTTTTAAGCAGTTATTGCCGATCCTATTCCTACAGTGTTTTTACTGATCCTTGCCTGCTAGGCAGTGAATAGAAAGGGTTGGGGATGCACCAGCGTGTGAAATTATGATAAAGTAAATCAGAATATAGAGGTGTGGTGGTCCTTGAGAACACTTATTCTCACCTCGAAATTGTACTAATACAGGAAAACAAACAAAAGGGGAAACAAAAATGCGAAAAACCTGCCGTCTATAAAATAACCATAAAAAAAGTAGAACTTCCATAAATTCTACATGTACACTATAATACTTGGCAGGTATAGGTAATGGTTATTGAACTCAATGCTGTGATGACAATTGAACTTAAAATTTTGAAACTTCGTTAAATGCACAATCATCACCAATTTTAGTGAATCATTCATACAATACCTTGAATGCACAACAGTGTGGGTGACCTGGTCATCTAACTCAGATGAAAGAGTAGCTCCATGAAGCTGCAGCTTCAGTGCTGACCACCTTAAAGGATGACTTTCTACTTGGGTACTTGAATCACCTATACGGGATTTATCATCTATGTACACCCTAAGAGAATAAATGTATAAAACATCTCTTTAATATTCTTTAGTAATGAAAAAATAAAACACCTTGAAAATTTAAATTACTGATGAAATATCTATAGTACATGAAATCCGAAAATACAAGTAATGAAATTGATTTACTGAATCTAAATATACTTCGTGGATCTCTCTCTCTCTCTCTCTCTCTCTCTCTCTCCTGATTGCACTCAAACTTTCTAATCTTTGCTACACCTGAAAATACGAAAATACAGCAGGGAAATAATTTTCTAAAGATCTTTTAGTACAGTGGTTCTGGAAAGCTTCAACTAGTTGAAAGCTGATTTTTGTTCTGGGACTCCCTGAAAAAGGAACAAGTGACATAATCAGATGAGTATGGTAAGATCTTGCAATAGAATATTTCTGTTTCAGGCGCGTGGGGACAGTGCACAGCTATGGCATTTCAGGACCATTCTTGTGCATAGAATATCTTCAGGGTCAGACATTTGACAAAGATCAGTTGAACAGTTTCTCAACTCATATTCTGTTGATTTTATAATTTAAAACTAAGTCATGATAATTTTTCTTTCATATCCATATGAAAGACTTCCTTATTTAACCAGTTTTTGAAGGTATTGAACAGCTGCACTGTTACTAATTTCCTACATCTTCAATTTCCTGGAACCTCATAACCCATACAAAAATTTGTACTTTACATATTGTTCTGTTTTCTAATTGTAGCATTCAGTACATGTTTGCTACAATTGTTCTGTTTTCAGTTTCATTAAATATTTGACATTAATCCTCAGTCCTAACAATTTATCAACCACATTTTTGATGAAATGACAAACCATCGTTTCACACACACACACATGCATGCATACATGCACAAAGATACTACTAAAAAAATTTTAATCCAACTGGTTGCATTACACATAAAACTAGCTTCAGTATCATAATATTTTTTTTGCAGGAACCAATGCATCAAATTCCATAAATTTCTATTATTGTTAAATCTTATGTATACATAACAAACTAAAGGAAAGGAAATCAAAATCAAACCAACAAGGAATTAAGATAATAAAAAATAATAAACCTATCAAATACACAACAATGGGTAATTATGGAAAACTGAACAATAAATCAGCAAGCTCTTACAGAGAGAAATAAAGATAGCAACTACATCCCAAAAGAAGGTAGCAAATACAGCAAATAAAGAAGTCATATCTGAAACAAGACAAAATGGAAAACAGGTATGTCATTTATCAGATAATGATGGATTACAATAAGAAAAATACTGTGCAAACAGCACAGAAATCAAAACAGAATTAGAGAACATAAGACAGTTATTGAAAAAGGTGACCAGAATAGTGTAATAGTAAAACACAAAGTAAACTGTAAATGCAAGCCAAGCTGGGATTAAATTCCAATTTTGGATTATGAACCACAAATCAACTGACCTGTAAAAGAAACCTACTGCATCCAAAAGAAAGGTTTGATCAATGAACCTACCATAACCATAAGTCCAATTTTCAGTGTATGGTTTAATGACAACAATTAGAACAGGGCAATATTAACTATATATTTTATTTAAAAGATGCTAAAAATGAATCTGGTGATCTGGCAACAATATTTACATTGCATTCTGCATCAACAACATAGTAGAAGTGAAGTGAAGAGTTGACAACAGTTGATAGCCACCTAAAGGCCAGAAACATTTGCAAGAAAACAAAAGCTCAAAGGAGACAGTGAAGATTTAAGTGAAATCTTTGACTGAAGAAAACTTAAAAATAACTCTGAGTAAAGCTGATAAATTTAATCCATATGCTTGTTACATAATTCATGCAAACAATTCTATGCCATTAATAATTTTTTTTGTTTTTCATCAATAAATTTAACTTTCTAACTGTGTATAACATACACAGTGTGGCAAAGAATTTTTAAGACAGGGTCTGTAAAATGAAATAGGAACAAGAAATTAAAATTTGTTTTGGTTTGTTATTCAAAATAAGTCCCTCTGGCTTCAATACACTTGTTACAGCGATTTAATAATGATTCGAATGCCTGTTCCAGTTCACTTTGCGGAATTGCCTCCAAAGCACGTGTCGAAGCTGTTTGTATGGTCGAAATATCATCAAAATAACACCCTTTTAACGTCATTTTAAGTTTTGGGAATAAAGAAACGTGCAGGGTGCTAAATCAGGCAAATACGGTGGATGATTCAACACACAGATGTTATTTTTCGCCAAAAATCTACGAACAAGAAGTGAGGTGTGACTGGGTGCATTATCGTGCAACAAACACCAACTGTTTTCATCCCGATATTCTGGACGAATGCGACAAATTCTGCCCATCAAACGCCTCAAAACATTTAAATAAAACTTACCAGTAATGGTTTGTCCACTTGGAACAAATTCTTTGTGAATAATACCCTTACTATCAAAGAATGTAATGAGCATTGTTTTGATTTTCGATGGAACTTTTCTTGTTTTTTTGGCTTGTGGTGAGTTTTTGTACTTCCATTTGGCACTTTGTTGCTTTGTTTTAGGATCATATTGAAAACACCATGTTTTATCACCTGTAACAATCGATTTTATGAAGTTTGGATCATTTTCAGCCCCTGAAATGATGTCTCTGCAGTGTGCACTTCTCCTTGATTTTTGTTCATTGGTTAACGTGTGTGGAACAAATTTAGCACAGACTTTTGTTTTGCCCAAATCTTCATGCAGGATGGTTCGAATCGTTTCTTTGTTGATGCTTAAAGACTCTTCCATCATTCTTAGTGACGCACATCGATTGTTTGCCACGAAATCACGCACTTTTTCAATAATCTCAGGTGTACTAGATGAACTTGGTCTTCCGGTATGCTTATCATCTTCTAGCGTCTCTCTTCCGTCCAAAAACATTTGTGCCACAGGAAAACATTTGATCTACTTAAACAAAACTCACTGTAAACTTGTTTCATCATTTGGTACGTTTCAGAGGCACTTTTACCAAGTTTTGCGTTAAATTTAATAACAGCTCTTTGTTCCATCTTAACAATTCAACATGAAAAAAATTTTACTTCTCTAATGAACGGCCGTTTCGTTTGAGTTACTTTAACAACGGCGCAGTACTTTTGGCAGAAAGCAGTCAGATGGTCACGGTTTATAAAGCATTCGCGATTACACTGGTGGCGCCACCGTAGGCTGAAATCTAGCGCCAGTCTTAAAAATTCTTTGACGCACTGTGTACACCAATGAGCTATTACAATATGACCACCCCCAGTCTAGAGAAATGAGCACACCTGGAGACCGAACAGTGGCGCACATGAAGTTCCACACAGCAGTATAAATACAACCCGAGGACCTGCATTTTTGTTAGTAGAGTATTTGGAGTCAGAATGGGAAGAGCTGCCAATTTATTGGAGCTTTATAAAGGACAAATTGTGATGGCATGACGCCTCGGAAGAATGATCTCGGAAACGGCGTAGGTTGTTCGCGTGCCGCTGTAGTGAGTACATATCAAAAGTGGTGCACAGATGGCCAAACGACGAACCGTTGTCCAGCCATGTGTCATCTGCAGCTCAATGATGCCAGAGGGGAGCGGAGACTGTCGCACATTGTTCACAGTGACTGCAGGGTCACAGTGCGACAAATCACCTGCAGCTACAACAGTGGTGATTAGGGCAATGTGTCACAGCACATAGTTCATCACAGCCTTCTGTGCATGGGCCCATGCAGCCAAAGACCCAGTCAGATTCTCATGCTCACTGCACATCACATCATCGCCAACAATGCATGAAAAGGGCGCAAGATCATCGAGATTGGACCGTGGATGATTGGAAGAAAGTGGCCCGGTCTGACGAATCTAGATTCCCGGAACATCACATAGATGGCCGAGCACGGATATGCCGATTATCAACAGAGGCTATGGCACCTGGATGCATTGTTGGGCAAAAACAGGCAGGCGGCAATGTTATGCTGTGGGTGATGCTTTCTTGGAACACTTCAGGCCCCATTATCCCAATAGCACAATCCCTGACAGCTGTCAGGTATCTGAACATTGTTGCAGACCAAGTTCACCCATTCATGGCAACTGTGTTCCCTGCTGTTGATGGCCATTACCAACAGGATAATGTGCCATGCCACACTGCCAGAATTGTCAAGGAGTGGTTCGAGGAACATGCTGGTGACTTTTTGTTAATGCTCTGGCCTCCAATTCACCTGACATGAACCCAATCAAACATTTGTAGTTCAACTTGAAAAAGTGGGTTCTCGCTAAATCACAACCACTTCAAAATGTATGGGAATTGGAGGACCTGCTGTTGACATTATGGTACCAGATACTCCACGATACTTGTTGCCACCTCATCGAATCAATACCTCGCCGAGTGGCCACTGTTTTGCAAGCTAAAGGGGGTCCTACAGCTTATTAGGTAGGTGGTCATAATGCAATGGCTCATTGGTGTATGTGCATCTCTAAGATTTTGTACATTACTAAACACTTTCAAACAGAAAAAAAAATCACATAGTTTTTGGTTTGTGTGAAAGTTTAATGGTCACTTCAAGCAACTTAGTGACCTATAAGCATTTGTTTGTCCCCAATTTAGGGCTACTGGTTCCAGGGAGGGGAGAGAGCTAGTACCATAAGATATACACAACATCCATGTTTCAAACCCAGATGGCCCTTGCGCCAATAAAATCAATGAACCAATCAAACCCAGACTCATCTCAGACGAATAGTTAGAAGCAAACACTTAGGCAACTGCACCACAACTGACCACTGGGGTGGCATGTTGTGTTTGCAGCACACATGAACACAAGCGCGTTCACATAGCTCCATGTCATACCAACACTGTGACAGAGATGCCAGAGGATTTCTATGTAAAAATTATGGAAAAGTTTGCAATTCAGCTGGGTTATGTTGGTTTCATGGAATCCACAATTAATCTGTGTAGTCATATACTAATCAACAGCTCTGAGCCAAGATGCTCGGTATCCATTGAATTCATACATTACATGAAACCACTGTGGAGTATATGGAAATTCATGAAGTAGGTCACACGAGAATGGAGGTAGGAAAATGAGATTTGTCATAAACATGCTAACTTTAAATGACTTTTGTACAGCACGCTATATCACAGTGATAGAAAGCCAGCTGACAACTGTCTCTAATTTTAGTACGCAGACACCAGATATGGAGAACAAACCCAGGTACATGGTAGGAGATAGGAAAAAAGATATATTTCTGTAACCATTTTTCTGATCAGAAGTCATATTATGAGGATCATAACAAAAGTCCTGCACAGTTAATCTAAAATAGAAGCAGATAATACAATCAAGAAAATGATTGCGTCATGTCAAACTCTCAGCAATGCAGTGGTGTCAGAACGATGGACTATCATCTGCTGTGTGGACGTGGGAGGATTTGGAAATGGAATAAGGCAAGTCCTCAGGTTGAGTCACGGTGTTAGACTAGCCCTCGTACGCGAAAATAGAAACTCTGTGGGGAAAAACTCCAGCACAGATCCACACTGCCTTGCAAGAAGTTGGTGGGGAAGGAACTCTTGATCAAAGCACAGTTTCTCCCTGGGCGTCGCACTTTCGGAAGGGTGGAGGGCTGAAGCAGCATCGAAAATGATCACCGCTCAGGCCAATCTCAAACAGCGGCAGATAAAACGTCTGTCACCATTGTTGCTACACTTCCGAAGAGAATCCCCGTCCGCTAGTTGAGGAGATTGATTGCTCATCAGGCAAATTTGTCCACCATGTCTGTTCACCAGATTTTGACTGACTTGCTGGGAAAAAGAAAAATCGCTGCACGCTGGGTGCCCCATCAACTCACCCTCGAGCAGAAGGCAGCCAGAGTTAGCATCACCTCCACAGATTTGAAAGGGATGGCGACACCTTTCTGAACAGAATTTTCGCAATTGATGAGACTTGGACCCATGATTTTGAGCCAGAAATGAAGTCACAATCAGCAGAATGGAGGCATCCAAGTTCCCCACACCCCTCAAAGTGTCATCGGCAACAATTCAAAGTGAAGCAAATGATGGTATTTTTGTACAATGCCCAGGGTGTTGTGGTCTCTGATAGAGTGCCAGTAGGGCAAAATGTCAGTGCACAATATTATCGTGACTTTCTGAGGACAAAGTTGAGACTGAAAATTCGTCAAAATCGTCCCAACTGGTTGGAAGCGAAAGCGATCGTTACTGCATGACAATGCATTGTGTTATGGTGCAGCATCGGTATGGGGACTTTTGTCGAAATATGGATGGGAAACTTGATCCCACCCACCATACAGCCCTGATCTCAGTCCACCCGATATTGATTTTCTTTCAAAGTTGAAAAATCGGCTTCATGGCATCTGCTGCAAATCGCTGGGTGAACTGTCATTGGACGTGACCCGAGTAATATGACAGCTGAACAAAGATGGTGTACTATGAGGCATCCAGGACCTACCTCACCACTGGCAGGTTGTCATTAGCAGCAGAGGGGAGTACATTGAATGACAATAAGGTAAGTTTTCTCTGTTACCTCACACTTTTCTCAAAAATACACAGTGTGCAGAATTTTTGTTAGGACCCCCGTAGCAATAGCTGGTACCTGGTCTCAAACAAGCAATTTCCTATTCTTATGCACAACCAGAGTTTATTAAAATTTTCGGGAAATGTTTTACTTATCTCCAAGAACACTGAAGGCTGGAAAATTACCTCTGTCCTTAACTTCAAGTTACTTTGACCCCAGAAGAGGGAAGGAACAAAAACAAATGAACAAACAAACATGACAGTCTAGTTATACAAGATTCAAATTCAGATCCTTGGTGTAATAAAAACAACATGGTTGCATGAATTACACAACACTAAGCAATTGCCACATAGTCATAGAGCATGATGGTGTAATCTTAACATGACAATGACTCTGCTTGATTATTTTCCATAACACTGATGTTTTGTTTGGCCTGACATCTCTAAAATCCCACCACACACACACACACACACACACACACACACACACACACACACACACACACACACACACACACACACACACAAAGTGCCATATATAATGTGTAAATCCACAAACATGCTGTAATTATACTCGTAATTTAGCTCCAAGCACTGACAATTTATTATTTACACACAATTGCATCACTAAATAATTATCATACATCAAAGCTAAAAATGTTGGAACTTCAGTTTTAGGCAAGCACCACAATTTAAAATAGAAATCTGATGCAATGAATTGTTATTGCTCACAGTTAGTTTTGATGCCTGCCAATATGTTGAAGAACAAAATGTAATCAAAGGACCAACATCAAATTTTTTACAACCACATTATCAATATTGATGATTTATTTTGGAAGTAGATTATCTCCAAGAAACAAAAATCTGCAAAGAGTTTAAATTTTTATTTATTCTTGTAGATCAGTTATTAATTTTTGAAATTACAGAAAATTTTGGGCACAACAAGTTTTTTTGTACAAAAATGCAAATTTTCATTATTTAAAGCAAAAGAAATAAAAAGAAAATTTTGGTAATTTTTTTGTGAAAAAATACATTGACAGAACACTTAGCATTGGTTATCTTGTTGCCAACTTCTTCCCAGAAATCCTCCTAACACCGACTGCCTTGAAAATGTTCTTTTTAACAAAGCAAGTTTTGAAGGAAGTTACAAAATTGTAAGCACCAAATGATAATCAGCAATTTATTAAAGTAACAATTAGCAGTCTGGCAACATGATCTTGGAACAACCTAGATTCTTCTGGAGACATACCATTTTCATGAGTCATCAACATAATGTACGTAAGATATTTTGAAAGAAAGGATGATTTCCTTTTTTTCATTTTTTAGGAAAACAATGGAGGATGAATATCTATTATACAAAGTGGTTTTCCTACAGATTCACATATTCATCATATTAAATACAAAACTGGATGTAGTTGAGTGTACAAACATGATAATACTGAACAAACCTATACATATTCAAGAAATTTAGAAGTACAGGTATGTTTGCTTTACCAAGAGAAACATTTAAACGCTTTCAATAATAAACTGTCAACATAATTCCTAATATTTTCAGGTCACTTATTTTTCAGTTAAATGTCCTCAATCATTCTTGATGAAAGGTTACCATGTGAATATTGATAGTGTTTCTAATTCTCTTGGCAATTTCTAAATCTTCTTCCAGCTTTGTTTTTTAAGATATCTGGTTGTTGCTTAAGATATCAATTGAAATTCAGTTAATTTTATATCCAGTTTTTTATGTATGTCTATTCAGTCCAGTTTTATTGGATGTATTTTTAATAACTGATTTATGTTCCTTCAGTTGGGTCTTCAGTTCGTTTTTCTGTCTCTCCCATGCATGAAAATCTTTTTCTCTTTGTTCAACTTCTGGATTATCTGAAAACAGGATAGTGCAGGAGTTATCCATAAATTTATCATAAGTTTTTAAATATTTCTCTACGAAAAATACCTGCAACTGTTTTAAATTTCTCCAATTATTTGAGAAGAGCAGCACACACACACAATCACAAAAAATATAATTTCCTTTGCCTGAACATTTCTTCCATTTTGTGGCACAGTGGAAAGAGCACTTGCCTGTTTTAATTGTCGAATCCCTGCCTCAACCAATATACATATACACTGGCGGAAAGTAAAAAGAACACCAAGAAGGAATTGGCGGACGATCATGAAATTTACATATGTTAATGGGGTCGAGTTTACGTAGGTGTGATGTTAATTTCAGGACCAACCAGTGAGCGCTTACGCCACAGCACTGCATAATATGCAAATTATCGTCGGTGGTATTTAAGGAGTATGGCAAAGTGAATGTAATCAGTCGTCGGCATACGGACACATGCGAAGACCCTGAAGAAGCTGCAATGCCTGGACATGGAAGACATGTACGATTTCAGCAGTTATTGGACTTTGAGCGAGGTCGTCTAGTCGGACTCCGCGAGGCCGGGTGGTCGTATCGTTGTATTGCGGAGCGAATTGGACAGGAAATATCGGTGGTGGTACGATGGTGGCGTAGATGGTCTGAGGAACATCCCCACACGAGAAGACGTGGAACCGGGAGTCACAGACGGACTGATGAGCAGACCGATTGACGCATAAGAAGAGCGGCGTTGTCACGCAGAACATCCACTGCGATGCAAATCGGAGCTGCCGTTGCACCTGAGGTGACTGTGCAAACAATCCGCAACCGTCTACTGGATGCAGGACTACGTGCACGTGTGCGCCTGGCATGTGTACTTTTGACTCCAACCCACCGTCAGGAACGGCTGCACTGGAGAACGCAATGGTGATCTGTCGTG
The DNA here is from genome assembly GCA_039090855.1 of Macrothele yani. NCBI lineage: Eukaryota > Metazoa > Arthropoda > Arachnida > Araneae > Macrothelidae > Macrothele > Macrothele yani. The sequence continues at coordinate 32,296,940 of CM077003.1, forward strand.
TTCAGCGATGAAAGCAGATTCTGCTTGGGGGCCTCCGATGGCTGTATGCGTGTTTGCAGACACACAGGGGAGCGTCTCCACCCTTCTTGCATCCGCCAGCGACACACAGGGCCTACACCCGGTCTCCTGGTGGGGGAGCAATCAGCTATCACTCCCGTACACAACTAGTGTTTGTACCGGGTACGTTAAACAGCACCTCCTACATCAACAACATCATTCAGCCCGTTGTTGTGCCATTTGTAAGGTCGGTCCATAGTGGTGTTTTCCAGCAAGATAACGCATGCCCACACATGGCACGTGCAACGCAACATGCACTCCAGGGTGTGAGACAACTTCCATGGCCTGCACGTTCACCGGATTTGTCCCCCATTGAGCACGTTCGGGATTTTATGGGACAACGACTTATCCGGTCTCCATGGCCAGCCACGACCATCCCCGATTTACGCGTCCAGGTTGAGGATGCTTGGAACTCAATATCCCAAACTTACATCCAACATCTGTACGACAGACTCCATGCCAGAATTGCACAGTGTGACGCAGTTCATGGCGGTTCAACCCCGTACTAACCATGTTACATGGAAAAGTTATTTTTCAGTTTACCAGCAAATACAGCTGTATTTTGCCATAATGTTTTGATCACGTTATCCTCTGTATTCCGTTATTTTGCTATATAAATTTCGTTGGTATCAGAAGTCTCCTTCTTGGTGTTCTTTTTCACTTTCCGCCAGTGTATGTGTATTTTATTGTTGTACTGTTCATGAAACACACTTTCACATTTGGACATCACAAACAAAAAGAATACCTGGTTATTAAAAGATTACTCTACATATTTTATTTTTTCCCAATCATTATTGATGGGCTTTAATACCTGGTTATTAAAAGATTACTCTACATATTTTATTTTTTCCCAATCATTATTGATGGGCTTTCACTCAGTCCCATTTACATTTAAAGACTTGAATTTCCAGGAAGCAAATTTAATGAATCATCAGGCAGAAAATTTATGCAATAGCTGAAGTACTGTTTGTAAGAAAAAACTGAATCACTGTACCCTAATGCAGTTTAATTTTATTCAACATTATCCCCTCATAGGCGACAGAGTTTTGATTTATCTACCTATATTTTTACAATCTGTACCTGATGATTTTTTCAAATGAAACATGCCACGCAAAAGGAACATACCATGCCATATTACATATATCACACAATTATAAAGGACTTAAACTGAGAATAAAAAACAATAAATGCTCACCGACAAGTATGGAAGAGACCAAATAAAGGCAATCTGGAAAACTTGTTGTATTCAATATCTGCCATTTCTTCAGTTGATAAGATTTGTGCTTCCCACACCTACACATTAAAATCACTGAGGTAAGTGATCATGAATTATTGCAGATTCCTCAATGAATAAACTTACAGAAAATTATGAAATCTGATGATTAGCAAAACATTTCATTTCCACTCAAGAAGCAAATATTCCGTCATATATATTCAACAGCACAAAGTTTGTATTTTTGCAGATTTCATTTCCACGTGGCTAAATACTTATGAGGTAAACTTTTGAACTGAGATTCAAGTTCTAAAGCAAAAGAGACTAGTGAGAATCATGCTAGCTAATAGACAGGCCACAAGCCGGAATTCCAACATTCATGCACTGAGGGTCATTTTTTAACACACCACATATTGGACCACATTGGGAATGGGCTACAACAGCCATGTTGCTAGTCACCTTTGACCAGTGTTACCAACTTAGCGTATTGTCCGCTAGATCTAGCTTATTGGAAAAGAGTCTAGCAGGAAAAAAATTGAGTTTAGCAGATAGCGGGAAACCTAGCGGAGGAAGACAGTAGTTCAGCTTTTTTTCTAGCTTGTTTGAATTTTCTTTCCACATTTTTCATATTACTAATCGATACCGCAACCAGAGTTTATTAACCTTGGCAGCGTGAATGCTAGCATGGTAAACATAGTTTGATTCTCCTCTTTCAGCTTCTTGTTTGTTTACGATTCACTATGGAGCTTCCTATTTTGTAGGGTCACAGGCTTATTTGTTCAACCTTAGGCAGTCATTCTCAAAGCCGAATTTTAAGTGAGGCTGGAATATTGGTTTATAGTTCTATGTCAACTTCATAATATTGATCCCTGCAGCAGTGGTTGTTTTTTTTGTTTTTGGCGAATGTGAGTGATGAGCTCTGCCATTTGTTCTTCATTCAATGTTAAGTCACGCTGTAAAGAGTAGTGAAAAGTGCAGAAGGATATTGTATTTGATCGGCTTTAAAATTTCACTATGAGGTTGCTCCTGTAAATTCCTACTTCTATGCCTTCTGCCCTTTGACCATACACAGTAAAACTTCAGTCGCCGCCCAGGTGGTGCAGCGGTCTAAGCGACGGCTTCTGATCATTCGTTTGGGGTCCGGGTTCGAATCCTGGTGAGGCATGGATGTTGTGTTTGTCTTACGGTACTGGCTCTCTCCCTTCCCTGGAACCAGTGGCTTTAACTTAGGGAAGGGTGACTGCTCATAGCCCACTCAGTTACTCACGGTGGTCATTAAATCTAAAAAAAAAAAAAAAAAAAAAAAAAAAAAAGTCAGCCAAATATATTAGAATAAAATATTTGGAGATGCCCTTGTCAATGGAGCAGTACTGCTTTGCATGAAGCCTATAACCATGAACAGCTGCCATTAAAGGGTGGGAAAGCTTATGGTTTACAAAGCTATTGCAATGAATTTTGTGTTGGCCGAATCACATCCTCTTGTCGAAAATATTCCTAATTTTACATCGTAACTTACTGCAATGTGTGAGAAAATGCAGGATTTAATACTTAATTATTTTGAGGCACCTTCCCATTTCTATTTTAAATTGAAATTCATGAAACGCTAGTGTGAATTCGAAACAAAACATAACTTTAAAATTGAAAACTGCACTAATCTACGAAGGATAATTCAGTCTGGTTTGATATTAACATGATTTCTGCAACCCAGAACTATGCAATTCAAAAATACACACAGCTGAAACTGCATGAAACTCCGTAGGGCATCATGTAAACAACATTAAATTCACCCACTTTGTGGCCTTACGGTTAAGAAACCCAGGGCATCTCTAGAAGTCTTATTCAGGGATCATAGCATACTTCTGGAAAATTTTAGGTAAGAATTTTAGGAATTTTAGGAATTTTTAGAAAAATTTTAGGAAAATTTTAGGAGTGTATTTCAATAAAAACTAGATGTATATTTGTATACATCTAGTAAAACAACTTTGTATACATTGTAAAGAGTTTGCTTCACACCCTTCAACCATATATACTGATAGACTGCGCATGACATCAAAATTTCTGGCTCCAACATAAAATCACATGACAACAGTCAAAAAGATGGGTTACACCTGCTGTGCTTATGGTTGCTCTGACCGATATAGTAAAGAAAGTTCTATGATTTTTCATGGGTAAGAAACGAATTAAATACCTAAGTCAATAAAGTTCAATTACTTAACCAGAAACTTGCAGCTATTGATATAAAAATATAGTAACTTAAGAAAAAAAAATGGAATGCATGTTCCAAATTCTTCATAAATGTTCATCACATTATAAATCACAAAATGTAAACAACACGATCATGCATGTATATAGCTCATAAGTAAACTTACCTGAAGAGTTTTCATTATATATGAGGTGCATTCACATAATACACCGAAAACACTGAAGTTCTGCAGCGTAAATTAGTAATCATAACAGCATTTGTACACGAAATTTGGAGTCTGATGATGACGTGCCCAATGTTTGAGCCATGGCGGCTTTGATGCAGCTATTGCCAATGCGCAGTCCATTAGTATATATGGTCGAAGTTCACACCCAATTTTTTTGCATAACGTCTAATGTCTAAAGTTTAAGTATGATTTACTTCTAATGTTCAGTTCTTATCTTTTCACTTGTTATTATCATATTCAAGTATATTTACCACATTCAAGTTTCACTTTGAACATTAATATGCTGTTGAACCAGAAGCAATTCACGATTTTCACAGTAAAGTTTTCAGGTTTCACATTAAACTATAATATCCTAAAAAGGTAATTGAAAACCAAGAACTATGTACAATTGTTCACTGAATTACTTTTTTCATATTATTGTTTTAACCTTTTCCTGATTAGCCTATCTTTTTCTGCTTCCACCACAACTAATTTACTTTCAGTTTTCTTTATTTCAGCTGAACCTTGTATGATCAAGTTAGAGGCAACTGCTATTTCAACAGTATTTTGTTTTTCTACAGCTTTTCTCATTCTTTCTGTTCCCTCTTGAATTACTGCTAGGGAGGCTTCTTTATCTTTTTTAAGCCTATTTATTTCTGCATCATTTTCTTTTATTTTGTCATCAAACTCAGCTTTTCTTTTTTCTCTAGCTGCTTTTCCTTATTTTCCCTCTCTTTCTTCGAAAATAAAAGCATAACAAACATGCGAAAACTAGCTCATAAATAGAATATTTGAAACACTCTCAATGTATGCACTCTCAATTATTAGGGATGGTAGAGGGGAAGGGAATAGAACTGTCCAAAATTAGCATGTTTTCGTTGCGCTAGGGCGCTTAAGCACGGCTGAATTCCTTCAGATACCCCCAATGTTCAAATGATTGAAATGTGCTGATGTTCATGGAATGAAATGGTTGATCAGCTATGATGACCGCATAAAAGTTCGGGGTGGGGGGAGGGGCTTTATTTTTTTTTATTTTTTAGTTTATGCAACATTTTACATCACTCCAGTATTTATCTTGTCATCATCAACAATCGCAATGCAACTACCGCTTACGATCGCGGATATCAGCAACCGAAAATCTGCCATATCTCTAAGTGATATAACACACAGTATCCTGTTACAGTGTATTGTAATTGAAAAAAAAAGGATGTGGAAAAAAGAAACTTTCAGAAATTAAGATCAAGTCATGCGTTTCAAAAATCCGTTTTCCTTTATAACGTTTAAAAACATGTTTTTGCTTTTTTACCTGTAGTGTAAATAAAAAAACTATGTTGATTTTTTTTTTATGGAATCAGACGTCCGTATGTCTGATTGTCTTCATCTGAGTTCACACTTTAGCTACTGTGTACAAGTAGACCTATTTTTTCAGCTCAAAAATATGTAGTTTTGTATATATTCACAGTATAAGTCATTCCTTATTCCCACAGAACTGAATTCAGCATATACAAAATGAAGATCATCAAGACCCGCCCAACACTATGTTTCTGATTGTCTGCTGTTTATATTCAAGAAATGCAAACATGGATCAATGGTGAATGCAGCAACTATGATTTTTATTTATTACCAAGAAAAAAAAAAAAAAAAAAAAAAAAAGAGCCGTAAAAGCTGTAAAGCTGAAACGGATATTTCTCTCGACCCCCCCCCCCATGCACAAAAACATTCGAATTAAGATCAAACAGCAGGAGGACGCGTCCACACAACACAACCTTTGGAATTACCTGATGGAATGGCTTCTTTTCATTTGGCACATCGCCATAAATCACCACCTGCAGCTCACTGAACTGTCAAGTTGCACATTTCCTCCTTCACTTTAACTATAATAGAAACTGTAAAAAAAAAAAAAATGCTCCCCAATTTTCGACAAAATTAAATTACCAAATTTACGTCATGATGTTGCAATTTACTAAAATACGTTTGTTTATCTGCTGAATATTGCTTAAATCCATTGAAAACTTTTTAATTATAGATGATTTTTTTATTAAAACAGTAACTCAGACGTCTGAATAAAAACGTGTTTGTAATTCAAATAGAGTCCATATCATCACAGAAAAAAAATTTAAGGATCACTCTGTTTAAATAAACCATGGCATCTAAAAAAAATAATTCACTTGCTTTTCCCGTAATTTATAATTACTGTTTCTTTTTTCAATCCGATTATGCATCTGCTAAAGTTCCTAACGGAATTTGGCGAAATTTGCACTAGAACTTTATTGTGATGTATCTTAACTACTGTAAAAATTTTACTGTGTTATTTTCAAAATTCAGAAAAATGGATTTCTGAAAATATTCTCCTAGTCCTTTTGAGCTGTGGAAGTGATAAACAGGTGTTTGCTTTCTTCCCAACCAAGGGCTTCAGATCAGCGCTCCCAGCTGTCAATCAACCGTTGCTATGGTAACACCCTTTCTGCTGGAGGCTCACTCTGTCCAAAGAGGCACACATACTTGTCCATAATAAAAATTACCAATGCTAACTTTTAAAGTTTTAAACCGATTCAACTGGAATTTTGGAAGTGAGCTTCTGTAATCCAATTACAGTGAATGTAAAAATTTCAGCCACTTTCGTGAAAAATTCGCAAAGATAGTTTTCTTATTTTTTATCATAAGTAATGGAAGTCTCTTGAGGGGAGGGAGGGTGGCATGCACATAAACAAGAAGATGATGAATGTGTTGTTCAGGCATACTCCTCACTGGTGGATGCCAGCTGACTTGGTACATACACGACCCCCTGCAAATGCTAAATGCCTCTTCTTTCCCCTTCTGTTCTCAATTGTCGGACGGACATCAAGCTTCCCTTCGACCTACTAGTAATCATCCAATTTTATTGCACTGGAAGTAGTGCCTTTTTTTTTTCTTTTTTTCCCCCCAGCCAAATTAGGATTTGGTGCACATCGGAAACCGCTGCCGGTGGTTTCTTTGAGAACAGAGAAAAGGAACTTTAAAAAATGAAGGGGTAACAGTAACACGATTTCCTAAAAGGGCATTTTTAAGCACTAATTTCAAATTTCAAGGCTTTTCAAGACGGCATTAAAAATACACAGTTTTTCCAGGATATTCCAGGCCTTGAAAACGTAATCATGATTTTCCAGGACTTTCCAGGTTTTCAAGCACGCGTGCGCACACCCTGCGTAATGGTAAATTTATTGGCGTTAATAACGGTTGTGTTTTTAATAAATAAGCTTACGAAAATTTTAGGATGAACAGCAAATTTTAGGTATAATTTTAGGAATTTAAGGAGGGTCACAAAATATTAGGAATTTTAGGAATTTTAGGAGGAATGCGATCCCTGCTTATTGGACATCTCCAGGCTTTACATAACTGTTACATGCAATCAATAAATAAATATATATATGTATATCGATAAAAACATATAATTTTTTGTATTTTAATCGTTTTTCTAAATCTGACTGAAATCTAGCTTATTTGATTGTGGGTTTTAGCTTTTGCTCCGGCGAATAGTTGGTGGTTTGGCCATGTTGAAAGAATGAGTGATGAGATGCTTATTAAGAAAATCTTTTAGCCCAAATGACAGGAAGGAAAGGCAGAGGAAGGCCAAGGAAGACATGGGTGGATAAGATTCAGGAGTGTCTGCATGAGAAAAAGATTATGAGTATGAAGTATAAAAGATCTTGTGTATGGCGTGTAATGGATATCAGTGAAGCCCGAGTTGTATGTCAAGATCGCTGTAAATGGAGAAGTTTGATACGACAATAGTAAGTAAAAATATCTGGTAGTTGTATTTCTTTTTGGAGCTAACCTCTGAATCTCAGAGAACAGCTTAGTGATATGTATGTATGTATGTATGTATGTATGTATGTATGTATGTATGTATGTATGTATGTATGTATGTATGTATGTATGAATAGTTGGCAACACTGCCTTTGACCTTTCTGATTCACCAGCTATTTTTGTTCACAAGACTGCCAATTTCTGGAAGCTTTTTGTATGCCCTCCATTCACAATGTACCCTTGCTGTAGTTGTAGGTGAAAAGCATGGGAGAACAGCTGATTTGGAGATGTACAAACCAGCACATTTGGTACAAACTATCATACTATGTTCAAAGTAGCTCGGATCACTCATTTTGCTCATTCTAACTCTTAATCAAATGCTAACAGATACTTGATGAGCTGGTCTGCCTGACTTATGCAGAGCACTGAGCTCATGTACTATCAAACAACCTATGTCCGAAAAGATCCAGGACTGACAGCATAACCGACGTAACAGTAGTGGGATAAAAATATTATTACGTACGTATAAAATTTTTATCCCACTACTGAAAATTATGTGCATGCTAGAAGACAGCAGTCCTTGACAGAAGACAGCAGTCCTTGGCCAATCAGCAAATAGCTGGAAACTGGTTTATATCGTTACCGACAGGCAGCAGATGGGCATTAAGGGAGTCATAGCAAGCATTCTCATCCCATTTCATTTTAGCCATGGAACAGCAGAGAGTCAGAGAGTGAAAACATCTGTTTTTCTTGGAAACTTCGTAAATCCATGACTGTCTTAAGGAGTGGGCCACAGAGGCTGATGCCCAGGGCCTCCACCAGAACTTGGACCTCCAACACCACAAGAGTCCTATGGGTATACAAAAAATCAAACTCTTTCACCACTCACCAGAACATTATTTTTTTAATTTAAAGAAAAGAAGAAACACCAATGCAGAAAGTTGGAAGTCCTTCCGCCTTCTCTACCCCCCCCCCCAATTGTAGCTTTGATTTCCCAAGGAGGCAGGAGGAAAGTTAGGTGTTAAGGTGGATCTTTTGTGACAAAATAAGAAACAAAAAAAGCCGACCTCTCTCCCAATCCTCAGTGTGGGTGAGGTTTAATGGTCATGAGGGCCACGTACAAATATATATATATGTACAGTAATACCATACGTGAATAAAAAAAATATATATGTATTAAATCTAAGCTGTTTAAATTAAAAAAAAAATAACGGGGGCCACATATCAGCATTTTTGAAACGGCGCTGGTTGATTTATTTCTTCTGCTTTCTTTAATTTAATTTTTGTTCAATAATTTGTAGAATGAGGAAGAAACGTTATGTCTTTCAGCACCAATTGTAATTTACAAAGCAGCTATTAATAAATGTGAGTGCATTTGGTACACTTGGAGTTCTACATTTTGTCATGCATCATTTTTCATTCAAGTGGTATTTAAGAAGTTACTGGACATGGAATGTTTCTTCTCTGGGATAACATGTTGAGGTGGTGAATATATGTAAGAATTCTCATATGTTGTATACACATAATATCATATGTGAATTAAAAAAAAAAACACACACATTGTAATAATACCATATGTTGTGTGTGTATATATATATATATAAGATTAGAGGACTAAAAAAATGTGACGGCCCAAGTCCCCCAGAAGCGTTAAGATGGCACTGGGTAAATCAGCTACTGAAACTTACAGAATGTTAAAAGAAGTGTATGGAGACATAGCATTGTACCGCAGCAAAGTTTTTAAATGGTATGCACGGTTTTGTGATGGACAGGAATTCTTTGATGATGATCTGAGATCTGGGCATCTTTCCAATGTGTGGGATACCAATTTGGAATTAAGTTTTCGTTTGCCCAGATCCTCACGTAGAATCTCACGACAGATAGACTTACTGATTCCACTTTCTTTAACTGATTCCACACCTCTTCAATTTTTTCTGCTGGCTGCACACTGAAGGGCCACCCAGATCAATTATGCAGTCAGTCCTTTTTTTTTTTTTTTTTTTTGATTGGAGGTTTAACGACCACCGTGAGCAACTCAATGGGCTATAAGCAGTCGCCCGTCCCTAATTTAGGGTCACTGGTTCCAGGGAAGGGAGAGAGCCAGTGCCGTAAGACAAACACAACATCCATGCCTGACCGGGATTCGAACCCGGACCCCTTACGGACGAATGATCAGAGGCCAACGCCTTAGACCACTGCGCCACCGGGCGGCCGCAGTCAGTCCTGTAACTTTTCAGATGTAGGTTGTATGTGTTGGAGAGAGCCATTTATGTGACAAGGGCATGTGTACCTAATAAACAAGCATATCATTATATATGCTCATATATAAACACAATACAGAATAAGTATAAGATCATCTGAGAAATTTGTGCTAATCATTACTGCAGCATCACCCCCCTTCTGTTGACAAATACCAGTAACAGTATGAAATTCTTATTTAATTATTCTTTTGCATAACCTGACTTCATCTACCCAGGGCTACATTAAAGTCCGTCTGGTTCCTACATACTTCTGTTTTGTAGGCACTTTAGTTGTACTGATTTCTCATAAGATCTTCAAATGCCAATAATAATATCTTGAAATATAACAGGGCTTGACAATGCTGAGAACATAGGCTAACCAAAAGGTAAAGAGAAGTTAAAACAAGATTCTTGCATCAAACTGATTGCCTGAAGCAGGATATCACAAAACAGATCATGCAATTTAAATGAAGGAAAAAAAAAAAGTGCAGTGAAGAATCTGTGTACCTTTTTTGGAATTTTTGAAAATACTGACTTCAGTGACTCTTCTGTAGCATCTGTGAAGTAACTGTCCCCATATTCATCAAAGATCTCACTGAACTTCAAGAGTGTAGCAGGGGTGGAGTGGAACATATCATCTGGTACCCTATTGAAGCAAAGGTTAGAAATAATTTAAAAAAAAATGCTATACTATAAAGAATAAATGCACAAAAAAAAAAAAAAAATCATTCATCAAATCAAGCTGTTTGGTGAACAATAACCCACTTTTATAAATGCATTGTCATGTGTAGAGGAACAGCAGAAGTGCACAACTGGAACTTCATACAATGTTTCATGACTTATTTTTAATAAATCTTCATCACACTAAACATTTTTTTTAGTTAATATTGACAGGGCAAATGTGCATATGTGGGTATAATACTCTTTTGGATATACCATATTTTTGAAATTTATTTGCAAATGTATGCCAGATTTGTTGTAATGACTTAAAACACTCAATAAGGAATAAACAACAATAATTCCCCCTAAAACACAATTAGAGCCCTTAAGTGAAAAAATGTCACTGCTTGATCCATTTAACGAGTGAATATCATTGCATAAACAAGAATTTTTTTTTCAACAACTTTCAGACGCTTATTATTAAAGTATAAATGATTACAGTACAAAGTAGTGTTCTACCAGAAGACTTTTGGTTGGTTATTATTCTTTGCCACTTGGCTGTTGAGTTCACATAAACTTAGGAGCTCCCTTTTCAATGGAGCTTATGATGATGATGAGAGAGAGATTATGCCCACACATCACAGAATATTTCGTATATGTTACAGGTACGTAACATTGAAACTTTTCAGATATGTTGCGCAATATAACAGTAATGTTTCAGAAACCTTACGGTTACGTCAAAATGTCCGCAAACGTTACATAACTTTGAAACATAACTGATATGTTACAGTGAAAGGTCTTTGTAACTTCAAGATACCAACTTCATGTTACTGTTACATGTCTGAAAGATATTTGTAACTTCGTTACATTACTGTTACGTGATAATAATGGGTTTCTGTAAAAAGGAACCCATCCACGTGCTGCCTCGAGGATGCATGTGGTCGATTCCTGGTCAATCATGATGTCAGTTGCAGCCATTGGATTTCCACATGATCTTCTCAACCATCTTTTGTCTGCCATTTTCTCTTTGTGTTCAATTTTTACATTTTTGTGTGCCACGTGGTCCGACCAAACATGTTTTTGTCGCTAATTTTTTTTTTTTTTTACCTCCTTACATGGTCTCAACGATATCTTTTGTACGCCTTTTTTGTTTTTCCCCATCAGGAAATTTTATGGTGTGACGTCACGACGCTAGGGAAATTTTCTTTCCAAGGAAATACAAATCCTCGAAGTCACGCCAAGTTCGAACCCCTGTCCAGCGGGTTTCTAGGCAGATGCATTATCCCACTCGACCATGGGACGCCTCACAATTACAGCGTTCTGTAGGAACTAACGAGAAGGCCAGTGCTTTGTGAATATGTTGTTTAATAGAAATGCATTATTTTTTTCATAGATCATTTTATTTTTCTGTAGGATGACTTAAATTTCTTCATGATTAATTAACGAAATGTACCTTTTAATGCATATCTTACTCTCTTTTTTTCAAAACTTGCGTAGTCGTTAAACTTCTCAATATATCAACATTATTTTTTATTTCTACCTTTACAAACTAACAACTACTTTTATTGAGACTTTTTTCCTGATACAAAACCAACAAATGTACTAAGATATTATACACTGGCGTGCAAAACTTAAGGATGGACACTAGTACACTAACTACTACCAATGTAATACTAAAAGAAGGTTTAAAACAAGGTTGAATGAGCACTATAGTAATTGGATTAAAAAGGAAGAAAAAACATCACTTATACAACATTGTATGATAAATGAGTTAATAAACGATTGGGAAAATAGTAAAATCTTAACTTCCCACAAAAAACAATCAAATTTTGTGGTCTGAGGCTATAACAATTGAGAAAACCCAAAGCTCCAATTGCAATAAGTCTACTCCGAAAGATATCCCATATCCGTGGAAATACCTAATACAACAAGAAAATAATACGAAATATAACAACAAAAAGGAAAATAAAAGAAATAACATATACTTACGAAATAAGAACAGCGACAGCAATCCCGGAATTAACCCAATAGATGGCGTGGATGTGACTCACACGTGAATACACGTATATGTAACGATGACGGAAGAAGTCGACGTGGAGCAACTGTAGCGGAGGTGATGCCGAGGTGACCTAGATATATAACAACTTTGAACATTGATCCAGGATGCATACCGTTGATAATGGCCGAAAGTCAGTCGTGCCGAAACATGTCCGGTGGTTTGTGTGGAGTCGTGTGCGTATTGCAGAGATTGTCTGGCATTTTTCAATAATTGACGAAATTTTATTTAAAGTCTGTTTGGATTGTCATTGATTATGTCCATTCCTTCTTTTAAAGATTGACGACACCTGTTGATGGTAAACGGTTTTTTAATTGCATTGTATATAATTCTTTCACACTCTCTTTGTATGATATCCATAGTCGTGTTTTATTTGAGTTTAAACCCTGGTCGCAAATTTCAATTGGGCCTATTTGCAATACGATGATTCTACGTGGTGACAGGCTAGATACATATTTTATTTCAAGATACAGGATGAAGCTTACTAATTTGGAATACCAATACAAGGTGAGTCCTTGATGATATAATAATTGAAACTTGTAATAATATTCCTAGTCATATATGATATATAAATGCCAAGATGATTTTGCTGCAAATATGCACACAACACATGGAACGTATATAACGTGTGAAACAGTAGTGCGTATAGTATATAGCTATTATTCTATTGGCATACAGAAGCTTGTATATCTTGTTGCCAAAAGTGTGTTGCTGCTGGCGGTGATTTGTTGATCAACAAAGTTTAGTTTACACCGTATTTTGGATGTCTGAAGTTTCTATCAATATTCCGACATTTACCTAATACAAAGATGGGCAAACTACAGCCTGCAAGAAAAATAATTTAGAAGTGTTTCTTCTCTTAGGCAGGACACATCATTTAATCTGGAAAATATCGCTTATTCTATTCTATAATGTTCCTCATTAATTTCTGGGTACAGTTTCAAGATACGATCAATTTCACCTTTCAAAAGTGCCCTTCCTAATTTGCTTACAACACATGCTGCAACCCCTATTTATTTAATCTCGAAAAAGACATCAACCATGTTGAATGAGAAGATATCCACTGACGCCTGGGAAAATGCGGATGTTGGAACTCCGACACTGTGACTGACTGACAGCAGTGAGGATGTAAGCAGATGTAAAATATTTTTATTTGTTGGGATTTGGTGCTGAGTGTGAAGTGAGTGATCTTAGAAACTGAATGATGAGCATTTATCTGTCTTGAAAATTACCTCCTCACAGTTTAGCACAGATTATGAAAAAATGCTGGAAGCTTAGCAACAGTTTCACTCATCTCACATTCCATCATATTACTCTTCTGAATGAACTTAAAAACAATTTAGTAGGTGTATTTGATTGTTTTGCATTTTCAATATATTTAAACTTATTAATGTTAGTCTTGTGTTTATCATTTTTTAAAATGAATTTTGAAGAAAAATTAATGAAAAGTCTTTGGCCCACCAAAAAATTTTGTTTTTTCATTTAGTCATCCTATAAGTAGATTTGCCTATCCCTGACCTAATACATTCTGCAATATCAGACCCGCAAACCAAGGGGCATATCTGGAATGAAGTGAACTGAAGGTATAAAATCTTGCAAGTGACTGAAAGACATGGAGGAGAAAGTTTTTTACAAACCAGCACACTTTTATTTTCTCTTTTATTTATAGTCTTCACTTCCCCCTCACCCCATGCCAAAAACATGCTTGAATGCTATTTTTCTTATTTTCTCTTTTATTTATAGTCTTCACTTCCCCCTCACCCCATGCCAAAAACATGCTTGAATGCTATTTTTTTTTATTTTCTCTTTTATTTATAGTCTTCACTTCCCCCTCACCCCATGCCAAACACATGCTTGAATGCTATTTTTTTTATTTTCTCTTTTATTTATAGTCTTCACTTTCCCCTCACCCCATGCCAAACACATGCTTGAATGCTATTTTTTTTATTTTCTTTTATTTATAGTCTTCACTTCCCCCTCACCCCATGCCAAAAACATGCTTGAATGCTATTTTTTTTATTTTCTCTTTTATTTATAGTCTTCACTTCCCCCTCACCCCATGCCAAACACATGCTTGAATGCTATTTTTTTTATTTTCTCTTTCATTTATAGTCTTCACTTCCCCTCACCCCATGCCAAAAACATGCTTGAAAGCTATTTTTTTTTATTTTCTCTTTCATTTATAGTCTTCACTTCCCCCTCACCCCATGCCAAAAACATGCTTGAAAGCTATTTTTTTTTATTTTCTCTTTTATTTATAGTCTTCACTTCCCCCTCACCCCATGCCAAACACATGCTTGAATGCTATTTTTTTTATTTTCTCTTTTATTTATAGTCTTCACTTCCCCCTCACCCCATGCCAAACACATGCTTGAATGCTATTTTTTTATTTTCTCTTTCATTTATAGTCTTCACTTCCCCTCACCCCATGCCCCAAAAACATGCTTGAAAGCTATTTTTTTTATTTTCTCTTTTATTTATAGTCTTCACTTCCCCCTCACCCCATGCCAAACACATGCTTGAATGCTATTTTTTTTATTTTCTCTTTTATTTATAGTCTTCACTTCCCCCTCACCCCATGCCAAACACATGCTTGAATGCTATTTTTTTATTTTCTCTTTCATTTATAGTCTTCACTTCCCCCTCACCCCATGCCAAAAACATGCTTGAAAGCTATTTTTTTATTTTCTCTTTTATTTATAGTCTTCACTTCCCCCTCACCCCATGCCAAACACATGCTTGAATGCTGTTTTTTTTATTTTCTCTTTTATTTATAGTCTTCACTTTCCCCTCACCCCATGCCAAAAACATGCTTGAATGCTATTTTTTTCATTTTCTTTTATTTATAGTCTTCACTTCCCCTCACCCCATGCCAAAAACATGCTTGAAAGCTATTTTTTTATTTTCTCTTTTATTTATAGTCTTCACTTCCCCTCACCCCACGCCAAACACATGCTTGAAAGCTATTTTTTTTATTTTCTCTTTTATTTATAGTCTTCACTTCCCCCTCACCCCATGCCAAAAACATGCTTGAATGCTATTTTAGTATGCAATCATGAGATGATACCGATCAAAATACAGAACACGTTTTATGAAAAGGATGGCACAGGGAATATTTTAATGCCACCTTTAAAATACATAAAAACTACTTACCATGGAATCAATTGTTTGTTTTCCACACATGAGTACAGCCAATCTACTTTTACAACATCATATAAATTTCTGCTTATTATGTTGTTCACTCTCAAGGTCAGACGATCTGCCAACACACAAAATGTTTCTGAACCTAATTTGTAAAATAGAGGAAAACTGAGGGTAATTCATCGATAAAATCCAGTTCATAAACACCATTTTTTAAATGTTTTTCATACATCATCCTAAAAGAAAAATGATCACATAAGATAAAAAGATTATTACATCAATCTTCATGAACAAAATGAACATGGTACATAAGCTCCCTGAAATTAAAAAACAGAAAAAAAGAAAAAGAGCTGCATTTATTTATCCTAGAATACTTTCTAACACACTATTTTTAGAAACATAATTATTGGGATGGTTATATACATGGCTGCAGCAACCTTAAATTAAGTATACACTCAATGGACAAAACATTTGAAATACCTACTTAATTGTGTGACAGCCTGTACACACCAAGCCATCAACTCCACCAGATGCAGGAGGGTTTCTGGAGGTAATGCCAGCCATGCCTGTTGTAGCATTGTCTACAGCTGTGCTTGAGGTGTCAGTCTAGGATCCATGGATCTGATGTTTTGCTCCACCGCATCCCCGACAGCTTCCAAACTCAGATGAGTGTTCCTTGAGCTATGCCTAGGTGGTTGCGGTGCAGTTAGTTAGGTAGTTGCGGTGCTATTTTCCCATGCACTATACTTTGCTTCGTCTGGGGTTCCACAGCTGTAGATCAATGCATAGGCCAAAGAAAGTCAGCAATGGACCCTTGACAGATGGAGGAAGGTTATCTGGAGTGATGAGTCCCATTTCCTGCTGCACCAAGCTGATGGCCAGGTTTACATATTGCACAAATAGCATGAAGCACTATCCCCTGGTTGCACAGTTGGGGTTCAACAGGCCGATGGAGGTGCTGTTCTGGTCTGGGGAGCTTTTACGTGTGATAGAGGTGGTGCTCTGGTCTGGGGAGCTTTTATGTGTGATGGAGAAGGTGTTCTGGTCTGGGGAGCTTTTACGTGTGATGGAGGTGGTGTTCTGGTCTGGGGAGCTTTTAGCTGTGATGGAGGTGGTGTTCTGGTCTGGGGAGATTTTATGTGCAATGGAGGTGGTGTTCTGGTCTGGGGAGCTTTTGCGTGTGATGGAGGTGGTGTTCTGGGCAGGGGAGCTTTTACCTGTGATGGAGGTGGTGTTCTGGTCTGGGAAGCTTTTACCTGTGATGGAGGTGGTGTTCTGGTTGGGGAAGCTTTTACCTGTGATGGAGGTGGTGTTCTGGTCTGGTCTGGGGAGCTTTTACGTGTGACGGAGGTGGTGTTCTGGTCTGGGGAGCTTTTACGTGTGACGGAGGTGGTGTTCTGGGTAGGGGAGCTTTTACCTGTGATGGAGGTGGTGTTCTGGTCTGGGAAGCTTTTACGTGTGATGGAGGTGGTGTTCTGGTTGGGGGAGCTTTTAGCTGTGATGGAGGTGGTGTTCTGGTTGGGAGAGCTTTTACTTGTGATGGAGGTGGTGTTCTGGTCTGGGGAGCTTTTACCTGTGATGGAGGTGGTGTTCTGGTCTGGGGAGCTTTTACGTATGATGGAGGTGGTGTTCTGGTCTGGGGAGCTTTTACTTGTGATGGAGGTGGTGTTCTGGTCTGGGGAGCTTTTACCTGTGATGGAGGTGGTGTTCTGGTCTGGGGAGCTTTTACCTGTGATGGAGGTGGTGTTCTGGTCTGGGGAGCTTTTATGTGTGATGGAGGTGATGTTCTGGTCTGGGAAGCTTTTACGTGTGATGGAGGTGGTGTTCTGGTCTGGGGAGCTGTTGCCTGTAATGGAGGTGGTGTTCTGGTCTGGAGAGCTTTTACCTGATAAGCCCTAGGTCCATTGGTTATCATACCATACACACACTAAATGGTGGACACTACAGGACCTGTTAGTCGACCATCATGATCCATATCTGCAGGAGGTTTACACATTGTTACTGTGCTCATATAACTACTGAGTGGTTGGAGGAACATGACAGCGAATTTGCCACAGTACTTTGCCTCCCCCACACTTCCCTGACTGTTACCCAATCGAACATTTGTGGGACATGTTATAGCAGGGTATGAGAACTGCTGATCCTCCTCTACAGAATGAGCATGAACTGATAGAGCTGCTACAACAGACATGGTGGGGTCAAGTTGCACATGGAGGATTATTGATTTGATTAACAACAACCGTGAGCAACTCAATGGGCTATATAAGCAGTCGCCCGTCCCTAATTTAGGGTCACTGGTTCCAGGGAAGGGAGAGAGCCAGTGCCGTAAGACAAACACAACATCCATGCCTCACCGGGATTCGAACCCGGACCCCTTTCGGATGAATGATCAGAGGGCACATGGAGGATGTTGGACACCTTGCAGAATCTGTTCCTAGGTACTACTATATTAACATATAAACGTTAAACATTTACTGTTCATCACGTTGTTCTTAATATAAACAGCCCTCCAACATATAATGCGCCATAAAAGTTATTCATATCGACACATATGATGGACCGTAAAAGTTATTCATATCGGCACATACCACATCGTAAAAGTTATTCATATCGACATAATAAACAGCACACTCCGAATCACACATATATAAAGAAAGTGCCCTTCCTAACCACGATGTCTACGAATATGTCCAAAAATCATCCATGGCCAATGTCCCATGCAGGCCAAGTCAAACATTCCACTTCCTTTCAGCACCCAGGAACGCTGGTCGTGAAATTGTGCATGTGATAAAATATGCGGTCCTCCCACTAGACCAAGTCAAAATTAAAACAAAAGACACCATAAAGACCGTAAGATAAAAAGACTTAACAATATTAAAAGGAACCAAGAGTAAAATGAAATAAAAGTAGATGGAAGGTCATAGTTATCAAACCACAACTCACCAGACCGGTTTCAGCATGTTCATGCTATCTTTAGTGGTACACCCAACAGTGCTTCATCATCGTATAAACGTGCACACATCAAAGCCGAACTCGTCAGACATGGAGGACACACCCTTGGTTTTCTTAATGCAAAGTATCCTGGGATCGTGAGAACACAACACCCATGGCACCATCTATGGTGAGATCAAGGACTTATTTTCTTCTGGGTCTTCTATTCTGTCATTCTGTACTTTCTTTCTTTTACTATAATAATGCAACTTCATTTCCTTTTCGATTTTGATCAAATACATCCAGGCGTACGGTAATTCAACTGGTACATTACTGTTACAATTCCTATTTTTCGTTTTTTCGATTACAACAGCCTCTGAAATAAACTGCTGGTTATATTTTTTATGTGATGTTATTAATTTGACGTTTCACCAGTCCGGTGAAAAATTATTTTCAGAACGATATTGCTTCAGAGAAGTCTTCATCTCCCCTTCGCACCAATTTGAAATATGTTCATTCAACCCGCACTGTAATCATCTTTTGGTGCTGCCTATATATGATTTCATTTGTACTCCCTCCTTATTAAACGTCGGAATAGAATATATACCTCAACTTTCCAGGATGTAAATTTTACTGGCAGTCAGTACTTTGCCATTGTCAATTACCATTTCTGCCAACTTAATATTGTGATCAACACACTCCTTTTTAAGGATATAACTCACGGGTGGTAAGTATGGAAATTTTACAAAACATTTATTTTCGGTTTCCATAATTACTGGTTTCTTATTCTTCATTTCATTCTTAACACTTGCATACATTGATCTTACCAAGCGCTTATTATATCCAAACTCCTGGGCCATCGATTCAATCCATTGAATCTCATTTCCTTCAGCCTCTTTCAAAGAAGACATATTAATGCTGTTCTAATGAAAAACAAAAAGACTGCTGTTTTATATCTCCATGGATGTGAAGACCCAAAAGGAATGATCACTGGGATATGTGTATCTTTCCTGTACACAGACGTCTCTATACAGTTCTTATCAATGTTACGAAATAAAGTGATATCCAGGAAGTTGAGCTTGTATATTGAGCAAATATTAAACAATGCTCGTTCCAAGTTGATGGTTGGGACAGTACATCTGTTGTTTAAATATTGGAGCATTTATTCAATGAACACGTGTACGCTGTTAGGAATTCAATGCAGGTGATTTAGAAGGTTAGGAAGGTGAGGACAACCAATTTTACAATGTTGAGCCTGGATCTAGAGTCACTATATCCAAGCACTCCCACTGAAGCAGCAATTGAGTTATTGATAGTAGGTTAAAAAATTGAAAACGGTTGATACAGAAAGGAATAGCATCATATCAGCATTAAAGTTCATCAGCCAAAATAATTACTTTAAATATAATAAAACCATCTTTAGGCAACAGTTCAGCATTCCAATGGGTTCCCATGTGTCTTGCTTATTAGTGGAGGTGGTGCTACAGGATATAAAAAAAAAGGTATTTTCATTGGATCACTCCCTTACTTTTCATTTTTCTGAGTTATGTGAATGACATACTCATCTGCTGGAGTCACTCTGAAAAAGGATCTAAATAAATTCATACAAATGTACAATAGTTATTATCCTACTTTTATGAAGGCTACTGTAGAAAAAGAAATTGATAACAAGCTCAACTTTCTGGATATCACTTTATTTCGTGACATTGATACGAACTGTATAGACTTCCGTGTACAGGAAACATACATATATCCCGGCAATCATTCCTTTTGAGTCTTCACATCTATGTATATATAAAATGGCAGTCTTTTTATATTTCATTAGAACAGCCATTAATATGTCTTTTTCAAAAGAGGCTGAAGAAAATGAGATTCAATGGAATGAATCGATGGCCCAAGAGTTTGAATATAATAAGCGCTTGGTAAGAAGATCAACATATGTAAATATTAAGAACGAAATGAAGAATAAGAAACCAGTAATTATGGAAACCGAAAATAAATGTTTGGTAAAAATTCCATACTTACCACCCGTGAGTGATATTCTTAAAAAGGAGTGTGTTGATCACAATATCAAGTTGGCAGAGACGGTAATTGACAATGGGAAAGTACTGACTGCCAATAAAACTTCCATCCTGAAAAGTTGAGGTATATATTCCATTCCGACGGTTAACAAGGAGGGAGTACAAATGAAATCATATATAGGCAGCACCAAAAGACGATTACAGTGCAGGATGAATGAACATATTTTAAATTGGTGCAAAGGGGAAAATAAGACTTCTCTGATGTAATATTATTAAGAAAATTATTTTTCACCGGACTGGTCATACGTCAAATTAATAACATCACATAAAAAATATAATCAGTAGTTTATTTCAGAGGCTGTTGTAATCGAAAAACGAAAAATGGGAATTGTAACAGTAAGGTACCAGTTGAATTACCGTACGCATGAATGTATTTGATCGAAATCTAAAGAAAATGAAGATGCTTTATTATAGTAAAAGAAAGAAAGTACAGAATGAAAGAACAGACGACCCAGAAGAAAATAAGTCCTTGATCTCACCATAGATGGTGCCATGGGTGTGTGTTCTCACGATCCCAGGATACTTTGCATTAAGAAAACCAAGGGTGTGTCCTCCATGTCAGACGAGTTCGGCATTGATGTGTGCACGTTTATACGATGATGAAGCACTGTTGGGTGTACCACTAAAGATAGCATGAACATGCTGAAACCGGTCTGGTGAGATGTGGTTTGATAACTATGACCTTCCATCTACTTTTATTTCATTTTACTCTTGGTTTCCTTTTAATATTGTTAAGTCTTTTTATCTTACGGTCTTTATGGTGTCTTTTGTTTTAATTTTAACTTGGTCCAGTGGGAGGACCACATATTTTATCACATGCACAATTTCACAACCAGCGTTCCTGGGTGCTAAAAGGAAGTGGAATGTTTGACTTGGCCTGCATGGGACATTGGCCATGGATGATGTTTGGACATATTCGTAGACATCGTGGGTAGAACACTTTCTTTATATATATGTGATTCAGAGTGTGCTGTTTATTATGTCGATATGAATAACTTTTACAGTCCATCATGTGGGTCGATATGAATAACTTTTATGGCGCATTATATGTTGGAGGTCACATCAGAGGGCTATGTTTATACCAAGAACAAACAACGTGATGAACAGTAAATGTTTAACGTTTGTATGTTAATATAGCAATACTTTGAGCCACGTAAAAAAATCTTCTCGATTCAGCATATATCTTTGTGCTGGTTTGGGTAGATAATGTAATAACTGTTCCTAGGTGTTTGTGAGTCGTGATTAAACAGAAAGGTGGACGAATGCATTATGAGGTGAGTGTTTCTAATGCAAAGCCAATTCAGTGTACAATGCTGCCACAAACTACAGAAATATTTTAAAGTGATTTAAGCATGACCTTTGTTTTATTTCTTCATAAATTATGCCATGAAGCATTATGTGGCTAAGATGCTACAAGATGTTGTGACAAACCATTACATTAAAACCTGGCACTATGTTTAGTCAGTAACAAATAAATTCGAAATCTGCCGTATTTGCACGATCTATACACAAGATGAAGACACTAAGTGATCTTAGATGAGATGTTTTTTCGCAAAAATGATAGGTCAAAAACATATTTACAATTAAAACCATGAGATCTTTCAACCTTACGTTAAGGTCATCTTCAGATGGAGGCACCATTAAAACGTTAAGATCATCTTCAGATGGAGGCACCATTAAAACGTTAAGGTCATCTTCAGATGGAGGCACCTTTTAATGGTGCCTCCATCTGAAGATGACCTTATCGTAAGGTTGAAAGATCTCATGGCTTTAATTGTACATATGATTTTAACCTATCATTTTTATGAAATAAACATTTCATCTAAGATCATTTAGTGTCGCCATCTTGTGTATAGATTGTGCAAATACTGCAGATCTTGAATTTATTAGTTACTATCAGCACGAAAATCAAACTCATGTATGTTCAGTCAGATTTGTGACTATTTAATACTTTACTTCATATTACTACGTTCAAAAAGTTCCGGAACTTTTTGAATATTTGCCAAATATCAGAAAATTACGTCATTCCCCGCTGAGCAAGCAAAGAGCATGATGTGACCGACCAGCCAGAACCGGTTTGATCCAGATTTAACACATACAGCGTATGTGCATAGTTCATGAGTACAGGCATTCGAAGCTCCCCTTTGCGAGGACAATGATGTCTAATTTTGAACAGCGTTCAAGTGTAAAATTTGTGTTCTGCTCGGAAAATCTTTCGCCGAGACTTTTCAAATGATTAAGTAAGCGTACGGTGAGAGTGCAAAGAGTTGAACTAGAGTTTATGAGTGGCATCGACGATTCAAAAACAGGCAACAGAGTATCAAGGACAATGAGAGGTCAAGACGACCTTCAACATCCATAATGGACGAACAAATCGCCATTGTCAAAGAAATCGTGAAAAATGACCGTCGAAAAATTGTTGCAGCAATTGCAGAAGTTGCCGGCATCTCAGTTTGAAGTTGCCATGCCATTTTAACAGAGAAACTAGGCATGCATCATGCATCACGTGTGCCAACAAATTGTTCCCAAAAACCTGACACAAGAAAAATGGATGGGAGCATGCAAGTTTGTGGGGATAACATTGATGCAGTGGATTCAGATCCCGATCTCTTGAATCAACTGATCACTGGCAATGAGACTTGGTGCTTTCTGTGCGACTCCCAATCCAACCGAGAGTCAAAAGTGTGGAAATCACCGTCATCATTAGGACCAAAAAGTTCAAGGCTGACCGCTCCAAAGGAAAGGTATTCTTAATAGTTTTCTTTGATTGCAAGGAGGTCTACACAAGGAATTCCTTCAACATGGTTGTACAGTCACTAAAGAAGAGTACGTCAACGTCCTGAAATGTCTCTGAAAATCAGTGAGATGCAAGCGACCCGATCTTTGGAAGACCAACTCGTGGGTGCTCCATCATGATAATGTGCCGGCTCACAGATCCCTCCTGGTGTCTGATTACCTGTCCAAACATCACATTTCTGTTCTTCCACAACCAGCTTATTCCCCTGATCTCACCCTCATGCGACTTTTTCCTTTTTTCCCCGGATGAAGAATTTGCTTAAGGGGAGACGCTTCTTAAGTTCCGAAGAAGTGCAACGAGCTCTGACGGAGGGACTGGAGGATGTGGAAAAAGAAGGCTTGCAATTTGCATTTAAATCTTTGTATGAGCGCTGGAAAAAATGCATAGTTGCACAGGCTAACTACTTTGGAGGAAACACCGCATAAATATGTTTCGTAGAAGATTTTTCCAACAGACAGACGTCCCTGCAATGGATAGCCCACTGTCACCTATTTTATGCGAAGTCTATATGCACCACTTTGAAGACCAACTATTTCAGCTTGTTACATTTCACCTGTGGATTCGATACGTAGATGATACTTTTGTTCTCTGGAATGGCATGAACTCGAAAATACCGAAATTAGTTGAACTTATTAATTCAATTGATCCTCATATACAGTTCACATATGAGACTGAAAATAATGGCTGCTTACCATTCCTTGATGTCCTTGTGTCACACTCTCAAGGATCCTTTAGTACAACAGTTTATCGAAAACCATTTGCTGTTTCCTTACCCCGTCATGCAAAATCAAATCATCCATGGAAACAAAAGATCTCTGCCTTCTTCACGTACATATATCGTACAATACATATCGGCTCAACTGAGGATTCTTTATAGAAAGAGCTTGATTTTCTAAAACGAATTGCAGTACACAGAGGATACAGCCCTACCGTTATAGACAAAGCTGTCCAAAAATTTAGGAAACCAAAGCCTGTCTGCACGCTCATGCCTATAGACCTCCCAATATGAAAGAATTGGGCAGTTATCCCATTTGCTCCTCAGATTTGCTTCGGAATTTCAAAAATTCTTAAAAGTTTTAATTTCAAAGTTATTTTCAAATCCATAAACAAGATGAATTTTTACGGATCAAAAGACTACGCAGAAGACTGGGGAATTTATCAGATACCTTGTGAATGTGGACTTTCATATGTAGGGCAGACCTACGGAACTATGAACTGAAGAAGTCTTCTATAGCTCCACATTGTCACAAAAATAACCATAAATTTTTGTTTGGAAACGCTTACGCTTATTGATAAACCGGACTCAACTATCAAGCTTAATATATTAGAAGCTTTCCACATATACCGGAATTCATCATGGCTTGTCAATGACATGACGTCGACTCCATTTCTTTCAAGCGCGTGGAAACAACTCACCAAAACTCGTGACCGTCAGAATTCTGATGATGTCACAATGATTTGAATGTTTACGCTCTATTCGTCCTGAGGAAGCCGAGCCAAATGCTCTGCGAAACTATAGTTAATGTATAATAAATATTTTATTGTGTGAAACGTTATTATTGTTCTATCTTAACACCGCAAGCTTTGTAGTCATAAATTATATATGTATTATCTGTACTCATTCTTTTTAATATAAAAAGTTCCGGAACTTTTTAACGTAGTAATATATCAGCTGAAACCTATGATTGAAAATGAGAATTATACCACACTCTGAAAAACAACAACAATAATAATAATAATAATAATAATAATAATAATAATAATAATAATAAAAACTCAGCTAAAACTGTGGCAAAGACTACTGGCTTTAATAGATTTCATTATTACCAACAAAAGAAAAAAATACAGGTAGGTTCAGTTCTAACTGAGCAGTCAGTTTGGAACATAGAACTATGACGTGCAGCTCGGAGAGTTGAAAAGAGCTAGTCGAGTATGGTTTATTTAATTCGTTATAGCCAACACAGGTCTATGATATCAAAAGTAGCTAATGTAATTTTTACAAATAATGCTGGACACATTGCGAACACAAAGCAGATTGATACACAAATTACCCAGCACAGTGCTTTGTCTTCTTGTTCTTCTTACATTCCTCATCAATTGCTCTTGCCTCTCATTTTGATTTTCTCTACTTTTGCTTGTGTTCACTCTGCAAATTCTGCGGACTGTCAAAAATGTTGAACCGTTCACACGAAAACAATTTTTAAAATTTTTAGTTTAAACCACTACGATATGGTCTTTATATATTTGAACAGATTTTGTCGAGAGCTTTAAAACCATACCACACACAGTCGATTTGCACTCACGGTTGTCCGGATAAATCGTGATATTGTCAAAAGTTTTCACACAAAAACTATGTTAACATTTTAGTTTAAATCACTGCGATATGTTCTTTATATATTTGAATAGATCTTGTCAAGAGCTTTAAAACGATACCACACACATTCGTTTTGCGCTCACATTTGTCCAGATAAACCGTGATATTGTAAAAAGTGTTCACATGAAAACAATTTTTAAGAATTTTAGTTTAAACCACTGCGATGTGTTCTTTATATATTTGAGTAGATCTCGTCGAGCACTTTAAAATGATACCACATACAGTCGTTTTGTACTCACGGTTGGTGAGATAGACTGATTTGAACACGGCGGTGCACCTAGAAATATTACATCATCTCACCGGAGCACAGGGAGCGTTAAGCACATGATGTATTGTGCAGTACGGAAATTGGACTCCATAATGTTTACAAATATGCTAACACAATTAGTGTGCGGCACATATTTTTAATGCTATAATGATTTCAATTGGGACCTATTTTCATCACAGGCGGTAGCCCGTAAGTCACCCCATACTATCCGCAGAGTTAGAGATAGCCCTATGTTAAAAATGAGGAAAACACTAAAATGACGCACAGAAACACCCTGGAAAGAACACCCAATTAAACATCTCTCAACTAGAAAAATTTCCAAAAGACATCCAGTGAATCAAAAAACAGAAACCAAGCAATACTATAACTGCTGCCATTTTGCAAACAGTGGTAAAATTTAACAATATTTAAAAAACTTTGCGAAGAAACATGATTTTTTAAAAATTTATGCAGTGCAAAACATACATACATCACCTAAAACACATTTACTTGTAAATCTGCCACAGAAATACAGTATTTTAGAAAACAAAAAAACTGATTATGATAATATGATAACAATAGTAATGTATCAAACTATGAAGAAAAAGAAATGACTAAAATGAGAAATCTTAGACAAATAAAAAGAAAACAATGCAATCATATCATGACAAACTAAGGAGTTGCTGCAGAAGACGTAGCAAGCAATGTGACACCAAAATACACTGGCGTGCAAAAATTAAGGACGAGACGGTTTTTCGAATGTAACGTTGTGCAGAAGTGCTCCACATCGACTCAAATCGCACCATAAGATCCCCAAGATGTAAGAAAATGGGACAAGTGAGCAAAACCGTCCAAACAAGGAATCCAAAGGATACAAAGGCACTTTATTGAAAAGGTAGCTTCGAGCACAACTGGACAGAAGATAGAAACCTCCATGTGACAGGCGGCTGCCAAGAAAAATCCAGTCTTTAGTAGGGGATATGATGCCCCCTGACTGCGTTGCAGGATTTACAACGTCTGTCCATGCTGAGGACGAGGTTGTCAAGGAACTGTTGAGGCATCGCGGCCCATTCCTCTTGTAGTGTCAATCGCAGCGGCGGAATCGTTGCTGGCGGCTGGTGACGTGCTGCCAAGCGTCTCCCGAGAAGGTACCACACGTGTTCGATTGAATTTAGGTCCGGGGACCTTGCGGGCCAATCCATGCGTTGAATATCTTCACTCTCCAATAGTTCTGCGACAGCCACTGTACGATGAGGTGTAGCATTGTCGTCCATGAAGAGGAACTCAGGACCCACAGCACCTCTAAACAGACACACGTGAGGCAGGAGAACCTCGGTACAATAGCGGACACCAGTGACTGAACCTCCTTGGAAGATGTGGAGGTCAGTACGGCTACCAAGCATGATACCGCCTCAAACGAGAACTCCGCCACCTACAAACCGGTCCCTTTCAATGATGTTGGAGGTGTGATTGTGTGTTCCCTGCTCTCTCCTGATGTGTATAGGTCCAGAGTCGCTCGTCAGACTAAATCAGGGCTCTCATCCGTAAAAAGAACTCGACCCCATTGCTGATGTGTCCAGTTCTTGTGTACCTGGCACCACAGAAACCGCCGTCTCCAATTAGCAGGCGTTAATGGCACACACCATACTGGTCGTCGTGCAAATAGACCACCTTTGTGCTGCCACCTGGCCACGGTACAACGCGATAACGGACATCCAGTTGTCTGTTGCATGTGCCTTGCGATTTCTCCTGCTGTCTGCTGTCTGTCTCTTCTTGCCTGTAGGACAATATACTAGTCGTCTGCCACCGTGGTTGCTCAAGGAGGACCACTGCTAAACTCTTGGACAGTTGTTTCTGTCGTTTGAAATGTTCTCCAAGCTCGTGAAACGAGCTTGGAGAACATTTCAAAGCCGCCTGTCACATGGAGGTTTCTATCTTCTGTCCAGTTGTGCTCGAAGCTACCTTTTCAATAAAGTGCCTTTGTATCCTTTGGATTCCTTGTTTGGACGGTTTTGCTCACTTGTCCCATTTTCTTACATCTTGGGGATCTTATGGTGCGATTTGAGTCGATGTGGAGCACTTCTGCACAACGTTACATTCGAAAATCCCAAACTCCTCGGCCACACTAGTCACATTTTGACCTTCTTCCAACTTCCCAATGACGCGACTTCAGGTAAAGTCATCCAGATGTCGTCTACTGGATTGCCTGTTGGCCATATCACACGGTGACAGCAACTCGACGTCGTTCAAACCGATATACGCCGTGCAATAGCTTTCACCGAATTGCTGACCATACACCGCCCGTGTGCTTTATACCCTTCCGACACCCCCCCACTTCATGCTGTATATATGCGCATGCCCTACCATACTGGACCATAGTCTATCTCCTGAGTGGTGTTTCGGTCCGTTCTGCCTACTCATTCCGCTGTTATGCTAATTTCTCCTCTTCGTCCTTAATTTTTGCACACCAGTGTATATGGATAGTGCACACAATGCCTTACATAACGCCAAGTCCAAAGCAAAACATGCAAAAACACTTTAGTACTATGAAAAAAAAAACAAACACACACACACCAGCTAATAAGAGAAAAATGTAATAAAAATGGGAAAAAAATCTTCACAGCACCACTGGGATACACTGAAGAGCAATTGAATTTGAGATACCTGTCTAATAATACATACCACCACCTTTTGCCCTGATGACGGCGGCGATTCATCTCGGCATGGACTCGACAAGACACTGGAAGCGTTGGGAAGCCATATGGATCCACGACCCCTGAACAAGCTCCCACAGTTCACGAAGATTTGATGGAGGGGGTCAGAGCCTCGAACATCTGTCTCGATGGCATCCCAGATGTGTTCGATGGGATTGAGATCAGGTGACCTAGCTGGCCAAGAAAGCGAGGTCATGCCGGCGGAGTGTTCATTCAACCATTCGGATACAATTCGGGAGCGATAGCATGGTGCATTGTCTTGTTGTAGGATGAGGTCCCCAGTGGGATGTTGAAGACGCACAAACGGGAGCAAACGGTCGTCAAGGATATCCCGGTAACGTTGACCTGTGAGGGACGATGTCACACATACCAGGGGTCTCATTTCAGTCCATGTAAACAGTCCCTAGACAAGAATGCCACCACCATCAGCTTGAAGAGTACTCTGCTGGCAAGAAGGATCCATCGCTTCATGTGGTTTGCACCATACTCGTATCCTGCCATCCGCATGTACCAACGTGAATCTTAACTCACCAGTCCAGGCAACATTTTTCCCACATGTCTAGGGTCCAGTGGCGATGTTCCCGCGCCTATGCTAATCTTTGCACCCTGTGATGTGCGGTCAGCAGTGGTACCCTCGTGGGACGATGGCTTCTGTACCCCATAGTGAGGAGATGCTTCTGGATGGTGTGGCTGCTTACACGTTTTTGGGCACCAGTGTTAAATTGCCGAGTGATTTCCTGCACTGTGGCACGTCTATCCGCTGTTGTAATGCGAGCTAGCCGACGATTACCCCGCTCATCCACACGCTGTTGTCCACGGCAGTTGGCCCTTGCAGGGATGGTTTTACCGGATTCAATGTACTGACGGTGCACCCGTGACACAGTGGCTCGTGAAAATCCCGGTGCCTGCACGACTTCCAAGATGGAGTGACCCGTTCCTCGGGCCCCGACAATTTGCCCACGATCAAATGCGCTTAGATCCTTCGTCTTGTCCATACTGCGTCCGACTCTTACTGATTCCCGTTGCATCACTCCTTATATTGTCGGATCGCTGCATACGTCATGTCATTTCCATCTACAGGGCTGCCCACGGTGCCACATTTGCATAATGCCAGCTGTCTCTAATTCAATTGCTCTTCAGTGTATATACAAGTAAATTACAGGAACTAACACATATTGCAATTAAAAAGTTCCGAGACTAAGTACATAGCTTGCCAACTGATGGCAGTACACATATGCGCGAGCAGCGGTCGAGGGCAGTGACCTTCATGAGTCATTGTGCCAAGTGGTGTCATTCTGTGAACATCGGGAGCTGTGCTACACGATATGTAGTGACCACATGCAGAACACAGCTGCAATTTTGGTATGGACTGCAAACTAGAGCAGCGAGCGAACATCAAATTCTGCATCAAACTCGGCAAATCGGGAACAGAGAAGCATGAAATGTTGCGGCAGGATTATGGCAATGAAGCAACGAGTCGTGCAAGGTGTTTTTAAGCAAAACCCTCGAAAATGTGGACAAAATTAGGGAATTGGTGCATGAGGATAATCAGAGAACCATTCAAAACATCGCTACCATCGTCGATGTATCATACGGAACAGTGCAAGAAATTCTGACGTGGGTTTCGAACATGCACCGCATTGCTGCAAAGTTTGTGCCAAAGATTCTGAACTTCGAACAGAGGGCACTCCGTGTCGAACTCTGTCAAGATCTTCGTCAACAGGTGTTGAATAAACCAAAGTTCCTGTCACGGATCATCACTGGGGATGAGACTTGGGTCTACGGTTACGACCCGGAGAACAAACAACAGTCGTCGTAGTGGAAGAGCCCGGCATCTCCACGACCGAAGAAAGCCCGATAAGTCCGGAGCTCAACCAAAAGCATCCTCATTGTGACATTCCTGGGGTTGTGCACCGTGAATTCGTCTCGTAGGGCCAGACCGTCACCGCCCTTTTTTACTGTAATGTTCTGCGGCATCTTAGGGAGGACATTCGCTGCAAATGAACTAAAATGTAGTGCAGGGGCGATTTCCTGCTCCATCACGACAATGCAGCAGCTCACAGATCATTAGCAACATGGCAGTTCTGCAGCCGCAACAGCATGACTATCCTTCCTCACCCACCATACTCGCCAGATTTGGCCCTCTGCGACTTCTGTTCCTGAAGATGAAGCTGAAGCTCAAGGGCCGTTGTTTTGAAACCGAGGACGAGATCCAGCATGAATCGCAGACGGTGCTTCACACGATTCACAAACAGGACTTCCAGGGAGCGTTCCAACAGTGGCAAAAACGCTGACAGCGGTGTATCGCTGCCCAAGGAAACTACTTTGAGGAAAATCATAGTCAGACTTAAGTAACATAAGTACTTTGTTGTATATCGGCCTAGTCTCAGAACTTTTTGATTGGACTACGTATACATGAACTGTGAACAAAATAGTCTGAAATATATGATCTTTAAAAAAAGTGCGCACACACACACACACACGAAAAACAATTTCAGAAAAAATTATTTGTTTCTCATGCACATTCGATTGGCTTAATGATCCTACAAAATCCATGTGATCACATCAAATGACTTTTGGACATGGGCAAAATGAAATGAACTATAACCAGGCTCATACACTTTTTAGTATAGATGAGTAGGAGTAAAAAAAACATATGAGAGAGGGAAACTAACCTGGGTTTTGAACACATCGGCCACCAAACTTTACAATTTGTTTTTCAAGCTCTTGCTTCTTCTGTGGTGATGCCACAATTACACATATTTCTTTGTCACTAAGAATCTCAGATACCTAACACAAGAATACATTTCAATATGTTTTATCTGCACATGCAAATCATAGATAAATGTATATATACTGAAAAAAAACACACCATAAGACTGAAAATTTTAACACTGATTAGCAAGATCAAAAATGTTACCAACCACTGGGATAAGAAGAGAGGGATATAGAGCTATGGTAAGCTGCTCTCCATGGCTTTGTCAAGAGCCAGGCACGGACAACACCCAACCAACCTCTATAGAGACGTGAAAGTGTGGGTTTCTGCGCGAATTTAGTCTGCAACGTACCGGCAACGAGCAAGTTAAGAAAAAATTAATAAATAAAATAATTATAATAACAAAAAATAAAAATAATAATTTTGAACGGACTCACCCAGAACACGGACCAAGTTACACTCCGATCCCCTGAACATTCAAAAGCAACCCCCAAAATAAATTAGATAGGCATGTTAGAGAAACTGGGCACAGCATGGATTGGAATTCCCTTAAAGTAATCAGTTTCCAAAGCAATTTCCAAAAAAGAAAACTGAAAGAAGGAATAGAGATTGAGAAAAATCAAAATTCCATCATCAATGACTGCAAAGGATTTTCCCTGCCTAACATCTGGCAGGATTTGTTGAAAAACAACCTAAACCGTCAAGGTTAACCGTAACCGTCAAGGTAAACCGTAACCATGATAGTGACAAGCAAAAAGTGACAACAACAAGACAGCCTGAAGAAGGAGAAGAGTTTTCTCCGAAAATTTGCTATTAATGAAAAAAATTCCTAGTAAATTCCCATAAGTTGCTTTAGATTATTAATTCAATTAAACTAGGAAGCCATTTCTCAACATGAGCTTTATTCAAAGAATTAGAACAGAGTATGGGTCAGATACTTGGCAAACAATAAAGAAAGTTCAACATGCTACATTGAAGATGGAAAGATCCATAGCTCAAATCAAGTTCCTGAAAAATTGCAAGGTAAATAACTTTATTCCAAATTCATTTAGACTTAGAAAACCATTTAAAGATTTACTTTCAGCCAACTTCATAAGAAAAATAGAGCAAAAAACGTTAAAAAGAAGTATTGAAGCAAAATATAAAAATGTTGCTTATTATAAAAAAGTAAAAGTAGAAAATGAAAAGAAAATTTCTGGAATCTTAAGGGATACAGTAAAAGTAGAATTGGATGACTGGCTAAAAATTGGAGTAAGAAACAAAAATAAGAAATTTGTTAAAAAGCTGAACCGTAAAGAAGAGAAATTTTTGAAGAAAAACTATTCAAGTAAAAACAAAAAAAACTGCAGTTCTTAGTCATGTGAAGGACAACACTGCTACTGGAGTTAGCCAAGAATTATTACAAGTGATAAATAAAGGAAGTAATTTCAATCTATCCAAAGAAAAAATAAATCCAGAAAAATTGGTAATTGAATTGGAAAGCATCTGCGGCACTTTAGAAAAAGAGGACCAAATTAAAGCAGACCTCCTCAGAAAAGATTACTACAATAGCCTTACAAAATTCCAGAAGCAAGTAAGGAAACCTCAAAAAAATTTGATAATAGTCAATTAAAAGCTCTTAAAGATTTCAGAAAAAATGAAAGTATAGTTGTTGTGAAAACAGACAAAAGTAAGTTGAATACTATTATGGATAAGAAAGATTATCTAGAAAAGATGGAAGAAGAACTAAAAAAACCTATGTATGAAGAAGTAAAAGAAAACCCACTACCAGATTTGATTAAAAAAGTCTCTAAGCTTATTTCACTTCAAAAAAAGAAAAACCAGCTTCCAGAAAACTATAAACAATTCTCAAAATTACAGTTCAGATTACCTCAAATATATGGAATAGTCAAACTGCATAAAGAACACCAACCAATTAGACCAATAATAGACTCAAAAAACTCTATTCTTTCAAATCTAAACTATTTTTTAAAGTCACACCTTCAGAATCTTTTAAAAGAGCCACCTAACTTGATTAAAAACTCAATGCAGCTAAAAGAAAAACTAGAACTTCTTCCTAAATTAGATTCTCCTATTATGGGTAGTTTAGATATAGTGTCTATGTATACTCACATTAATATAGATCAACTTATAGACTTTATAGCGGAAGACTTGGCAGACCCAATAGTTTTTCACAACAAAGAAAAAAACATATTAGTAGGAATTTTTGAAATGCTTACTTTCTCTTTGCAGAACAACTACTTTCAATTTGGGAAAACTTTTTTCATTCAAAAATCGGGGCTAGCTATGGGCTCCCCACTCTCCCCACTCTTAGCTTACTATTATGTGGGAAAACTAGAAGAAAAGATACTAGTACAACCCACATACTTCTGCTTATATAGCAGATACATGGATGACATCTTATTTATAATAGATAGCTCAGAAATTGTTCCAGAAAGAATTCTAGACTCATTCAATGAATTAGATGATTCCCTTAAGTTCACTATTGAACTTCAAAAAGAAAGAAGAATAAACTTCTTAGATATTACTATCTATTATGAAGATGAAAAATTCCTCACTAGTTGGTATAAAAAACCAATGAATACTAAAAGACTACTGGATTTCAATTCGCATCATCCAGTTTCTATTAAGAAAAATGTAGCAAGTCAGTTTTTAGAAAAATTAATAAAATAGTTTCTACTGCAGATAAAAAAGAAGCCCATAAAGAAGAGCTTAAAGTCATACTTGCAGAGAATAACTATCCTAAAGAAGAAATTGAGAAGCTTCTGAATTTTAATGGTACGAAGAACCCACAAAAGCAAGAAGTAAAATTCACTAGAAAAATTTCTTATCACAAAGGTTTATTTGAGGCTTTAAAGAGAATTAGTAAAAAATACAATATTAGGCTAGCTCCAAGTTTAGAGAACAAAGTTAAAAAAATTTTCCCTAAAATAGTTCAAAGAGAAGAAGATATTTTAAAAATGCAAGGAGTAGTTTATGAAGTAAATTGTAGTTGTGGACTATCTTACATAGGTGAAACAGGTCGCAGACTAGAAACTCGTATAGCTGAGCATAAAGCAGCTATAAAAAATTGCTCCAACAAGACTGGATTAGATAGGCATGTTAGAGAAACTGGGCACAGCATGGATTGGAATTCCCTTAAAGTAATCAGTTTCCAAAGCAATTTCCAAAAAAGAAAACTGAAAGAAGGAATAGAGATTGAGAAAAATCAAAATTCCATCATCAATGACTGCAAAGGATTTTCCCTGCCTAACATCTGGCAGGATTTGTTGAAAAATAACCTAAACCGTCAAGGTTAACCGTAACCGTCAAGGTAAACCGTAACCATGATAGTGACAAGCAAAAAGTGACAACAACAAGACAGCCTGAAGAAGGAGAAGAGTTTTCTCCGAAAATTTGCTATTAATGAAAAAATTTCCTAGTAAATTCCCATAAGTTGCTTTAGATTATTAATTCAATTAAACTAGGAAGCCATTTCTCAACATGAGCTTTATTCAAAAAATTTTTTTTTTTTTTTAAAATAGGGGAAACTCACTAATAAATAAAACAATTTCAAAAAACCACACACTACCCACAGCAGACTAAATTCCCTGAGGCCCAACCTTACATCTTACCAAAAAAAATTACTGAACAAAAAAACTCACTGATAAGCAAAAGATGCTGATAACAAAGGATATAAAATGCTACAACCAAACTCAAACCATAATTATATACAAGCATATTCACGAAACCTAAAGGTGGATGAAGACTTAAATTTAGTTGCTTATTTACAAGAAACTGCCAAATGAGAATATTAACCATAGGATGGAAAGCAAAAAGGCATGTTAACATTGGAAAAATAAGCATAAAAGATATGCAAATCGAGGCTTGTACAATGCACCGCATAGACTAAGAACTCTGCCCTAAAAACGGAGGGTAAAAATAACCAACAGTTTTAAATAAACATAGTAGGCAAGAATGAGCACCTGAAACCTAAAAATATATATAAAAAAAACGGCACAGAGCAAATTACTAAACACTTACCGAGCCCCGCGTGCAACATCTTCAAACTAAAACACGTATAAAATAGACGTCACCCGAAGAGCAGCAACAGCACCACCATCTGTCACACAAAAGGGGAACCATACTCCCAGATAATTCTGTAGGTGCTGTCAAGTTGAATTATTCTGAACGGCTTTTAGGTTAAAATTAACTAGCCAGAATACTTCAAAAATCACAATTTGGAACAACTTAAACTGTTCCCAACTGTTGTTTAAAAGTATTAAAAACACCCTAAGAACTAACACCCTTCCCCTATTTTAATTGAGTTAACTTTTACTAATTTTTTTTTGTTATTTTATATATTTAAACTTTTTTTGTGCTTTTAATCATTATAAGACTTGGGGGGGGGGGGTGTCATTTTAAAACTTTTTTTTGAATTAAAAGGAAGGGGAGCAGTGAGAGCCTGTTGGGTTCCCAAATAAGAGAATGTAACCACATCCTCACCTAAACTTCTATGTTATACATGCAGCTTTCATTTAGATGATTCATTCGGTCACAAGATTGCTAAATTAGAGTAGGTCTGCAATCCTGACACTATAATTAAGTACTATTTTCCTTAGTGTGGCTTTTAGGAAAGCCTTTGGGAACCTGGTTGGCAATAAACTGAATGATTAATAAATGAACATTTTGAATGAAATCTTTTTCCAAGCTGCAAATTCTAGACAACCTAAAGACCTGCGAGATGAAAACATTCCCGACAACCCTGCAAAAGATATTACTAGACCAATTTATGAATTTTAAAATTTTAAAACTAAAGTTACTTCTCTTATCATACAAGCTAATGACAGGGCATTAAGATTAATGGAGAAATCCAGAAAATCAAGTTCTTGGTTATTAGAATTGGTTTTAATTAACTAAAGGCAGCTTGGATATAATACAGGAAAATCAGCTTCAAGAACTCCAGCACTATTTAAGCAGAGAAGGTAACTGATATAACTATAAGTGTAAAGATAGCTGTCGCTTTAAGAAGGGTTGTTCTTATTTTTTATTATAATAATTATTTTATTTATTATTATTTTTTATTTTTCTTAACTTGCTGCTTTTTGCTGTTTCCGGTAGGCTTGTTGCCGGTACGTTGCAGACTAAATTCGTGTAGAAACCCACACTTTCAGGTCTCTATAGAGGTTATTTGGGTGTTGTCCCTGCCTGGCCCTTGACAAAGCCACGGAGAACAGCTTACCATAGCTCTATATCCCATTCTTCTTATACCAGTGGTTGGTAATGTTTTTGGTCTTGCTAATCAGTGTTAAAATTTTCAGTCTTATGGTGCTTTAGAACTTCAAAACCTTTTTTAACTGTTGCCTTTTTTGCATATTGTATACAGGGTGCATAGGAAAGTCCTTAAACAGGGAAATAACTTTTGAACGCAAAATGCTAGAGTTGTGGAAGTAGTCTGAACATATAGTTAAGTGACTATGTTCTATCAGATGAGACCAATTAATTGCAGCACCCCTAGCGACAAATTTTGGAAGTTAGCAATCCTATCGCGAGAACCAAGAGAGATAGCGAAAAAAAGTCAATAGCAAACGTGTAGAGCGTCACCGATTTAGTATGAAATGACGCCCTACATTCACCAAAAACTCCAATAGAAGTCCGGAAATGCAGATCTCTCGGTATCCGATCACCGGCATAAATATGTCATGAATGACATCGTAAAGCATAAAATCTGTGAACGAATTTTGCCTGCAAAACAGCGAAGGATGGATGAAAGTATGCAAATCGAAACGCTAAGTCATACCTCATCGGGAAGCATAAATTGGCGGTCAGGGAAGGTTTCTCATGCAGTGCGTGGACTGGATCTTCGAGTCTACACATGGCTACTTATTCCAACGAGGAGTACTGCGAGATGGTTATGTTGCACGGGGAATGTGGTCGTCGGGCAAAAGAGGCAGCACGCCAATATGCATTACATTTCCTTAATCGTTCTCATCCTACTGCGGCTACTATAATCAATGTCCTTCGCCGGCTGAGAGAAACCGGGAGCATTACAAATCGTTCCCGTTCAGGTAAGCCGATACTTGCAGGTGTGCACGTGCAGTCAGTGGACGTCCTGGCCTATGCGCTAAACCACCCACACTGCAGTATGAGAGACATCAGTGCGACGTGTGGCCTTACATTTGGATGTGTATGGTAAATTTCTACAACCCCGTATTATCCAAGCATGCAGTAACGTAACACCTGAAATGCTGCAGAACATCCAAAAAGAAGTTCTAGCTCGAATACAGATGTGTATTGCTGTCGATGGTGAACACATCACGAATGCTTAAGTTTAGTGCTGACATTTTGTATTTCTAGAACATTATTTTGTGTTTTTCTTCATCATAATGTCCTACAGCTGTATGAATTTCCTACTACTTTACTGTACAGTACATAATAAATTGTACCTTCCAAACACGTACATGTATTAGTTTTATTAGTAAATTTGTATCACCTTATAATGTCACACTTCTGCACGCGATGAGTGATGTATTTATGCCGGTGATCGGATACCAAGAGATCTGCATTTCCGGACTTCTATTGGCGTTTTTGGTGAACGTAGGGTGTCATTTCATACTAAATCGGTGACGCTCCACACATTTGCTATTGACTTTTTTTTTGCTATCTCTCTTGGTTCTCGCGATAGGATCGCTAACTTCCAAAATTTGCCGCTATGGGTGCTGCAATCGGTCTCATCTGATAGAACATAGTCACTTTACTATATGTACACACTACTTCCACAACTCTAGCATTTTGCATTCAAAAGTTATTTCCCTGTTTAAGGACTTTCCTATACACCCTGTATACACACACACACATTCATATCATCCCACTATGACCTATATACATACAGTACATATATATAGTAGTACCTCTCAATAAAGGACACCCATAGGACTGGACGTTTTGTCCCTTAAATGGATGTATCCCTTATTGAGAGGTTCGTAATGAAATACATAATAGACATTTTAATTTAATAAGGACTGTAAATTTTATATGTAAATAACAATACATCTTATATACAATAAAAATATAAAATACATATACGTATACATATATAGAAATGCATAAATTTCGCTTCACTACAAACTGACATGAAAGAAATGTTATGTCTCAGTGTGAACTTCTCCAGCAAACCATTTGATGCCTTAAAGTTCACAATTCCAAGTCTTTCAGCAACTTCTTTTGCTTTTTCTTGCAATATTATTTCATTAACAGGGATATTTTTTGCTCTTACAAAGCAAAACCAGTTATATATGACTGGATCAGTTTCAATGGCCCATGGTGCTCTGCAGTTTCCACATCGCTTATTCACAATGGTGCCATTTCTCCTATCACGATACACTTTAACCAAAGCAGCATGCGAATAGTTCACAAACTGCACTGTTTCAGAAATACTGCCCCCATTGGCACGAAAGCTGATAATCATCCCTTTTTGCAAATCTCATAAATCACTCCTTTAATCCATGAAAGCAACAAGTGATATGTTTTCAGAATGCCTACAGCACACCTTATATACCCTCCAAGCCAGCTCATGACACGTGCCTTCCTTCATTGGCTATGCGTTGTCGACGTCAAAAGTAGGAGGTGGTCAAGATAATGTGACTCAACTGTGTATGTATATACTATATTGACAAAAGTCACTGGACACCTAGAAAAGTAACACAACATAGCATTTATTGACATACGTATGGTGTCGATCCATCTTTGGTCTTAATACATGCACCTTTGAGACATGCTTTCGACAAGGTTTTGGAACACAGCGATAGGTATGCAGTTCCATTCAGTACATAATGCTGCCGCTAACTGTTGCTTAGTAGTAGGCCTTGGTTCCAAACTTCTTATGCAGCGCTCTAATTCATCCTATAGGTGCTCTATGGGATTAAGATCAGGCCTCTGAGCTGGCTAGTCCACACAAGATACGGAATTATCATCAAACCATGCAGTAACAGTCCTTGCTTTATGGCTCGGTGCATTATCCTACTGGTACCAACAAGGCTTGGTTCCATAGTATTGCCACAGAGTTGGTAGGACATAATTGTCCAGAATATCAAGGTAGACATGTTGGTTAACAGGTTTGTCCACAATAACCAATGGGCCGGGACCATACCACAAGAAACACCCCCACATGAGTACACTGCCAGTTCCAGACTTGACCGTAAGAACAGTACACTGTGGTAAATAGCGCTCCCCCAGCTGCCACCATACACACACATGGCCATCAGACTGATGGATCGTGTATCTGGATTCATCAGTTCATAGGACCCGTTTCCATTGATCTACGGTCCACGATAAAAGTTCTTTACATCATGCTAAGCGACGAGTAGCATTCTGAGTGGAGATGAAAGGCTTATGAGCAGCCGCATGACCATGGTAACCCATGGGATGAAGGTCTCTGCGAATGGTACGTGTACATACCGAGGTTCCATGATTTTTACTCACCTGTACACTGAGGTCTTGTGCAGTAGCTGGCCAAGGAAGCGAGGTCACGTCGGTGGAGTGTTCATCCAACCATTCGGATACAATTCGGGAGCTGCATTGTCTTGTTGCAGGATGAGGTCCCCAGTGGGATGTTGAAAACGCACAAACGGGAGCAACTGGTCATCCAGGATATCCTGGTAACGTTGACCTGTAAGGGGCGATGTCACACGTACCAGGGGTCCCATTTCAGTCTACGAAAACAGTCCCCAGACGAGAATGCCACCCCCGCCAGCTTGAAGAGTACCCTGCTGGCAAGAAGGATCCATCACTTCATGTGGTTTGCGCAGTACTCGTATCCTGCCATCTGCATGTACTAACGTGAATCTCGACTCATCAGTCCAGGCAA
This sequence comes from Macrothele yani, assembly GCA_039090855.1. Lineage (NCBI taxonomy): Eukaryota > Metazoa > Arthropoda > Arachnida > Araneae > Macrothelidae > Macrothele > Macrothele yani. The sequence continues at coordinate 32,337,206 of CM077003.1, forward strand.
TATTTTCCCACATGTCTAGGGTCAAGTGGTGATGTTCCTGCGCCCATGCTAATCTCTGCACCCTGTGACGTGCGGTCAGCTGCGGTACCCTCGTGGGACGATGGCTTCTGTACCCCATAGCGAGGAGATGGTCTGGATGGTGTGGCTGCTCACACGTTTTTCTGCATTAGCGTTAAATTGCCGAGTGATTTCTTGCACATCTGCTGTTACAATGCGAGCTAGCCAACGATGACCCCGCTCATCCACACGCTATTGTCCATGGCAGTTGGCCCTTGCAGGGATGGTTTTACCGGATTTGTTGTACTCACTGTGCACCTGTGACACAGTGGCTCGTGAAAATCCCAGTGCCTGCACGACTTCTGAGATGGAGTGACCCATTCGTTGGGCCCCGACAATTTGCCCACAATCAAATGCGCTTAGATCCTTCGTCTTACCCATACTGCGTTCGACTCTTACTGATTCTCGTCGCATCACATTGTCGGATCGCCGCATACGTCATGTCATTTCCATTTACAGGGCCGCCCACAGCACAACATTTGCATAACGCCAGTTGTCTCTAATTTAATTGCTCTTCAGTGTATATATATATAGTCTCTCAATAACCCACCAGTTTCAATCCACTGTTTAATGAAGGGCTTCTCAAGTCTCTTTCACAACTTGCTGTCATGAGCCAGCCCCCCTTCATGTTACTCTAGCATGCTTCTGAATTTCATCTACCCATCCCTTATGTGGTTTTCCTTTGTCCTTTGGTATCCACTCTAATATTTCAGGAACACACACACACACACACACACACACACACACACACACGCACGCACGCACGCACTGTGGCATGCGAAATCCTGGAATAAGCACCAATATGTGCAAGAACTATGATAGCTAGCATTCTACTTTTTTTGTGTCGCTGTTTAACGAAACCCCTATTACACTACATGATGAAATAACATTGGAACCCTTGCACCAGATGGGGACAGGTAAGAAGGATATGTAATGCCCCTTTGGATACTGGACAACAAAGTCAATTACAAAGTTGCACAGTGTGGTGAAAATAATACATAATGCATTTATTGTGAAACAAAAGATGAAAAGGAATTTCTCAGAGGCCAACATAGCCAGGCACTAGATTCCCTTTGTGTGCAGAAAATTTGCATACATATATACTTTCACAAGACCAGCACATTCACAGGGTTTCCACTCTTTTTCTTAAACAAAAATCAAACACTCTTTAAAGACTTTCAAGCACCCTGCAAAAAAAAAATTAAGGACCTTACCAACTGCACACACAACAATAACATGTGCACTAATATACTTTCAGATATGACTTAACTATGCAAATTGAAGTATGCTGATGAAGTTTGCAATATTTTTCCATATAACTTTAAGTTTGTGAATGAAATAAACTAGAATTTATGCAATTTAAAAGACAGTTCTTTTAGTCAAGTCAGTTTTTCTGTGTGAGAGAATAGTCACATTTACAGTAACAGGGATGTAAATCATAAAACTGTAGATAAAGCTATGAGTTCAACATTTGAATTTTGCTCATAATCATCTCCTGCAAAACCAAAGTCAAAATTGCACGTTCAATATTTCAAATTTGCACTTCTCACGGTATGACAGAATAATTTTTATTTGCATAAATAAAATGGGTAAATACAAGAGTGAAAAATCAGTACCAAGAGAAGGGCGATGTGGCTTGTTGGGTGGAATCTGCTGGATGTGTTTAATTTAGCCCATAGTTCTTCACTTTTTTCAGCAAATTACTTATTGCACACTGTCCCTTGCTTTCACATGATGTCATGTGCATCATCAACATAGCAAGCCAGCAGCTGAAGTTCTACACACTATATCATAGCTTCTGAATTTTTATTTAAAGATGTGTGCAATGTATCCGATGTTATCAATTAGTGTCTGATGCTTGAAAACAGCAGTTTCTCTGCAGTTTTGGTCATGTAGGTTTGCATTTTTCTAATGAGCAATGTCTGCGTTTAAGAATGAGGAATTTTGCAAAATGATTTTGCTTTACGGCTAAAAATAAAATCATTTTGCAAAATTCCTCATTCTTAAATGCAGACATGCAAAATTCCTCATTCTTAATGTATCCATGCAGCGGAATGGTGTATGGACAGTGGTCCCCTAATGTCGGATCATGTGACCATCAGAAATGCAGTCCGTCGATTTAGTGACAGCGGCAGTACATATTGCTGCTCATGTACATGCCATTCATGATGGGATGATATGGATGTTCTGGCACACAAGTTGCACATCTCCACTGAAGCTTACAGGAAGTTCGTGAGGAGAGTGGATTGAATTACCAGCGAGTGCTACAAATTTGACAATGGCAACAATGCACCTTGGAGATACAGAAAAATGATTAGAATTTTGTATCATTCCCTTAAAAATTCTGTTTTTCGCATTAAGTTTAGTTTAAGAGTCAAACACAAGACTGTTACATACATATACATAAATTAGTGTTCTCCCTAGAGCCTTTTTACTGGGCAGCCCGCCTAGCTAATTTTCTCTGCCACCCAGCTAAATTTCCTGTAATGAATGTTTTCACAACACACATAATAGTAAGAGTGGAAAACTTACTTCCACATACACCATAAATATTGGTGAAAACGACTGAAATCTGTGTTGAACATGATTTATCAGTAAGTATTTAATAAGTACAGTCATGTTAAGCAAAACATCCTTTTTTTTCGATTGAGGAAGGGGTCGTTTAAAGTAACACCCAGCTGTGAAAAAACTCTAGGGAGAACACTAATAAATACATGCCACTAAGCTGTTCTCAGAGATTCAGATGTTAACTCCTCAAAGAAAGTATATCTGCTAGATTAATGTTTAACTTTAGGACCTATATTTTACGTATTATTGATGTATCAAATGTCTCTATTAACAGCGATCTTGACATGCAGCTCGAGCTTCACTGACATCCATCACATGATGCACACAAGCCCCTTTGTGCTTCATACTCATAATCTTTTTCTCATGCAGACATTCCTGAATCTGGTCCTTCCACGATTTCCTGGGCTTTCCACTACCTTTCTTTGGGCTGAAAAAATTCTCTTAGTAAGCATCTCATCACTCATTCTTTCAACATGGCCAAACCACCTAAGAATATTAGTCTTCGCCTTACTAACAACATTTTGCCTCACTATATCTCATGTGATTGTATCATAAAGTTCACATACTATTACCTGACTACAAGGTTCTTCATAAAGACGCTTTGACATCTGTAAGTTTTCTGTTTTACACGTTATATAAAGTGGGTACAGTCTGCGGCGGTGCATTAAATTATTCAATTAAGATACAATTCTGTTAAAAGCCCTAAAAATGTTACTTATGGAAGTGCGTGTTCAATCCCACATTGGTAGTTTATTGAAAGCCTCTTAGTCAAAAGTTGTATCCTGCTTCTATATGGTCAGTTGTTAGGGTTAACTCGAGAGCCTTTTGGTCAAAAGTTGTATCCAACTTCTATGATGTCCAGTCGTTAGGGTTAACTCGGTTCTGGCTGTATTGACTTCATATTGAGTGGGCAAAGGTTTTCAGATAACAATTAAAATTCAAGAATTTTTAATTGTTATCTGAAAACCTTTGCTAGTTTTTATTTTGCACTTGCTTTTTAATGAAAGTCTTGTTCAGATTTTTATTTCTTTATTTTTCGTATAAAGTTTTAACTTCTGTACGTTTTTTCATATCTAATTTGAAGCTGTTCATTCCTATGTTTGAAACATTCAATTAGTTTAAGTCCCTTCACCATTGTATTTCCCATTTCTATGATATATGAATGATGAGGAAAACTTTGTACGTGCTACTGACGCATTGATAGATGGTAGAACACTTGAAATGATAAGCCTAACCTTACGTGAACGATGATGAAACAGGGTACATACTGCTAATAAAATACAATGAATATTCTACTGACATATCGACAGATCATGGAATGGATTTGAAGAGGTGAGCCAAACTATTTTATGTTACTTGTGGTTTTAACCTATTGAAGCTGTTTACAATACATTATTTTACCATCGTGCATTATGTGTAGTCTTGTCGAACTTTCTAAGCAATTTAACGTGAGAAACAGAAGTATTACAAAATATCAGAAGATTATTTCTTATATCGTAATACATCTTCATTCCTCGCATGATCAGAACATGCCTTGTCACAAACCCATCTCTCTAACACACAAACGACTCCTATGTTTCTTCTGTGGTACAAAGGTTTCACTGATGTACATCAGAGTAGAAACAATTACACTTTCATATACAGCCATTCAGGACTTTCTTGAGAGCTCATCATTCCTGTGAAATCCACCTAAAGCACCTTGTGACTTTCAATCAAGAATTCATCACCTACTAATTTCACCATCTAATTTGTTCTCTCTGTCAAACATGCTTCTCAAATATACAAACTCGTTCACCTGGTCAATCATTGTGTTATTCAGACATGTGCATACATAAAATGTTAAAATATTGTGGTTCAGTGACCATATTTCTAAGGAGTTCCAACTCTTCTTTCTTAACATGGACATTCCACTTTTACCTTCAGCTACCCCCCCCACTTTAGGGTATCACAAAACCTTCAACTATTTAAAGAGCTGTAATAGTTTTTGAGTTACAATGATGACAAACCATGCCACATACACATAGACATCACTATGTCAAGTCATGTTCGGGGGAGCCCAAAATGTGTGTTTCTGTTGAAATCTTAAAGCCAAATTTTTTTGCGAAATACTTTCTCCTACGTTAGAGGGACAGAGTAAAAATTCACCATGGAAGGGGGTGGGATGTGGCAACAGAAAACATTATTTTTTAATAATGCCAGACAAAGTGAAGGGCCCTCCCCAAACCAATTCCGTGCACAGGTCTCTCGTAACTCTAAATTCGTCACTGCCTGCCCCTGATGCTCTTGATCGAACGCACATCCCGGACTTCTTTGAAACACTTATAAAACTCAAAACCTTTGGTACGTGATATACAATCATTCAGAAAAGCTTCCTAAAGCATAGAAAAAGCTTCAACAGATTTTTTCAAACAACAAGAAAACCTTATGGCATAATGTTCTAGATAACCCTCCATTTTGACGTCTATAGGTGAAAGGAAACAGAGAGTGATACTGAGTGCCACTATGTGACATAAATGCACAATTACCAATGGTACCTCACTTTACAACTCAAGGTTGAACCTTTATGAATGTAGCACCTTTCTTTTACACTGCAATTTAATCAATCTTATTAACTTCTGAAAAGTCTGTATTTTATGTTTAAGAAACAGCATGTCTTACCTGTTTTACATTTGAAACATCAGCTGGTCTAAATTGGGGAGCAACTGCAACAACTCGTTCATTACGAACCACTTGCCTTTTCTTAGGAGATGGTTCATCCTCATTCGTAACTTGATAATTGTGTGTTGCAAGACGACCTTCTGCTTGCTGTGAAAATTTAAGGCAAAAAAAAAAAAAAAAAAAAAAATTAAAAAAAGAACACACACACACACACACACACACACACACACACACACACACACACACACACAAAGAACCCTAGTTATTATGTACCACAACACAAAAAGCATGTTTGAAGAAACTAAAAGCTTGTTTCAGTGCACATAATAATAATAATCATCATTGTCAACTATTATCAATCCACTGCTGGACGAAGGTCTCTCCAAGCCTCTTCCACAATGACCTGTCTTGTGCCAGTCTCCTCCATGTTACTCCCGCATACTTTCGAATTTCATCCACCCATCTCCCACGTGGTCTTCTTCTAAGTCTTTTCCTGTCCCTTGGAATCCAATCTAAAATTTCGGCTGTCCATCGATGGCCTGTCCTTCTGGCAGTATGTCCAGCCCATTGCCATTTCAGGGATTTAACTCTGATCATGATGTCTTCCACTCTTGTCATTTTTCGGATCCACGAGTTCCTCTTCTTATATCTCCTGGTTAGACCAAGTATGCACCTCTCCATGCTTCTTTGAGTTGTCTGCAGCCTTTGTATGTCTCTTTTAGTTAAGGTCCACGTCTCTGCACCATATGTGAGCACTGGAAGGATGCACTGATCAAACACTTTTCTTTTAAGACATAATGGCATATTGCTCTTGAAAATTATACTGTTTCTTCCAAAAGCTCTCCAGGCAAGTTTTATATGCCGATTAACTTCTTCATCAATGTTACCCTCACTTGATATCTGCTGTCCAAGATAAATGTAGGTATTGGTTATCTCCAGCTTTTCCCCATCAATCGTGAATATCGATAAATCTTCATTTTTTGTAAAAGCATTGTAGATCACTTTTGTCTTATGAAAGTTCATTTTTAATCCCACTTCTTTACTCTTTTCAGCAAGTTCCTGGGTCATACTCTGCAGCTCTGATGGGGTAGTTGCAAAAATGACTACATCATCAGCAAAACGAAGGTGAGTTAGATAATCTCTATTAATCTTTATCCCTTTGTTTTCCCAGTTCAGTGATTGAAAGACATTTTCCAATGTGGCATTAAAGAGCTTGGGAGATATCATGTCACCTTGTCTCACTCCCTTTCCAATTTTTATGTGTGCTGTATTTTCAAACAGCCAAATCTTTGCACTTGCATTTTCATAGATGTTATTAATAATATTAATGTATGCATCTTCAATACCGCAGGATTTAAAAGCCATTGTAACTGCTGATGGTTTCACCGAATCAAAGGCCTTTTCATAATTGATAAAAGCCATGCACAAAAGTGCGCATAAAATGCAATAAATATATGCAAATAATATAAAAGAAATAATACACATACACACACAAAGCTCAGGTAAATAACACAGTTAAACGATATTTGACATGCAGATGCCAATGCAAGTGGAATCCTTTTGCATTATTCCTGAGAGGAACTCGAATAGTAAAATTTGCGCATAAGGCTTTAGCTTAATTTATATCTTGTCCTATACATTACATACATGCACATTACATCAGTAGTGACATACCTTTACCGACAGTGAGTTTTGCAACTTTTAAAAACAAGATTTTCATGTCACAACAATAACACATACAAAACAACTCCAATCTTTAAAACTAAGGGTACTCAAACAAAACCATTACTAAGGAGAATGACAAAAAAAGTTGTTTTGCTTCAATATCAAATTTCATATCTTTTTACGATCCACAATGATGAATCATCAGAACTAAACACTCATTTGGTCGTGTAATTCTTCTTTATTTGTAATTTTTCATCTTTATCAGTATTCATAGAAGAATAGATTTTTTTCTTAGATGACAGTATTGAGCAAAAGCTTTTTTAACCCTTTAACGACCATAATTCAAAAATCTTGCACCACTTTAAATAACATAACGCCCGAAACTGTCTGTTGTTTCACTTCTTTTTTAATAATAACAATAATGACGCGTGTGATCCCCCATAGGTCGAGAAAATTTGAAGAATCTTTAAGGATAAGAAATCTGATTCACTCTAGACAGGCGTTTCAGGTGTCTATGGACGTTTGTACATACAGGCGTTTTGGGCGTTATGGTCGTTAAAGGGTTAAAGGAACACTATATACACTATATTGACAAAAGTCACAGGAAACCCTTTCAAAAGCAAATGAATGGACCCGCTGCATTGTTGAGATGCACTGTACAGTTGCGAACAGTAGAAAAACAAGCCTGCAGCTAACTACGATCAGGTCGCTCTGTGAGGTTGAGTGAAAATGTTGCGATGGGAGAGAACAGACTTTGAGAAAGGAAAGATTGTGGGGTGTTATATTAGTGGGTTGTCCATAAGAGAAACTGAGAGGTGTTTAAACATACTCAAGTCAACTGTTTTGGATGTACTGAATAAGTGGAAGACACATGGCATACCTGAAGCAGCAAAACATACTGGCAGACCAAAGAAAATCAGTGATAGAGGACATCAAAGCCTCAGGAGAGTCGTTACAGCTAATCAACGGAGTACTGCACAAGACCTCAGTGTACAGGTGAGTAAAAATCCTTGATATGTACATGTACCATTCACAGAGAACTTCATTCCAAGGGTTACCGTGGTCATGCAGCTGCTCATGAGCCTTTCATCTCCACTCAGAATGCTACTCATCGCTTAGCATGATGTAAAGAACATTTATCGTGGACCATAGATGAATGGAAACGGGTCCTATGGACTGATGAATCCAGATACACGATCCATCAGTCTGATGACCATGTGTGTGTATGGCAGCAGCTGGGAGAACGCTATTTACCACAGTGTACTGTTCCTACGGTCAAGTCTGGAGCTGGCAGTGTACTCGTGTGGGGGTGTTTTTCGTGGTATGGTCCCGGCCCATTGGTTATTGTGGACAAACCTGTTAACCTGCACGTCTACCTCGATATTCTGGACAATTATGTCCTACCAACTCTGTGGCAATACTATGGAACCAAGCCTTGTTGGTACTAGTAGGATAATGCACCGAGCCATAAAGCAAGGACTGTTACGGCATGGTTTGATGATAATTCCATATTGTGTTTGTACTGGCCAGCACAGAGGTCTGATCTTAATCCCATAGAGCACCTTGGGGATGAATTAGAGCGCCGCATAAGAAGTCTGGAACCAAGGCCTAATACTAAGCAACAGTTAGCGGCAGCATTTTTTACTGAATGGAAGCATATACCTATCGCTGTGTTTCAAAACCTTGTCGAAAGCATGTCTCGAAGGGTCAGTACATGCATTAAGGCCAAAGGTGGACCAACACCGTACTCACATATGTCAATAAATGCTATGTTGTGTTTCTTTTCTAGGTATCTGGTGACTTTTGTCAATATAGTGTATATAAAAAAACTTTACTTCACATTAACACTGTAATGATGGATCATGTGTAAATGATTTTTTCACAATGAATGACTCCTCATTGTGATTGGTTCACTCTCACCGCTGAAAATGACAATTCAATCCGCCATTACTGCAACACAAACTGAAGCTGCAAGCATATTTAACTTTAACCAGTCTGCACGAGTTCAGAAACAAATTCCCACTGGAAAAAGTAATGTTGAGAATTAATAAGTGCTAACTGTTATGTGAGTGAGCAGCCCACCAGGAAATAACAGTGAAACTTAAGAATGGGAGGGAATGAAACATGAATGACATTCACTTGAATGGTGTGCTTGAATTGCTCACTCATGGCAAATCTTTCATCATGAATGGTGAAGAGCTCACCCTCTGTCTTTGGGGTAGTTTGCCAAAAAGAGCTGTGGGCTAGAAAGCACTTTGGTTGTAACCACAAGATCCCTGCAACGATTGATTTACTGAATGAGTGGAGTAACAACTTAGAAAACTGGATGGTCATATATTTGAATGAACATTCGTGAATGACTCTTTTGCACGAATGAACTTCCTGGAAGGAATGATTAATGTCATCACTATAACACAGGCAAATAAGAGAAGGCTGCAACCTATAGATCTCTCAGAATTCTAATGTGTATCAGACCATATACAGTAGCTTAATAAGTTAGGTTTGATATGTCTACACTAATAACTCATTTACCCAACTGCTGTTCCTCTTGATACCCATTCGAAACAGGTATTAGTTTAAATAACTTTAGAGGAAACCATGATTGTCATTAATTACAAGAACTGATATGTTTGTTTGCATATAATTATACATTTACTTTTGCTGATGTCCTCTACACATAAGATTTAAGGCTTTTTTTTTTTTTACCAGCACTCTGCCACGTACCAACTATATTATGCTTTAGCATTTGCTTGCAGATTTTTATGTAAAAACTAGCAGGGGTATGAGGTGTCTCCTTGGTAAATATCACTCTGTGTGTGAAATCACCAAGTTCAGCGAGTGAAAGTTAATGAATGAAAAAGATGTTCCTGTAATTTTCCAGAAAATTTATTTTAATTCATTTAGGTTATTGCTTTTTGCTACGCAATATTTTTGGTTTTTCCATTGGGAGCAAAAATGTAGAGATTTTTAGGATTGCCAACCCTTGAGCAGGCAACGTAGAGTTGTCCATGTGAAAAGCAGGGTTCCTCTAAATTAATGCGAGCCACTGCCAATGACTGGCTGATGCAGTAATATTTCTGCCAAAAGAAAAAAAAAAGGGATCCGAGATGGATGCAAATGTGAAATTTTTTTTTTTTTTTGAGTTAGTTAATTACTTTTACGAAACAAAAAAGAAAAAGAAGAGGAATGGAAATACTTACCTTCAGGGAGACATCTATAGAACTGCGGTATATCTGGCGTGTGCTTCTATCCCGTGACACTTAAATGAAATGTACCTATGTCATGTTGCGTGCATGCAACTTGACATTGATCATCCTTTTGTTTACTGTTTTGAATTTTGAATATTTGGAACTCTCTATTTAAATTACATTGTATTTCTGTCCGATGAAGCTGCCCATTGGTGGTGAAAGCTGGCGCTCATTCATTTGTGTTTTTAATACACCATTAAATGGATAGTTTTGCACTTTATTGTTATTTATGGTCTCTAACTTAGACCGTAGATCGGGTACTGGAGTGCTGAATTGTATTGCAGTTCTTAAAAGTAAAAAATGGAACTTTTTACGAAAATTTTGTGTGTGTGTGTGTGTGTGGGGGGGGACTTGACCCTGGGCTTCAGCTCCATTCAAAAACCGTCTACGGTCTAAGTTAAAAGTACCATGAGGTAGTGTACCAGACCTGGTGGTTCTAAATTAAAAACTGTAGATTTTACGGAAATTGGGGGGGGGGGGCTTGAAAACGAGATTCGATAAGTCGATGTTGTACATGAATGATATGTGGAGGTTGGCACTTAGTACATACCAACTTGCGCGACATCGACTTATCAAAGGTTGTACCACTGAAGAAGGACACGAAATAAACTGAATGAAACTAGTATCGTTATTTTTAGGTATTATGTGCTATGCAAGAATTTTAACCTTCCATTCAATGGTAAAATTTTATTCAAACTTCTCAATTTATTTTTCGACTTTGGTAGTTCATTGTTTGTTCATTCATGCTTCCAACTCATGACGGCATCTTTAAAGGCTGAAGTTTTTATACATGCTGTAAATAGTCTTTTATCTCTTGAATACTTTTAAGTTTCACTTTTATTCTTCTTATTTTCGACCCTTGTATATTTTGATATGCAATGGCTAAATATCTATAATTTGATGAACTGACTCCTCAAGGACATTGCAGATCAGAACGTCTATGATATATTGCCCAACTATGTGGACTGGAAGCAACTCGTGGATATACATGAAGAATAACTTAGTCAACAACAGCCTTACAAATTATACTGCAGCTCTGGGTAAGTGTAACAATCATGATAATAATCATCTATTGACTTGTATATAATTCAATACAGACGTATAAAATTGCTGAATTTATAATACGCATAGCACACATTGCTTAAAAGTATGTTAATAAAGTGTGAAACGATGATATAAATAGTTGTTCAACTATTGGCCGTTCAGCGGGAGCGCCTGTAACCAATAACAGCCAAATTGTTTGGTGTTTCAAGAGTGATATTCTCCATGGTTATGATTGTATATACAAAGCATAGTGAGACTTCATCGATGAAGAAGAATATTGGGCAAAAACCGAGATTGAATGAGCAGAACCGTCGAACACTTACAAGAATTGCCAAACACCACAGAACTATTGTAACAAAAGTACAGCAGAAATATCTACCTGGAAAACCCAGTTTCTACATAAATAGTCTGCATATAATGTTAAAAAGCCAAAATCCACAGAGGATCTGCAACTGACAAACATTTAATCACAGAAACCAACACAACAACAAGATAAAGTGTGTCATAAGGATAAAACCTGGACAGTTGATGACTGGAAAAATGTAATATAGTCTGACGAGTCCTCATTTGCATTATTCCTAACAGTAGGTTGGGTTTATGATTGGAGAACTCTAAGAAAGTGTACAATTTGGAATGTTTGGTTCCAACTGTCAAACATGAGAGTGGATCTGTGATGATTTGGGCAGCCATACCTTGGTATTTGGCTGGCCCTATCATTACCATACATGGTTGAATTACTGCCAGCAAGTACTTGGACATTCTAGATAATCATGCGTATCCTATAGTACACATGTTTCCCAACAATGATGTTATTTTTCATGATGATAAAGTCTCATACACACAGCCAGAAGAGTTCAGTCTTGGTTTGAGGAGAACCAAGGTGAACTCCATCTGCCCTGGCACCAGCACTCTCTCTCTCTCCTTCTTCTTCTCTTCTGTCTAAGATGGGTTAAGTCTTCCATTGAGCAGATTCTTCCAATCTTCGCTGTTCTTTGCTTTCCGAAAAAGTTCATCATATGTTCTGCAGCCCAAGACATTCTTTATTAATTTCTTCCAGGTAAGTCTTGATCTCCCAGATCTGTTTTCTTCTGTTGTTAAACTATTTATTAAGATGTTAGGTAGTCTGTTTGTGTCCATGTGTGCAACATGACTGAACCATCTCAGCTGCTGTTTTTTAATTTTTTCCAATATTGTCATTTGATGACAGTTCTCTTCTGACTGTGCTTATTGTTTTCTTTTCTGTCCAACTTGTTTTATTTATTTTTCTTAAGCATTTCATTTTGAACTTTCAAACACTGATAATTTTTTCTCCTCTCGTCTTAATTGTCCATGTTTCTGCTCAATCATCTGACTTGGGTAGTTTCGGAGAGCATTCAATCATCGAACCACTATGGGTAGTTTCGGAGAGCAGAGTAAGAAGCAGATTCTATCCTCCAACATCTCTAGATTTCAAATTAAAATGTATTCTTCACCTTCATTTTGATTTTATCGTGCTTAAGACAGCCTGTGAATTATGTTTTTATTTATTCTTTTTGGCACAAATTTGGAACGATATTCTTCTTCATCTCTAAAGCAATTTGATGTTCTGGTCGACGAATGGTACACCATTTCACAGGAGACTATTCAAAAGTTGTATAAATCTATTCCAAGAAGGTTGGAAGCTGTATTAAAGGCAAATGGTGATTCCAACACTTTATTAATAGACACATAATCTATTTCCCAGGTGTTCACATTATTTTGTCCAACCCCTGTAAAATCTGTATGTTACTTTTACAGGCCTTTCAATAAACATTTTTAAACCTCAGATATGTTTCAACTGTATTACACATAAACCAATTTTTTAATATTTCATTTCTTACTAAAATGTAAGAGGGAATAACACAAATAACAATTTTTATCCATAAAACAAAGGCAAAAGAAACATAATGTCAACAGCTTCAGAATCTACTAACCCTCCTCAAATTTTCTAAATCCTCAGTAGTCATGCACTGATGCCATGCTTTGTCATAGCGAATCTTTTCTACACGAGGAAATCTTAGAGTGCAGTTAACAGAAAAACGATCACTGCGAACTATTTCAGTTGCTTTCACCTAAATGGGAAGAAAGGTGAGAAATAGTCATTTGCCACAAATTATTATTATTAACAACAACAAAAATAATAATAGATTTGATTTGCTCTAAAATTTGAGAACAAATCTCGTTTGAGATTTTTCTGACAACCTATTAATTAATAATAATAGTGTTTAGGAATTGCCATATATATCTGGCAATTCCAATAAGCTCCTGCAGATTACATCCACATTTAGCAGATCTACCCATATGTACTTTGGCTTAGACAAATGTTCAGTTGGTATATATCGAGAGAGGAATGCTGGTAAAATCTGAATATTTTATATTAGGAAACAATAAAATAATTGAAGATTTGAATGCAGAAAATAGATACAAGTACCTAGGATTTTTACAGGCATGTGGGATTAAACATCATAATGTTAAGAATAATTTAAAAGATAAATTCAAACATAGATTTAAGATGATCTTGAAGAAATACCCAAACACAGTGAATAAGGAAAAAGAAATCACTGCCTTTGTGGTCCCTGTTCTGACCTGACTCTTTTGGTATCATCAGATAAGTCAAACACAAATTTTGAGGTAATTAATAGAACTGTGACAGCAAATGTGACCAAACATCAAATGAGATATCCAAAGGAGCTAATGCATTGTGCTCCCACAACAGAAAGAAGAATGGACATTCTTGATATGAAATGTCTTTACAATGCTCAAATTAGTTCAATGTAGAGATATTTTAACACCAAAGGTAAAGGAAAATGGTATGTTTAAAATCACATGTACAGCACACAAAGTAGGAATTCTACTAATGCAAAATGAACCAGATGTTTGCTTGTACAGGGTTCCCACTAAAAAAATTTAAAAAGTCCCGATTTTTCCAGGTTCTTTTTTAAAGCTATTCCTGAATGAAACCCATATCATGTTGCAATGAATGGTCACATTTCCTTCTGTTCCTGCATTTTCCTAGCAGAGAACATACTGGGTTGTCAGAAAGGTCATGACGTATTTTGGCACCCGATGGTTGTTGGGCGGTTTTGGAAGTACTAGAAGCATGCGCAGCTCTGTTATCGCTATAGCATTCGACAGGTGCTAGTCCTAGCTGCAGTCTAAAAGGAATAGTGAACAATTAGGGTGATTTGCGGAGATTTGACATCAAGTTGAAGATGGAAGACCAAACTGTGCATTTTCGCCATATTTTACTGTTTTACTTCCATAAAGGGAAGAACACGCGTCACGCTAGTGAAAAGTTGCGTAAAGTGTACGATGATAATGCTCTACAAGAACGTAACTGCCAGCGGTGGTTCGCAAAATTCTGTGCTGGTGATTTTGACCTCAACAATGCTCCTCGGTCCGGGAGGCCAACCAAGGTTGATGACGACCAAATCAAGGCATTGATCGAGTCAAACCCACGTTACACGACACGAGAGAGTGCAGACACACTGCACATCCATCATTCAAGTGTTCACGACCACCTGAGGAAGCTGGGATATGTAAGCAAGCTCGATGTGTGGGTTCCTCATGAACTCAAAGAAGCTCAATTGACAGCGCGTATAAACATCTGCGATATGCTCATTAAACATGAGGAAACCGATCTTTTTTTAAAGCGACTGATAACTGGGGATGAAAAGTGGATTGTGTACAACAATGTGCTGCGCAAACGGTCTTGGTCCCGACGTGATGCTTCTCCTCAAACGACATCCAAAGCAGACATTTATCAGCAGAAGGTTCTGGTCTCGGTGTGGTGGGAATTTAAAGGTGTCATGTTTTTCGAGCTCCTACCATGGAACCAAACAAGCAATTTGAATGTGTACTGTCGGCAATTGGACAGTTTGAACGAATCCATCATCCAGAAACGTCCAGAGCTCGTTCATCGTAAAGGTGTTGTGTTCCATCACGACAACGTGAGACCACACACAAGTTTGATCACCAGCCAAAAATTATTGGAGCTTGGGTGGGATGTGTTGCCACACCGAACACACTCGCCTGACCTTGCGCCGTCAGACTTCCACTTGTTTCGCTCTCTTCAACAGTCCTTGCGTGGTATAATGTTCAATTCAGATGAGGCTGTAAATGAACACCTTGTACAGTTTTTCTCCACGAAAGACAGGTCCTTCTATGAACGAGCTTGATCTTTGTTCTTTCTATCAATAAATGAACTTTGAAAAACATGGCTAAAATACGTCATGACTTTTCTGACAACCCAATATTTGTATTGCGTTGGAAAGAAAGAAATGCCCGATGAAAAGGTACCTGAAGTCGAAACCCTGGGCAACACTGGCATGTCATCAGCAGGTAGGTGACTTAAATCAGTGGCAGTTAGCCATCAGAAGGCAAAGAGTGCAAGTGCCAACCAACATGGTGGTGGACATGATGAAGACCTTAGCAGAGACTGACCAGTGTGTTTACCGAACAGCTGGGGACTACCCACAAGAGTATTATGACGCACTTGCGTCAACTTGGAAAGGTGCACAAGACGGGAGTTTGGGTACCCCATCAACGCACAATTGAGAAGAAAGCAAATTGCACGAGTGCATGCATTTCCCTGTGTGCACATGACCAAGTTGAACTGTTCTTGGCCTGCATTGTGACAGGTGACAAAAAATGGGTCCAGTATGACAATGTCAGTGCCTGGAAACAATGGTTGGACCCAAAACAGAAACTCATGCTGATCCCCAAAGCCAGCTTACACCCATGTAAGGCCCTACTGTCTGTTTAGTGAGATATCTGGGGTGTCGTGTTGTTTGAGCTGCTGCCGGATACCACCACTATCACCGCCGATGTGTACTGCAGTCAGCTTGATGATCTGCATGCATTGTTCATGTCGAAACAACCAGCATTGCTGAACCGCGAGAGAGTTCTCCCACAGCAGGATGGAGTGAGACCTCACACAGCATGGGTGACTTGTCACATGATCACAGACCTGGGCTTGGAGCTGCTGCCACACCCAGCCTGTTCCCTAGACCTGGGCTTGGAGCTGCTACCACACCCAGCCTGTTCCCTAGACCTGGGCTTGGAGCTGCTGCCACACCCAGCAGCAACTCCAAGCCCAGGTCTAGGGAACTGGGCTTGGAGCTGCTACCACACCCAGCCTGTTCCCTAGACCTGGGCTTGGAGCTGCTGCCACACCCAGCCTGTTCCCTAGACATTTCCCCAAGTGACTACCACCTTTTCTGGTTGTTGCAGTATTTCCTGGAAGGACACTGCTTCACCAACCTGGACGATGTCAAACGTGTGCTTACTCACTTCTTTAAGCTTCCACAATTCTACAGGGATGATATCCAACAGCTGCCGAGATTATGGGAGCCAGTCGCGGCAAACGGCGGCGACTACATTTTGGACTGATTTGTACTTGGATATAAGGTAATTAGCACTTTCCTGTTGCCTTGTATTTGAAGGAATTACTTTCTTTCCAACCCAATAAATCCTTTAAATAACTGATCTTTATACAATTATCTGCTTTTCATTGATAACAACTAAGCACGGGGCACACTATTTTTGGTACCATAATTCCATGATCACTTATGAACTTGAGTGGTATGCTGCCAACATACACATACTGGCCAGTGAATTAGAAACTTTTATTCAATACCAGGTGGGACCTCGTTTATCTCGAATTTCAGCACATATTCGGTTTGGCATAGATTCCACAAGGTACCGGAGTGCATCTACATCTACAGCACAACAAGAATTCACTAGACAGTTCTTTAACTGGCTCAGATTTGACGGAAGAGGACATTTTCCCCCGATCCATCTTTCTAACATGTCCCACACATCTCTCCTTGGGGTTCAGAGCCAGGCTTTGTGGTAGTCAGGGGAGACGGTCAAAGTAACTGACATGCTCGATGAACCCCTGCCGAACATATCTTGTATGATGCACAGTAGACTTGTTTACCATTAAACAGAAGTCACCTGATGGATAAAAAGTCAACACTGCAGGATGGACTTGATTGGCAATAACATTCAGATAATCCTTGGAGGACACTCAACCTTCCAACAATATCAGAAGACCTGTATCGTACCGACTGAACGTACCCCACACCATGACACAGTGACGTAACCATGTTTCAAAATCTAAGGGTGGGTGGGTGGGTGGATCACACATACACACATTATATGTATACATTTATGTACAATATTATTGAATGGAGCTCTCTTAATGAGACTCGAGACAATTAGTTGTTCGGGCATAGGTACGAGATGACACATTCGATCACTGTGATTTTTTGCATGTGATTAGACATTGTCGATGGTCAGGTTTTGATGCCTTTCGATTCCAGAAATGCCGTGTCATTGAGGAATAATCGTCCAAAAACTTGCATTTTTAAGGGTTTTCCTGCGTTTTGAGAAGGGGTCGTTTGTAACCTATCTCCTCCAAAAATCTTCAGCAGATCGCGGTGACACTTGCCACAGAGAAAGGAAAGGACATGGTGAGTGACATGGAGTTGGTATCATGGCGATTGGTAATGTCATATAAAAATAATGACCATTAAAAAACTGATCAATTTTAATAATAATTGAAAAAATTCACTGTCTATACGAGACTCGGAACAATTAGTTGTTCAGGCATAGCTAAGACATGACACATCCAATCACCGTGTTTTTTGGCATGCGATTGGACAACACCTCATGTCACGTTTTGATGCCTTCCGATTCCCGAAATTCTGTGCCATTGAGAAATTTCAATTAAAACTAGACTGTCTTTTACTTGAACTGTTTCACGAAAGTCGGCTCACTAACATTAATGACATGATTAATCTATAATAATAAAAGGAAGTTTGTATGTGTCTTTCACAATACAAAATGAAAAAAGTGGTTCCCGATCTGAGTGTATCCTTCCACTTTGTTTACATGCAACCTGATCACAACCAATGTGAAGGAGTGAAGGAAAGTAGTTCATGATAAAGTTTAGGCATTTATTTTTTAGAATGCTTTGTACTTTTGTTCTGAAAGTCATAAATTTTATGCATTCGTGTTTTAGAATTTGTTATGATAGATGCCTTAATGAGCTTACATTAGATGCCTTAATGAGCTTACAATAGCTTCGCTCAAAATTTGCCAACTGTACCCAAGTTATTGGTTACCATTGGCGGCTTGTCCTAGTTTACAATTAAACAGAAGTCACCTGATGAATAAAAAGTTAACACTGCAGGATGGACTTGATTGGCAATAACATTCAGGTAATCCTTGGAGGACATCCAACTTTCCAACAATATCAGAAGACCTGTATCGTACCGACTGAATGTGCCCCACACCATGACACCACTTTCAGAACTTTGAGTTGTGTTTTCAAGGCAAGCTGGGTTCATTGCTTCATGGGGCTCTTGCCAAACTCTTGTCTAGTTATGGTGTTCCTGACACCACCACTGTAGATGAACTTTCCAGTTCTTCGCAGAAATCAGAGGTTTCCGTGTAGGCATGGGACTACCAATACCGAACCTCAATTCCTTGCACTTAGTTTGTTGAGATATGGGTCAGGAACAGCCTTCATTGAATGCTTCAATCAATTGCAGCACACAGGAAGTCCCGTTTCCCCGTACAGGCCTTCTCAGATGACAGTGCTTTCGTTCCTGAACAGATTGTCATCATGGCACAATTACGCCTCTCGGACCAGTAATGTGGGTTATTTTTCCACTGATTAAAGACTGAGTACCCACTATATGCTCTTTATCGAATTCTGACAGACCTTTGTTTTTCCGATTGTGATCAGCACTATTGAAAATTACTGACAAGCAGCAGTTTTAAATAGTTACCTAGATCACATAACCACATATTTTGAATAAGTGAAGTTTACGTACATCTGCATAAAGGTTTCTAATTTAGTGGCTGGTGTGTGTGTGTAATTTCATTTTATCTAGTAATACCATAAAAACACTTTGATTTCTTTACGGTACTTCAGTAAAAGAAAGCAACTCTTAAAATTAAATGTAGAAACAAAAATCACATAAGAAAATGTGCTTACCAGAAAATATATAATAAATTCAAATGGTAATATACTATAGTAAAAAATTCTGAATGTAGGACTAATTTCCATCTAGTAACTAGAAACGTTGGAATGAACTTTTGTCGATAAAGCGAGCATGTTTTTGTTTTGAGAAAGATTAACACCAAAGCTTTAATAGGAAACACTAAATGGCATTACACACAGTCATAAGTAATTAAAAATTCATGAAAATTAATTTACACACTGAATAGGATTCATATAAAAATACTGGAAAGGACAGCACAGCTACTTATTTAAAATATAAATAAAATTTATGTAAATATCTTTCACACCTCCAAAGAGATGAAAGTCTGATGATAAGAGATTTATATGGAAAGTTTATTGCACCATTTGCAAATCTCCATAGATGTTTTGATAAGTTATGACATAACTTTGTGTGGGAGCATGATGTTCAGTTGTTAAAGTCTAAAACATAAGATATTTCATAGCACAATGAAAGCATGCACTACATGATATCTTCACTATATA
Organism: Macrothele yani; assembly: GCA_039090855.1. Taxonomy (NCBI): domain Eukaryota; kingdom Metazoa; phylum Arthropoda; class Arachnida; order Araneae; family Macrothelidae; genus Macrothele; species Macrothele yani. The sequence goes on from CM077003.1 coordinate 32,356,982, forward strand.
TAGCACACAAATTTGCAATTACAGCGATGTGAAAATAATACCATAAGTTCCTGAAAGAGGCATTACTGTAAAAAAAATTACTGCCTTGCCTAAAAGCCACAATTAATTCAATGTTATATTTATCACTTTTCATTTTATATACAAAACTAGCTGTGACTCATGTTATTATCTGATATAACTAATTTCTTTCCATCAACTTTTTTCAAACTGAACAATGCAGTTTTTAAAAACCATTTCAATCTGAAACAAATGGAAATCCCCTCACACTTAAACCAAAACTTACTGCATAAACATATGAGATAATAATAACTCTGACTGATGCTTAACAATTCTAATAGAATAATTAATGAAACATCAAAATGTCATAATTTTTTTTGTATAAATTTCAAATATGAAAGAACACAACTAAAAGATTGAAAAATTAAAAGATAGAAAAAAAAGCATAAAAAAAGAAAGAGAAGAAAGATACGGCCAAATTCTTTGGTGCAATGAGCACATGTTCTGAGTCCTTTCAAACACTAAAAGAATTTTTCAAAGATTTTCACAAAAAGAAAATGAAAAACATCAGTGAAAATGAAAATGTATTTACACTCCCTACTAGAAAAATTGTGCAAGTACTTAAAATGCATAATTCACAGTGTTCTTCTGAGTGGACGGAACCAGTTACAAAAATTTTCTTCTCAACTGGATTTCTAGAATCAGCAAAACATACACAAGTAGAAATAGCTACTTTTGGCAGAAATATGCATTATGAGAAACCCCAAATGATAAACTAAATTTTTCTTATAGCTGAAGATACCAGAGACAAAAGAAATTTTTTCAAATTGAACAATTAGAAGAGATGTGGAGTAAACATGATATAACTTTATGAACCTGGTAGGAAAGCTACAACATATTCTTCATAGCAAGGGTTATTAGCATACCAAAAAGGGGTTTTCCCATGGGACTTTTGGAATCAGAGATACTCTTAAAATAAAAATATATGCTGCCAGTCTCAAATGGCAAAACTGTGAATCATGAAAACGTAAAAAATTGCATATAAAATTCTTTATAGTTCAAGCTGTGTGACAGAAATAGAATTATCCAAATATGACTTCTACAAGCAGAAATAGCAAAGTAAAAGACATTTTACACATACAGGTATAATTTTTTTTTAAAATAAGATTTTTAGAAGCAGAAATACAGTAGCAAACATAAATACATACTAATGCAACCTTGTGCCAGAACTGGGCATTATGAAAAATCCAAGAGTTTGTGCAAAACATTCCACATGAAGTGAATGTTATCCAATGCCCCCCCAACTGGACTTCTATATAAAAGCAGAGATATCAAGAAAAACAGAATATACATTTGCAACCCTAGCAAGCGAAATTGTGCATTATTTTTGGAAGTGAACATGCATAAAAAGTTTTCATAGTGAGTGGGTTCTGATTGAAAAGGGATTTTTTCAGTCAAGTTTTCAGATACATAGATACAGTTACAAACATGTTGCAAGCAGAAATATGCACTTAAATTTCTAGAGCCAAAATTGTTCATTAAAAAATAAATAAATTAGAAACTATATGTACAATATTCTTTACCCTGAATGCTGTCCGAAACCAAATCAATTTTTCAAATTGGACTGTTAAGAAGCACAAATGCTGAGAACAATAGGATACACACTTATGTCCCCCACCCCAGTGGGAAAACTGTGTATTATTTTGAGTGGGAAATATGCATGAAATGTTTCTGGAGTTAACACGTTTCCAGAGCTGTTTGACTGAAAAGTTTTTTTCAATCTACTGCTTATGAGAGCAGATACTGTTAAAATATATAAACTGGAAACAAAAATATGCACTTTTGTTCCCTTTGGTGCCAAATTATGCATTACAAAAAAATTGAAATACATACAATATTCTACTCTCCCCATGAACTTCATCTGATGCAAAAAGAATTTTAGGAGAGAGATTGGGGGAAATTCTACATACATTTATGCCCTCTACTGGAAAAATTGCAAATTATTTGAAGGAGAAACTGCATATAAAATTATCTTCATAGTAAAGGGTATCAAAGGAAATAAAAAACTGCTTCAATCATATAAAAGAAATATTAAAAAACACTTCTTTTATGATTCAAAGCAAAAATATTTTTATATGATTAAAAGCTATTTAAAAAAAATTATATGAAATATTTTTTTTAAAATGACAGCATCTGCATTTAATCAGCATAGAAAGAAAAAAATAAAGCAAATATTGTCATTCTGGCAGTTTAAGCTTCACAATGTAAAAAGAAGCGTTGGAATTGGATTAATAAAGGCACAGAGTTATGGTATCTTTCACAGACAGATGGACATAGCAATATAGATACATCCTCTAGTGTTTTTTATTTTTTTAAATTATTATTCATAAGACATACCAGAAAGAGAATAAATGAATAAGTAAATCCATATAGATCTTACTTGCACAATTTTTGATTTTAATGGCTCAATCCAAACATCAGGCTTTTTCTCTTCTTCCAAAATCGATGTGTTTTGGTGGATTTCTGGAGTTAAACACGTTCCAGTGTGGAGATAGGTTACGTAAAAGCTCATCCAGTTCCTTCATAGAATATCCAGAACCAACTTTTGTAATTGAACAAAATTCCTTTGGGTGCTCCTCTGCTGCAAATGAAAAAAAGAACAAAAATCCCACACTTCAATTCCTGGCTAAACACATACATTAAAGAAAAATCTCTTTTTTAGAGGTCACTATGCTATTAAAAGGTTTCTCTGCCTTGGAAAGTTTGCACTCAAATGGTTGTCCCACACTTTGCACAACTAAATTACTCTTCAAATGATAAAGGGCATTAAGTCCGTTCTAAGATTAACATATGAGACTTATACTCTGGCAATAATGTGCCCTGAGTTTTTGTTATAATCCATAGTAACTTCATCATATTAAGTACATGTCTGCTTCAGATGCGCTATCTTTTGGTAACTGTGCCTTGCAAATCATACTTCTAAGCCTTCTTGGAGCTCTTTATCCTTTTTGAAAAGCATTCAATCAAGATACTTATTGAAATAGGAAAATAAAAATAAGTAATGATGGGACGAGGTCTAATTAATGAATGTAGGGAAGCTGTGGGAAACAAAATTTCTAGACATCTACCTGAGAAATATTAGTTGGATGCACCGGAGCATTGTCATGCAGAAACTACATCCCTTGACTCAGTTCCTTGAAAGAGTTTTTTCTTTTCTTTTTTTTGTCTCAGCTGAATTAAGAGGTTAGCAGTTATTACATACATTTAATATTGCACTCCATGATGTTTTCAGGACCGTAGCACACTTTTCTGATCTGGGAGGGCAAGACTTGAAATTACGCCACTTCGAGTTCCACTCAAATACATTCATCATCAAAAAAATGGTTGCACCCAGAAGGACATGTCGGATTGCAATGCTATTAAAGGTTACCAGGAACAATAAATGATTAAACATTGAGACTGATTTACAGACCTTTTCCTTTAGGGTGTATACAGACTACATACTAACACTCAAGCTTACTTTTGAGTTGATGAAATAAATAATGAATAGTTGACACCAGAGTACGTTAACTGAACAAGACTTGAGTGAGAGGACAACATACAAGAAATGACAGTTAAGCCAGCAACAACCTGGTCACCCAGACCAGCATGCCCCAGTATCCAGCAAAGCATGCTGGGTACTGGTGACATCACATATCTGCTGGACTGTAGCTGATTTACATATACATGCAACCTATATACTACTATTCTTCAATGATACACAAAAACAAATACAACTAAATACATATAAATAAATACTAGGGAGATACTACATATATATACATCCAATAGTGTAAATCCAAAAAACACAATAGAGGCAAAATGAAAATGAGTGAATGAAGAATTACTATACGAAAAAGTAGAAATAAGAAATGAGATATTGTACCTGGTAGCGCAAAGCAGCTGGCCAGAGTCATATCCATATGTTAAGACTTAAAAGAATATCCCGGCATCCTGTTTCTTATCGCTGTTCTGAAGACTTCGTTTGAATGCATTGTTGGTTCTTAGAAACTTTGTTTAAGTTCATCTCTGTTCATTTGGTCTGTGGCTTCGGGGACACTTCTGGCAGGCTTTTGGCTAAAGCCAGCTTTAGTCAGAATACTGAAAAGACACTTCTATCTTGCAGGGGTTCCCCCTGATGAGGACTGCAAGAGATTTGTTGTTTATTCTGCACTTTGGTCGTGTTCATTTGGGCTAATGTTGTTTGCTTATTAGCGGGTGGGTGGATTTCGGATGTTTTCAAAATGCAATTCTTTTAAGTCTTAATATATATACACTGAAAAGCAATTGAATTAGAGACACCTGTCTAGTAACGTGTAGCACCACCTTTCGCCCTGATGATGGCGGCAATTCATTTTGGCATGGACTCGACAAGACACCGGAAGCGTTGGGAAGCCATATGGATCCACGACCCCTGAGCAAGCTCCCACAGTTCATGAAGATTTGATGGAGGGGATCAGAGCCTTGAACATCTCTCTCGATGGCATCCCAGATGTGCTCGATCGGATTGAGATCAGGTGACCTAGCTGACCAAGGAAGCGAGGTCACGTCGTTGGAGTGTTCATCCAACCATTCGGATACAATTCGGTAGCTGCATTGTCTTGTTGCAGGATAAGGTTCCCAGTGGGATGTTGAAGATACACAAACGGGAGCAAATGGTTGTCCAGGATATCCCGGTAACGTTGACCTGTGAGGAATGATGTCACACGTACCAGGGGTACCATTTCAGTCCACGTAAACTGTCCCCAGACGAGAATGCCACCCCCTCCAGCTTGAAGAGTACCCTGCTGGCAAGAAGGATCCATTGCTTCATGTGGTTTGTGCTGTACTCATATCCTGCCATCTGCATGTACCAACGTGAATCTCGACTCATCATTCCAGGCAACATTTTACCACGTCTAGGGTCCAGTGGCGATCTTCCCGCGGCCATGCTAATCTCTGCACCCTGTGATGTGCGGTCAGCAGCGGTACCCTCGTGTGACGATGGCTTCTGTACCCCTTAGCGAGGAGATGGTAGTGGATGGTGTGGCTGCTTACACGTTTTTGTGCACCAGCGTTAAATTGCCGAGTGATTACTTGCACTGTGGCCTGTCTATCTGCTGTTACAATGCGAGCTAGCCGACGATGACCCAGCTCATCCACACGCTGTTGTCCACGGCAGTTGGCCCTTGCAGGGATGGTTTTATCGGATTCGATATACTCACGGTGCACCTGTGACACAGTGACACATGAAAATCCCAGTGCCCGCACGACTTCCGAGATGGAGTGACCCATTCGTCAGGCCCCGACAATTTGCCCACGATCAAATGCGCTTAGATCCTACGTCTTACCCATACTGCGTCCAACTCTTACTGATTCCCGTCGCATCACTCCTTATATTGTCGGATCGCTGCATACGTCATGTCGTTTCGGTTTACAGGGCCACCCACAACGCCACATTTGCATAATGCCAGCTGTCTCTAATTCAATTGCTCTTCAGTGTATATATATATATAACCCCCCCCCCCCTTTTAATACTATCAACAGATAAGACCATCCCGCTTCCCTGAGTCCACCAACACCGCCCATCTCGAACTGCTTCTGAACTTTTCTCCAAGGCATACTTCACTTGCAAAGGATGCAACCAACACAACAGTATGAGTTAGAATGGCAAGCACGTGCAATGGGATGACCTTGTATAGCTGGTAAGGCACAGCACTACGACCCCTTCATGCTGGTGTCACATGTGCGGCCGAGCGTGATACTTGTATCATTTGCATGTCTCACGATGTGAAACCTACCCACCAAGTTTCATTCCTGTTGGTTACTTCCTTCTGGGTGCAACTATTTCTCTGACGATGCGTGCAATATGTGGATTTTAATTTCTCACACACCACTGTTACAGGAAAGTATTCTGATCGTTCAAAAATCACACCATGTTTTTGACATAATTTTATTAAAAATATAAAAACTAGGCAAATACCCAAGAACCACAGGTTGTAAATACCAAGTACGGCATAAAAGTTATGTTAACGATGACAACATGACACTACACAGAAATGCACAACGAAAAACAAACCAGTGCAGAATGAATGAGTATCGAATAGTGAACGTAACTACAAGAGGAAGAAGCTTTAGGGTTAGGGCTTGGAAAAATTCCATTCAAGGTTTTTTCCGCTACAGAGCACAAATAATTAATTAGCTGTCCATCCCAATGATATGTTCAGAAAGGTCATGTAGGTTAGGGATATTACGAGAGGTTAAGCTATGGTGTGTCGCATAAATATAGAGACAATCTACTTTGCGCCGTAAACGCAATGCGAATATAGGTAGGAAGCTAAAGTGGTACCTGATTAGACATAACCCTACAACAAATGTTTCGACCCATCGAGATGACCGGATTGTGTGAAAAGAACACCACAAAGTGAAATAGTGTAATTTTAGGTGTCTCATAAATATAAAGACAACTATGTAAAGTAGCCACATGCAAATGAGATGTACAAATTAGCATGTTGTAAGCACGCGCATGGGCATAATTCGGTCCAGCCTACAAAAGACAGCAGACCTGCTGTCATTTGCAGAAATGCCACGCAACAGTCAACTTTCTGGTGAGGAGGTACAGAAGATTTGGAGACTGAGAGCAAATGGATTGCCTGTAGTGAAAATTTGTAAAGTCATGGGGAGGAATATGGCAATCATTTATAAGGACTTTATCGAAACGCGGTGCGTTAACTGCCAGAAAACGGCCTGGAAGGCCTCGAATAACAACCAAATGAGATGATCGTGCCATCATGCGTTTAGTTTCATCCCAAAGGTTATCACTACGTCAAGTTTCTCGGACTGTTGGTGTCACTGTCTCAAAAGACACAGTTCATCGAATAATCAAGGAAAGTCGTAACATTGTGCTCCGTAAAATGTGCTGTCTGCCACACATCACGTGGCGCCACAAGGAAGCTAGATTGTTATGGGCAAACAGCCACATGCACTGGACGGACGAGTGGATAACAACCACACTGGCGGAAAGTGAAAAAAGAACACAAAGAAGGAGACGTCTGATACCAACAAAATTTATACAGCATAATAACGGAATACAGAGGATAACATGATCAAAACATTATGGCAAAATACAGCTGTATTTGCTGGTAAACTGAAAAATAACATTTCTATGTAACATGGTTAGTACGAGGTTGAACCGCCATGAACTGCGTCACACTGTGCAATTCTGGCAAGGAGTCTGTCGTACAGATGTTGGATGTAAGTTTGGGATATTGAGTTTCAAGCATCCTCAACCTGGACGCGTAAATCGGGGATGGTCGTGGAGACCGGATAAGTCGTCGTCCCATAAAATCTTACACGTGCTCAATGGGGGACAAATCCGGTGAACGTGCAGGCCATGGAAGTTGTCTCACACCCTGAAGTGCATGTTGCATTGCACGTGCCGTGTGGGCGTGCGTTATCTTGCTGGAAAACACCACGATGGACCAACCTTACAAATGGTACAACAATGGGCTGAATGATGTTGTTGATGTAGGAGGTGCTGTTTAACGTACCCGGTACAAACACTAGTTGTGTACGGGAGTGATAGCTGATCGCTCCCCACACCAGGAGACCAGGTATAGGCCCTGTTTGTTGCTGGCGGATGCAACAGGGGTGATTGTGAGGTGACACAAGAAACCCTGAAACTCTCAGCTCAGTGCCAATATACATATAATGTATAATACGCACATATAAAGTAGCTACACAACAAATAGGCCCTAGTGCTTGTGCAGTTAAACTTTGCATTTTTTCTTGTATCCAATTTTCTTTCACTGTGCAAAATCCTTCAGGCATTGCATCTTTAAAATCGAATTTTGCACTTCATATTATATGTTAATTGAACAGTCTATGTAGACCAGTTTTACTTGAACTTGAAGCCTACAGTGGATTCCATTCAATTTCTAAAAGTAGTTATACACCGAATCTAAAATAATCAAATTATTTGAACTTTCAAAATAATGAAAAGAAGCCTTCCTTTCAGCAGGATGTTATCTTGAGAGCTTGTTTGATAACAAAAGAAACGCACAAGGTGTCACAAATCGTCTACATTCCCCAGCAAAAACACAAGTGCTGGGAAACTGCTGGCCACTAGCTGGCAGTGATGGGTCACTGGTGGCTGAAATCTGCCGCTCACGGCCTGGTAGTGGTCCGTTGGTGGCAGCGCTATCAGTTGGCGAGCCATTGATGGCCCTGCAGCATCGCCGTGAATTGTGGGCCTCCAAGCAAGTGCCACTAGTGGCCCGTTGCTGGCAACCAATGCAACCCCCAACAGCAGGTGGAAGCATCGGGACTGCGCATGCGCAGAAGCAACACTTGCTGTGTCTCTCATGGTACCAGTTAGTTGAAGATGACGCTATCGCCATCGTGTTATTTTAGTGGATGTTAAGAAAAAAATCCATATGTGGAGAGACGAATTAATTTCCTAATGAAATTTTACGTCGACGAAGATATCAGATTAAGCCGTGAAATACTAGATTACAGCCATGAAATACACCCAGCCGCCCCGGTGGCGCAGTGGTCTAAGCGATGGCCTCTGATCATTCGTCCGAACGGGGTCCGGGTTCGAATCCTGGTGAGGCATGGATGTTGTGTTTGTCTTACGGCACTGGTTCTCTCCCTTCCCTGGAACCAGTGACCCTAAATTAGGGACGGGCGACTGCTTATAGCCCATTGAGTTGCTCACGGTGGCCGTTAAACTTCCAATCAAAAAAAAAAAAAAAAAAAAAAAAATACACCCACTCCATTCCCATGAATAACAATTCATGGAATGGAGTGGATGAATAACAAGAAAAAATTTGAAACCGCTTGAAACACATATCCTGGAAAACCATTAAAATAGCGTTTGTTGGGGAAAAAAAAAGAATTATACGCGTACAAAATTTATTAATTATTTGAAAAAAAAAAAAAAAAGCAACGCTATGTGGTGTACTCATCCATGGGTTGAATACACAAGACTGGGAGGAATTCGCTTCTAAAAATAACGAGAAGTAAAATAAAATATCTTTTACTCTTTAAGACAAATGTAGCTTCGGACAACGGAAAGGAAAGACACAACGTTAAAAATGTAACAGAATGTGACATGAACCCGGGTAAATATATATTTATTCAACAATCTCTTTTCAAGATGGCAAGGACAGTACAAAACTTTGGAAAGCGACTCTAAGTATGTACACTCCTTGAAAATGAGTGAAGTTCCCTTAAGGTAAAAAAAAACTCTCGTCAAGTTGAAAAAAATTAATTTATCAATTATATGAAACTGCCTTTTATGAAAAATACCTCGCAATATTGTAAAATGAAAGAGGGAAGCATTCGATTACAAATTGCATACCAAACAGATAGCTTCCAGCACGTATCCGAGCGTAGTGAATTAGTCCGGTCGGTAGCGAACGCGGCTTCCACGTGAACGGCCCAGGATCGAATCTAGTCAGATGTAAACGGGCGTTTTTCCTGTCTGTCGAGAAAATTTCCCCAGCGCAGTGCATTAATTCTCAAGCTTCGTAAGGGTAGAAAAAAAAATTGTAGCTTTAGGAAACTGCGGTTATCCTTGCTTTTTTTTTTTTATTATTATGGCTACTACTGGGAAATTGGTGGACAAGATTCGGCAAGCCACCAGTTACGTCACATGGTTGCTGGCTGCTATTAACGGCCCACTAGCGGACCACATTAGGCTAGCCATCATTTCTGGCACGTGCTTGCAGGGCCACTTGTGGCAGCTACTGCCTGTGATGGACCACTGATGGCCCTGTTGTGGCATATGACAACTGATGGGGTGCCAACTGTTGGCCAGCTGTTGGCCTGAACTGCTGGCCCTTCTGTTGGCCGCCCGGACACTTTATTGACGGTTCGGCAGCGGCAACACAGTGCTGGGCCATTGCTGGCAGCCAGCAATGGCCCACTGCTGGCCCAGCATGACTGTTTTTGCTGGGTCACCATTCACACGTACATGCAGTGTTTTTAATCAAACACTGTAATTCCCAAAGAAAATGGAACCTGAAGTTTAGTTACCATTTTGTAGCATTTTTAGAAATGAAATGTCCGAAGCATCTCAAATTCTTCTAAAACTTAAAAACCCGGATTTACGGGTTTTGGAATGTGACAAAAACCCGGAATTCCGGGCTACACCCGGATTACAAACAGGTCTGATGCAAGAAGGGTGGAGACACTCCCCTGCACGTCTGCGAACACGCATATGGCCATCGGAGGCTCCCAAGCAGAATCTGCTTTCATCGCTGAACACCACAGATCGCCATTGTGTTCTCCAGTGCAGACGTTGGTGACACCACTGTAGTCGTTCTTGACGGTGGGTTGGAGTCAGAGGTACACTTGCCAGAGGCACACGTGCATGTAGTCCTGCATCCAGTAGACGGTTGCGGATTGTTCGCACAGTCACCTCAGGTGCAACGGCAGCTCGGATTTGCGTCGCAGTGGATGTTCTGCTTGACAACGCCGCTCTTCTTATGCGTCGATCGGTCTGCTCATCAGTTCGTCTGTGACTCCCGGTTCCACGTCTTCTCCTGTGGGAATGTTCCTCGGACCATCTACGCCACCATCGTACCACCACCGACATTTCCCGTCCAATTCACTCCGCAATAGGACGATACGACCACCCGGCCTCGCGGAGTCCGACTAGATGACCTCGCTCAAAGTCCGATAACTGCTGAAATCGTACATGTCTTCCATGTCCAGGCATTGCAGCTTCTTCAGGGTCTTCGCACGTAGCCGACGACTGATTACATTCACTTCGCCGTACTCCTTAAATACCACCAACGATAATTTGCCTATTATGCCGTGCTGTGGCGAAAGCGCTCACCGGTTGGTCCCGAAATTAACATCACACCTACGTAAACTCAACCTTATTAACATATGTAAATTTCATGATCGTCCTCCAATTCCTTCTTGGTGTTCTTTTTTCACTTTCCTCCAGTGTATTTTCTCCGACAAGAAAAAGTTCAACCTGGACGGCCCTGACGGTCTGAACTGCTATTGGCATGATTTACGACGCGAGCTATGCACCTTCTTCAGCAGATAGAAAGGAGGGGGATCTGTAATGGTTTGGGGAGCTTTTGCGTTCAATGGGACAACGGATATCACTTTCCTGCAAGGCAGGCAAAACTCCGAAACATATCAGGGCATACTCAGCAGTCACCTTCTACCGTTTGCCGAAACTCTAGCGGGTGTTGATTATCTGTTTCAGCAAGACAATGGCTCTATCCATCAGTCTGAATTAACGAAAAGCTGGTTTAACACTCATCATGTGACTGTAATGGATTGGCCAGCACTCAGTCCAGATCTGAACCCTATCGAGAACCTCTGGGGTATCCTCGCTCGTGATGTGTATGCGAATGGACAGCAGTTCTCAAGTGTGGTGGCACTGAAAGAGCAGATTGAACGAAGCTGGTACGCACTCCGTCCAGAACACTTACATCACATGGTGGACAGCATGCCCAATCGGGTTTTCAGTGTTATTCGGAACAACGGCTCCACTATTCGTACAGGAGGTGCTCATAACTAATAAGTCTTTATATTTTTGAGACAGCATATTTCTGGTTTTTTTTGGGTTTTTTGTACTTGGCGTTGGAATTGTTATGTTTCCATCAAACTATTGTGCAGCTGCGTGCCCTATGCTATTTTTGCTATAAATATGAGGTGTACATCTCAGTTCGTTGTTGTTTCTTTTTCATTCGAGAATTTGTTCTGTCTCTATATTTATGCGACACACTATACTGTAGCTATTTTCACGAAATGCGATGCGATAATTCAAAATGAAAGAGAAAAACTAGTGTCCTTCACAAAATTGTGCCCGCTGTTTAAATATGAACCCACCCACAGATTCTGCCCTAGATTTTCTATTTCAATGAAAACTACAGTTTCTGAAATTCTGGCAGCGTGTCACACTCTGCTGTTATTTTCTTAATACTTAAAGTATGTTCCTACAGCACCTGTTGGCTGAATATTCCCCCCTTCCCCAATCCACGCACCCATTACACTTTAGAGCAGCGGTTCCCAACCTTTTCTACAGTATTCCTCCCCCATCGGGGCTAGCTTGCAATGGCGCCCCCAGCATATGCACAGGTGTTCATTGCTCTATAATCATTATTTATTTTCTTTTATTACAAATTCAATGATACAGGTAAGACTTGATTGAAAATACTAAGCAAAAATGCAACTGTACTACTAAAAACTAAAAAATACAAATATACTAAAAATACAAATATACCTAACTACAGCACTTTGCACAAATAAAGTGGGTAATACTGTATCTGTACATAGTATACAACCAGGAGTTTATTCCTCCTGAATTAAGTTATAATAACGCAGACTAAAAAAAAAGTTTTCCACATTTTCACAAACTGTACACATCAATGTGAAACTTGGGCTTATTTTGAATTGCACAAATGATCCATGTTTGGTTCTAACTGTGTCAGTTGCACACTCAGGTCATTCTCCACATTAAGACAATTTCTGTACTTTGTTTTAACTGCAGCTGAAAATCCAGCTTCGCACAGGTAACTTGCTGGAAATTGAAGGAGCACTTCCAGAGCAATTTTTTTTAAGTTCTTTATACCCGATTTGAACTGAAAGCCGAAATTCTGGAAGTGGGATTTTGTGAAACACTATTTTTAATATCCTGTCGCTCAAAAGTTCAAGTAATTGCTCTTGACCAACCATACTAATTCTGGCATATCACTCACTGTTACGGAGAACGGATCTCGAATCAAATCATGGGTGCGGCTGTCGATCTGAGGAAAGTAGTCCTCAAACTGGTTTTTCAATGCTGATAGGTGCACCGCTACCCTTTTCACAATGGAATTTATAGTAGAGCTATCACCAGCTTCCTCTGCTATGAACTTTGTAAACAATGGAAACATTTTAGCAACCCCACAGTTGATACAACCTTAACAAAAATCTAACTTCTTCACTAAGACTTCCATTTTGTCCTGTGTATCCAGAATATTTGAGTTCCTTCCTTGCAGTGACACATTCAAACTGGTTAGTTCTTCAAAAATGTCTGCTATATAGGCCCGTGTTGCTAAAAATTCGACATTACACAAATGTTCTGCTAATTCCATTTTCCCAAACAGAACAATTCTAATTTCATCACACAACTCGAAAACTGCAGAACTTTTCCACCGACAGCCACCTGACTTCACTATGAAAAAGCAGATGCTTATCTTCAGGTCCCAATTTCTTCACAAAGTTCAGTAAAGCAACGAGTCTGCACTGGCCAAGATTTGATGTAATTAACAATCTTAACAGCATCCATAAGAACACTATGTATATCTGGTTACATTTTTTTGGCAGCCAAAGCTTTGTGATGCATCATACAATTAATTCATTTTACTGCCGGAGCTACAGCTTTCACTCGAGTTACAAGGCCACTGTTCTTCCCTGCCATAGCTGTAGCGCTGTCGCTGCATAAACCTATACAATTAGTCAAATCAAGCCCACAGCACCAACAAATTCGTTAAGTACAGTGAATATGTCTTCACCTGTAGTTGTTGTTGGGATTGTTTTACAAAACAGGAACTCTTCTCTTATATTTTTAAACAAATAAGCTGAGCTTATTGTTTAAAAATATAAGAGAAGAGTTACTATTTAAACAAATAAGCTATTCACGTAGCAAATAAGCTGAGCCTGTGATGAAATATTGGTTGATTCATCGAGTTGCAACGCAAATATTTGACTTTCTTCTACTTGTTGATTTAACTGCGTTTTCAAATCCATGGCCAAATCATTGATTCACCATGAAACTGTATTATTTGACAGTGGAATAGTTTGTAATGCCTTTGCAGCTGCCTCTGCATTCATAATGTGACACATATCTACAGGAGCAGGAAGCAACAAATTCACAGCAATGCTGTGTGATTTCTTACATTTAGTGATTTTCATAGCCACTACATAAGAAGCTTGCAATGCTTTCTGCAATACCGTAGCCTCTTTTGACATAATGGTCTTCTGTAGTTTCAATTCCATCTCTTTTCGAACAAAAAACTCACGATCCTTGTGTATAAAATCTTCATGCATAGTTTCCAGATGTCTTTTAAGTTTCGCAGGTCTAAAGCTGTCATTGGAAAGAACTTGAAAACAAATGACACACTGCAGCTGTTGAACGCTAGATTTGCTACTAAAACAAGAAAATCCGAACATGATATAACTTGCGTCATATTGCCAGCACTTTTTCTTTCCTTTATCTGGGGCTCTACTTGTGTTGTCAGTAGTAAGGGCCACAGATGGCCTTGTGGTTAACGTTCGCGACTGCCATGAAGAGACCTCAGGTTCGATCCCAGGCAGGTACGAACGCTCAAACCATTAAATATCCACAGTGCATTGGATGGGCATGTTAAGCTATCGGACCCCAGGTACCCGGAACTCCGATAATAAATAAGGCGTCTTCCTCCCTCTTTCTACCTCGCCTCCATGTCCCTTTTCTATCGGGCACTCTAACCCAAATCTCCTAGCTTTTCATTTCTAAGGGTTGTTTAAAACTAGAAAGGGGGAGGAAGATGCCCTTATTTATTTGATAATAAATAAGGGTGTCTTCCTCCCCTTTCCTATCGGGCACTCAAACCCAAATCTCCTAGCTTCTCATTTTTAAGGGTTGTTTAAAACTTGGGGTCAGACACTCCTTTCCAAAAATCCTCTACATATAATCTGATCGTTAGTAGTAATCCTGCTATTATTACTAGGTTTACTTTGGTCTGCAGATTCTGCACTACTCATAGTTCTCTTCAAACAGCAGTCCATTCTCAATGTCAAGTTGATTAGTTTAGTTCTACATTAAGTAGAATATATGGCAACAGTCGCAACGAACGTTGTTTGCGCGATGACACAAAACAAATGAGAGAGTGACGGAAAAACACCACTTGCATGTGGAGGATTATCACATTGTGTTTGGAGGGGTGTCCATTTTCATCCACGTACAGTGAATAACATTGTGCGCATCGGCTCACGCCTCCCAAGGAAGACGTGCCTCACCGGTTGGGAACCTAGGCTCTAGAGCACACCATAAAGGGTGGCACAGGGTAAGATTATAGAGGCTAGAGAGATTAGATGTCTTCCCCCCCATTCAAAGTTCATGTTTAGACCAGAGTCAGCTGCGATGTCTCTCTCTCTCTCTCTCTGGCAACTCCTCCCCCCCCCCAAGGCCATAAACAACCCCTTATTGTCAGTGCATTATCGACCAGTGACGTTTCAATCACACAGAGATGAAACATGGATTAGGAAAGAAAAGTGCATGCTAGGAGCTGCTCGCCACCCCCTGGTGCCACCTATTGTACAGGTGACACCGTTGCTATGGTGGAAATAATAATTAAGAAATACAAAGATTACAAAGACAGTGTAGATAACTCAACTGAAAAAAATGTGTGTTTAAAAAAGAAGAAGTAAATCTGCTACTGTATCTATACCTTCTGAGCAATTTGTGCGAAAATGGTGCTCCCTTTACAAATGGGTGCAAGTTAACTGGATGGATAAAGTGCAATATTTGAACTGCGAATTATGTGTTGCAGCAAGAAAAAGCAATGTCCTGGTAAGTAATAAACATTTGGATTTTAAGCTTATTTAATCACGATTTTAGAAATAAGTCCTTATCCGTTACTTACTTGTTAGCTGTATATCAACTTATACCACCCAATGCAGTTTTCTAAATGTGTTAGTATCTTCCAAAATAATTTGTTTTCCACTGATATCCAAAATGTTGGTGTGAATGATTAAACTGATGTTACGGTTTACCGAGCGACAGAAGCGGCTAACTTTCTTTAGCATTTTGCTATAACATTTTCCCCATTTTAGCTACAACATTTTTTGAGCCATCTTAAACTTTGGATATTACCATATTGTTTTCTATGCCTCCCTCCATTCACTGTTTTGGAAAATTTCCTTCATGGATGTGAGATGTTCACACCTCATAGTGTATGTCACTCTGTATCATGGTTAACTGCATGGAATACTGTATGCGACTAAGTTAAGTTAAAAAAAAAAATACTGAAGAGTGTAGCTTTCTTTTATAGCAACAATTTCTACTTTTTACATCCCCCAGAGCATGAATTTATGCCCCTGGAATTACCATTCTGGGAGGGCAACCACTCTCCCGGTAGCTATGGTCCTGGTTGTTTTCAATATCTTAGAATATCAAACCGCGAATCAACAAAGACTGAAAAACTTTGTACTGCTATGTTCGAATCTCAGATGTCAAAGTTTATATGCAAATTACTAACACTTAAAGAGACTTTACTGAACATTTATCAGCATTTCATGGAAGCTTAATTTTATGAAAGTGAAGAATGAAATGTCATTCCATGGAGCTTTTCTGTCTTTTATGGAGTGCATATGACTAAGAGAATAGCATTAAAAATTTTGAATTACTAGGTATACTTGTTTGATGGTGACTTGCTCTCTGTCATTCTGCACACATCATCAAACAATATGAGAAATGCTTTATTCATGTCAAAGCAGTCTTCACATTATGTCATTAGATGGAAAGGAGATGAGCAACAGAAGATGAGCAACAGAAGATGATATCACACATTTCCAATTCATATCTTTGACAATTGAGAATGTCAAATAAATGGACTGAGAATCGTGTGATGATACATTTCTTTTCAGTCAGGTTCACAACGCACTGATTTTTGCATCTCACTAGTACTTTAGATTGACTTTGTGTGATCACATGTGTGTGTACAACATTTTGTTATCTTTTCCACATAAGGTTTGAGCATACCACAAGAGCAAATGGAAACTTGAGCAAAAATGTAGATTAAAATAAGTATTCAAAAATTATACATAAAGTTTGGCATTTGTATCTATGCAGTTTTGAAACAAGTGCAAAAGTGTAATGTTGGCCATTGAAGCGCTTAAAGGAGTGGCTGGATGGATGAGTAAGAGGAATGTGTTGTTATAAGATGTTCATTATTTTAATTCCATTTAAGATATTGTTGAGGTACCAGCTAGTTCTGTGTAACACTGCCCAAACACAAATCCAACTAACTGGATTTACCATATTTATTCAAATTTAATGCACACCCTTTTGGTAAATTTTCATGGTCAAAAAGCAAGGTGCACGTTAGATTCCAGTGTTAAGTGGAAAAACGTGAAAATTGGTCTGAATCTGATGTATTTTTCATCTGCTCGGTCTAAATCACTGCAGGCTACTCAGAAAGAGCGTAGAAACAATCATGGGGGTATAAAAAACTGACTAAAAAAGAGACGAGCAGCCTATTCATTAAGAGTCACAACACTGCACTTAGTAATTCACAAAGAAACACAAGCGAGAAACAACTCGGACCACTTCAGATCAGCAGACGAGATCTGCAGCATGTACAGGTACAAACACGAAAGACTAGCAGCCGATACCAGCAGGCAGCCTGCACGTGAGCGTGTGCTGACTGATGCAACAATGCACGTGGAGCGAGTGTCACTTCACTTCATGTGGCCACGGAAGGCAGCCTGCTCGTGAGTGGGTGCTAGGTGATGCAACAATGCACGTGGAGCGAGTGTCACTTCACTTCATGTGGCCACGGAAGGCAGCTTGCATGTGAGTGGGTGCTGGGTGATGCAACAATGCACGTGGAGCGAGGGCCACTTCACTTCACTTCACGTGGCCACAGAAGGGCTGCTTAGAGGCACTCAGCTGCTGAAGTGGCGCTCTCCCTTGAGAGTGGGCACTCTAGGCAGCCCTCAACCTGGTGGGCTGCTTAGGTTGCAATCTCTCACAGGTTTAGATGTGCATTACAATCGAGTGGCAACTGTTTTTTTGTATCCGAAAGACCAAAAATGGGGTTGTGCATTAGATTCGGGTGCACATTACAATCAGGTCAATACGGTACTTCCAGAAAATTCAGAAAGAATGACCAACTGCAACTGTTGGCAATGGGATGTTCTACCACATTGATGGTACTTTTTATGGTTCTCGAGACTCAAAGGAAGTTACTGAAGACAGAAGTAACATTGATGGTACTTGTAGGTTTTGTAAAGCTATAAAATCACTTCAAAATAGTAGGGCCCTGGGATTAGATGGCATAATAGCTGAAACGTTAAAATATGGTGGTGACTCTGTTGTTGACTGTCTAATTGAAATTTGTCAGTTGTGTTGGGAATTAGGAGTTATTCTAAAGGACTGGAGGGATGCTATCATTGTTCCTTTGTATATTGAAAAGGTAATTAGACTGAATGTAAGAACTATCACGGTATAAGCCTCCTGAGTGGGCAGGGAAAGTGTTAGGAAAGGTCATTGTTGATAAGGTAAAAGGCTTTACAACAAAGAAGGTATGGGTTCTATAAAGTGGTTTTATTTCTGATAAGGCTACACTAACCAAATTTCTGTATTATGCATATGTATGGTGGTTGAAAAGTATCTGTCTGTTGGTAAGAAACCTTTTTTTGCCTTTGTTGATTTGGAGAAAGCTTATCACTAAGTAAACAGGGTACTTCTGTGAAAAGTATTAAATAATTATGGTATAGCTGGAAATCTGCTTGAATGTGTAAAAGCTATGTATGGTGGCAGTAGAGCATTTGTATTGTGTGAATGATGTTTTATCAAAATGGTTTTCTGTTGGTGCAGAAGTTAGACAAGGTTGTGTAATGCCACTATGACTGTTTAATATATTTATGGATGAATGCATATGTGATGCCAAAATAGACATTAGTTCATGTTTTGGTAATATCTATATGCACAGTTTGCTGTGTGCTGATTACACAGTCCTGTTGCCAGGGAGCAAAAATGAGTAGCAGAGTATATATTGCCCCAGATGTACAAGGTTTGTATGAAATTCTACATACATACATATATATCACTAAGCTGTTTTCTGAGATTCAGAGGTTAGCTCCACAAAGAAATACAAACTACCAGATAATTTTTACTTACTGTTGCCATATCAAACTTCTCCATTTACAGCGATCTTGTATGAAATTCAAACTTGGTATAAATATCGCAAAACCAAAGTTATGGTTTTTGAGCTATAAAATGTTAGTACAGAATGCCAAATCAGTCTAAACGGTACACAATAAGACCAGGTGAATGAGCTTGAGTATTTAGGAAGCATGTTTGACAGAAAAAACAGATTAGATCATAAAATCAGTAGGTAAGTGAATTCAGCTTTGAAAGTTATGGGTGCTTTAAGATTTCACAGGACTGATGAGTTGTTGAAAAGGTCCTGAATGGCTGCATATGAAAAGGTGTCCTACTCCAGTGTACAATACTGAAAGCTGCATATGAAAAATTGCTCCTACTCCAATGTACAATACTGAAACCTTGGTACTTCAAAAGAAGCACAGCAGTCACTTATGTGATGCAGAGATTTGCTACTAATTGGTGCGTGTGTGTGGCACGAAATGTTCTAATAATGTGAGGAATGAAGATGTCTTGCAGATGTGTAATGTGAAGCAAAGTGCTGTTAATATGGTGGAGATCAATATTTTGAGGTGGTTTGGGCATCTAGAATGAATGAGTCCTGAGTTGCTGACTAGAGAATTTAATCAGGCTAAGTGGCAAAGAAAGGTAGAAGGCCAAGGAAATCATGGGAGGATCAGATTCTGGAAAGTCTGCATGAGAAAAAGGTAATGAGAATGAAGTACAAATGGTCTTGTGTGAGATTGATGTCAGTGAAGATCAAGTTGTGAGCCAAAACTGCTGTAAATAGATATTATTATATTTGCACTTTTAAGGTATTAAACCCCTGCAAAGTGTGCATAGTTTACGTGCAATTCATAAATGATATACTATTAAAAAGCACCAATCACTTACCCTAAAGATCATGGTAATTTCCATCCACAACACAATTCCAGCACGTCAATTATCGTAATGTTGTTGGCCTTCAAAGGTTTACAGACATCTTGCTTACGATTCCTTCTTCCGGGGATGAAACATCGTCTTTTTTTAATTTTTTTTATTATTATTTGCTAGACAAACTACGCTGGGTTTTTTTTAGCCATATGAGATGTAACTATAGCTCGTCAATTCCATAAAAACCACACAAGCATACACTACTCATTCATACATTCAATTAAAAAACTATGTACATATTTACACAACATTACATTCCTAAACGGACGATGCAATCACTCCCTCCACGTTATTTTTTAAACAACGCATAGCGACTGAAAAATTGCACCTCGGCACCGCCGGGATCGAACCCCAGAACCCTCGATAACGAGTCGAGTGCGCTCGAATTTACGCCACAGCGCCAACAATTCTCAGCGCAATGCGCAGTTTATCAGTCAGCATCTGACCATACGAATGCGTATCGATGGTCCCAGCAACCGAGACGCCGCCATCCGGTGGCACCCAACGCAACAGCTACTTTAATTGCAGCCGATAAACCCAAAGGGCGATAGAAATGGTTAATATATATCAAATACGTGGAGATAATGTAAACGGACGATGCAATCACTCCCTCCACGTTATTTTTTAAACAACGCATAGCGACTGAAAAATTGCACCTCAGCACCACCGGGATCGAACCCCAGAACCCTCGATAACCAGTCGAGTGCGCTCGAATTTACGCCACAGCGCCAACAATTCTCAGCGCAATGCGCGGTTTATCAGTCAGCATCTGACCATACGAATGCGTATCGATGGTCCCAGCAACCGAGACGCCGCCATCCGGTGGCACCCAACGCAACAGCTACTTTAATTGCAGCCGATAAACCCAAAGGGCGATAGAAATGGTTAATATATATATATATAAAAAAAAAAAAAAACGTGGAGGGAGTGATTGCATCGTCCGTTTACATTATCTCCACGTATTTGATATTAACCATTTCTATCGCCCTTTGGGTTTATCGGCTGCAATTAAAGTAGCTGTTGCGTTGGGTGCCACCGGATGGCGGCGTCTCGGTTGCTGGGACCATCGATACGCATTCGTATGGTCAGATGCTGACTGATAAACCGCGCATTGCGCTGAGAATTGTTGGCGCTGTGGCGTAAATTCGAGCGCACTCGACTGGTTATCGAGGGTTCTGGGGTTCGATCCCGGCGGTGCCGAGGTGCAATTTTTCAGTCGCTATGCGTTGTTTAAAAAATAACGTGGAGGGAGTGATTGCATCGTCCGTTTACATTATCTCCACGTATTTGATATATACACTGCCGGACAATTGCTAAGGACGGATGACAATAGCAACGATAGCAACCATAAAATGGAAGGCAGGAAAATGTGGAAATTAGCATAAGTGCGGGATACAGTAAGACGTGTTGTGCGTATGCAAATTTTGGATTGCCAAACTTTTTCGTGACGTCATATCGCTGATAAGAGATATAAAGGATTTGACGCGTATTGACAATTGTTGTTCAAACGCAAAGTTGAAAGGGAAAGAATCAATTGAAGAACTTGCAATTTTCAGTATGTCTTCCCCGACATCACCTAGATGATTTTACGCGTGGTCGTATTATTGGCAAGATTGAAGAAGGGCAAAAAATAACAGATGTTGCCAGGGAGTTCGACGTCAGCCACAGTGTTGTTTCAAGGCTTTGGAAATCATTTGAAACAAATGGAGAGTGTAGCAAATGTCACGGGGGAGGTCGTGTTCGCAGTACAACACCTGCAGAAGATCGGTACATAGTGCTATCAACAAAAAGACACCGGCGCAGCACAACTAGTGAGGTAGCAAATCAGTTTGTGGCTGCTACTGGCAAGCGGATCTCCCGAAAAACTGTCGCCAGACGTTTGCATGAAGGAGGACTATACGCCCACCGTCCTGTTGTGTGCATCCCATTGTCCAGACGTCACCCTACCGCCCGTTTGCAATGGTGCCATCAACATCGCAATTGGACTGATAACGACTGGTCTGCTGTCCTGTTCTCAGATGAGAGTAGATACAGTCTATCATCTGATTGTCGACGACAACTGATCTGGCGTGATAGTGGTACTGCATATTGTCCAGCAAACATACAGGAAAGGGACCGATATCCGACATGTAGTGTCATGGTATGGGCTGGCATCATGATCAATGGCCGTACATCCCCTCTATGTGCTTCCAACTGGGACTATGACTGGCCAACGATACATTAATGATGTTCTGCTACCTCATGTTCACATGTTCCGTGGTGCTGTCGGTGATAGATTCATTTTCATGGACGACAACGCAACATGTCATCGAACAGTCGCTGTCCAGGAGTGTCTTGAGAGCGAGGATATTCAACGCCTCGTATGGCCAGCACGTTCTCCAGATCTGAATCCCATTGAAAATGTGTGGGATGCCTTGGGGAGGAGTCTTGCTGGTCGCCAATGCCCTCCAATAAACAAGGACACCCTCATCCGTGCACTCACAGAGGAATGGGATAAATTACTCCAACAGCTGCTTGATAATGTTATGCAAAGCATGACTCGACGTGTGGAATCTTGCATCGCCCTCCATGGTGGCCATATCCCGTAATGACATCTTACGCCGGAACGCCTGCGGACGGTAATTGCATTTTTTTCACGTTTACGTATTCTGCACAAAATGGCCTGTTTGTCCCTTGAACACGTTCCAAAGCCTTCTGGATTTCAGAGCACAATAAATTGTCTTTCTTGTAATGTCCTGGCATTCTGACATTATTTTATTTCACTTGGCATCCAACCACACTTACTTTTTTATGCGTTATATAGCCGTTTATGATCCGTCCTTAGCAATTGTCCAGCAGTGTATTAACCATTTCTATCGCCCTTTGGGTTTATCGGCTGCAATTAAAGTAGCTGTTGCGTTGGGTGCCACCAGATGGCGGCGTCTCGGTTGCTGGGACCATTGATACGCATTCGTATGGTCAGATGCTGACTGATAAACCGCGCATTGCGCTGAGAATTGTTGGCGCTGTGGCGTAAATTCGAGCGCACTCGACTGGTTATCGAGGGTTCTGGGGTTCGATCCCGGCGGTGCCGAGGTGCAATTTTTCAGTCGCTATGCGTTGTTTAAAAAATAACGTGGAGGGAGTGATTGCATCGTCCGTTTATATTATCTCCACGTATTTGATATATATTAACCATTTCTATCGCCCTTTGGGTTTATCGGCTGCAATTAAAGTAGCTGTTGCGTTGGGTGCCACCGGATGGCGGCGTCTCGGTTGCTGGGACCATCGATACGCATTCGTATGGTCAGATGCTGACTGATAAACCGCGCATTGCGCTGAGAATTGTTGGCGCTGTGGCGTAAATTCGAGCGCACTCGACTGGTTATAGAGGGTTCTGGGGTTCGATCCCGGCGGTGCCGAGGTGCAATTTTTCAGTCGCTATGCGTTGTTTAAAAAATAACGTGGAGGGAGTGATTGCATCGTCCGTTTACATTATCTCCACGTATTTGATATATATTAACCATTTCTATCGCCCTTTGGGTTTATCGGCTGCAATTAAAGTAGCTGTTGCGTTGGGTGCCACCGGATGGCGGCGTCTCGGTTGCTGGGACCATCGATACGCATTCGTATGGTCAGATGCTGACTGATAAACCGCGCATTGCGCTGAGAATTGTTGGCGCTGTGGCGTAAATTCGAGCGCACTCGACTGGTTATCGAGGGTTCTGGGGTTCGATCCCGGCGGTGCCGAGGTGCAATTTTTCAGTCGCTATGCGTTGTTTAAAAAATAACGTGGAGGGAGTGATTGCATCGTCCGTTTACATTATCTCCACGTATTTGATATATATTAACCATTTCTATCGCCCTTTGGGTTTATCGGCTGCAATTAAAGTAGCTGTTGCGTTGGGTGCCACCGGATGGCGGCGTCTCGGTTGCTGGGACCATCGATACGCATTCGTATGGTCAGATGCTGACTGATAAACCGCGCATTGCGCTGAGAATTGTTGGCGCTGTGGCGTAAATTCGAGCGCACTCGACTGGTTATCGAGGGTTCTGGGGTTCGATCCCGGCGGTGCCGAGGTGCAATTTTTCAGTCGCTATGCGTTGTTTAAAAAATAACGTGGAGGGAGTGATTGCATCGTCCGTTTACATTATCTCCACGTATTTGATATATATTAACCATTTCTATCGCCCTTTGGGTTTATCGGCTGCAATTAAAGTAGCTGTTGCGTTGGGTGCCACCGGATGGCGGCGTCTCGGTTGCTGGGACCATCGATACGCATTCGTATGGTCAGATGCTGACTGATAAACCGCGCATTGCGCTGAGAATTGTTGGCGCTGTGGCGTAAATTCGAGCGCACTCGACTGGTTATCGAGGGTTCTGGGGTTCGATCCCGGCGTTGCCGAGGTGCAATTTTTCAGTCGCTATGCGTTGTTTAAAAAATAACGTGGAGGGAGTGATTGCATCGTCCGTTTACATTATCTCCACGTATTTGATATATATTAACCATTTCTATCGCCCTTTGGGTTTATCGGCTGCAATTAAAGTAGCTGTTGCGTCGGGTGCCACCGGATGGCGGCGTCTCGGTTGCTGGGACCATCGATACGCATTCGTATGGTCAGATGCTGACTGATAAACCGCGCATTGCGCTGAGAATTGTTGGCGCTGTGGCGTAAATTCGAGCCCACTCGACTGGTTATCGAGGGTTCTGGGGTTCGATCCCGGCGGTGCGGAGGTGCAATTTTTCAGTCGCTATGCGTTGTTTAAAAAATAACGTGGAGGGAGTGATTGCATCGTCCGTTTACATTATCTCCACGTATTTGATATATATTAACCATTTCTATCGTCCTTTGGGTTTATCGGCTGCAATTAAAGTAGCTGTTGCGTTGGGTGCCACCGGATGGCGGCGTCTCGGTTGCTGGGACCATCGATACGCATTCGTATGGTCAGATGCTGACTGATAAACCGCGCATTGCGCTGAGAATTGTTGGCGCTGTGGCGTAAATTCGAGCGCACTCGACTGGTTATCGAGGGTTCTGGGGTTCGATACCGGCGGTGCCGAGGTGCAATTTTTCAGTCGCTATGCGTTGTTTAAAAAATAACGTGGAGGGAGTGATTGCATCGTCCGTTTACATTATCTCCACGTATTTGATATATATTAACCATTTCTATCGCCCTTTGGGTTTATCGGCTGCAATTAAAGTAGCTGTTGCGTTGGGTGCCACCGGATGGCGGCGTCTCGGTTGCTGGGACCATCGATACGCATTCGTATGGTCAGATGCTGACTGATAAACCGCGCATTGCGCTGAGAATTGTTGGCGCTGTGGCGTAAATTCGAGCGCACTCGACTGGTTATCGAGGGTTCTGGGGTTCGATCCCGGCGGTGCCGAGGTGCAATTTTCAGTCGCTATGAGTTGTTTAAAAAATAACGTGGAGGGAGTGATTGCATCGTCCGTTTACATTATCTCCACGTATTTGATATATATTAACCATTTCTATCGCCCTTTGGGTTTATCGGCTGCAATTAAAGTAGCTGTTGCGTTGGGTGCCACCGGATGGCGGCGTCTCGGTTGCTGGGACCATCGATACGCATTCGTATGGTCAGATGCTGACTGATAAACCGCGCATTGCGCTGAGAATTGTTGGCGCTGTGGCGTAAATTCGAGCGCACTCGACTGGTTATCGAGGGTTCTGGGGTTCGATCCCGGCGGTGCCGAGGTGCAATTTTCAGTCGCTATGCGTTGTTTAAAAAATAACGTGGAGGGAGTGATTGCATCGTCCGTTTACATTATCTCCACGTATTTGATATATATTAACCATTTCTATCGCCCTTTGGGTTTATCGGCTGCAATTAAAGTAGCTGTTGCGTTGGGTGCCACCGGATGGCGGCGTCTCGGTTGCTGGGAACATCGATACGCATTCGTATGGTCAGATGCTGACTGATAAACCGCGCATTGCGCTGAGAATTGTTGGAGCTGTGGCGTAAATTCGAGCGCACTCGACTGGTTATCGAGGGTTCTGGGGTTCGATCCCGGCGGTGCCGAAGTGCAATTTTTCAGTCGCTATGCGTTGTTTAAAAATAACGTGGAGGGAGTGATTGCATCGTCCGTTTACATTATCTCCACGTATTTGATATATATTAACCATTTCTATCGCCCTTTGGGTTTATCGGCTGCAATTAAAGTAGCTGTTGCGTTGGGTGCCACCGGATGGCGGCGTCTCGGTTGCTGGGACCATCGATACGCATTCGTATGGTCAGATGCTGACTGATAAACCGCGCATTGCGCTGAGAATTGTTGGTGCTGTGGCGTAAATTCGAGCGCACTCGACTGGTTATCGAGGGTTCTGGGGTTCGATCCCCGGCGGTGCCGAGGTGCAATTTTTCAGTCGCTATGCGTTGTTTAAAAAATAACGTGGAGGGAGTGATTGCATCGTCCGTTTACATTATCTCCACGTATTTGATATATATTAACCATTTCTATCGCCCTTTGGGTTTATCGGCTGCAATTAAAGTAGCTGTTGCGTTGGGTGCCACCGGATGGCGGCGTCTCGGTTGCTGGGACCATCGATACGCATTCGTATGGTCAGATGCTGACTGATAAACCGCGCATTGCGCTGAGAATTGTTGGCGCTGTGGCGTAAATTCGAGCGCACTCGACTGGTTATCGAGGGTTCTGGGGTTCGATCCCGGCGTTGCCGAGGTGCAATTTTTCAGTCGCTATGCGTTGTTTAAAAAATAACGTGGAGGGAGTGATTGCATCGTCCGTTTACATTATCTCCACGTATTTGATATATATTAACCATTTCTATCGCCCTTTGGGTTTATCGGCTGCAATTAAAGTAGCTGTTGCGTCGGGTGCCACCGAATGGCGGCGTCTCGGTTGCTGGGACCATCGATACGCATTCGTATGGTCAGATGCTGACTGATAAACCGCGCATTGCGCTGAGAATTGTTGGCGCTGTGGCGTAAATTCGAGCCCACTCGACTGGTTATCGAGGGTTCTGGGGTTCGATCCCGGCGGTGCTGAGGTGCAATTTTTCAGTCGCTATGCGTTGTTTAAAAAATAACGTGGAGGGAGTGATTGCATCGTCCGTTTACATTATCTCCACGTATTTGATATATATTAACCATTTCTATCGTCCTTTGGGTTTATCGGCTGCAATTAAAGTAGCTGTTGCGTTGGGTGCCACCGGATGGCGGCGTCTCGGTTGCTGGGACCATCGATACGCATTCGTATGGTCAGATGCTGACTGATAAACCGCGCATTGCGCTGAGAATTGTTGGCGCTGTGGCGTAAATTCGAGCGCACTCGACTGGTTATCGAGGGTTCTGGGGTTCGATCCCGGCGGTGCCGAGGTGCAATTTTTCAGTCGCTATGCGTTGTTTAAAAAATAACGTGGAGGGAGTGATTGCATCGTCCGTTTACATTATCTCCACGTATTTGATATATATTAACCATTTCTATCGCCCTTTGGGTTTATCGGCTGCAATTAAAGTAGCTGTTGCGTTGGGTGCCACCGGATGGCGGCGTCTCGGTTGCTGGGACCATCGATACGCATTCGTATGGTCAGATGCTGACTGATAAACCGCGCATTGCGCTGAGAATTGTTGGCGCTGTGGCGTAAATTCGAGCGCACTCGACTGGTTATCGAGGGTTCTGGGGTTCGATCCCGGCGGTGCCGAGGTGCAATTTTTCAGTCGCTATGAGTTGTTTAAAAAATAACGTGGAGGGAGTGATTGCATCGTCCGTTTACATTATCTCCACGTATTTGATATATATTAACCATTTCTATCGCCCTTTGGGTTTATCGGCTGCAATTAAAGTAGCTGTTGCGTTGGGTGCCACCGGATGGCGGCGTCTCGGTTGCTGGGACCATCGATACGCATTCGTATGGTCAGATGCTGACTGATAAACCGCGCATTGCGCTGAGAATTGTTGGCGCTGTGGCGTAAATTCGAGCGCACTCGACTGGTTATCGAGGGTTCTGGGGTTCGATCCGGCGGTGCCGAGGTGCAATTTTTCAGTCGCTATGCGTTGTTTAAAAAATAACGTGGAGGGAGTGATTGCATCGTCCGTTTACATTATCTCCACGTATTTGATATATATTAACCATTTCTATCGCCCTTTGGGTTTATCGGCTGCAATTAAAGTAGCTGTTGCGTTGGGTGCCACCGGATGGCGGCGTCTCGGTTGCTGGGACCATCGATACGCATTCGTATGGTCAGATGCTGACTGATAAACCGCGCATTGCGCTGAGAATTGTTGGAGCTGTGGCGTAAATTCGAGCGCACTCGACTGGTTATCGAGGGTTCTGGGGTTCGATCCCGGCGGTGCCGAGGTGCAATTTTTCAGTCGCTATGCGTTGTTTAAAAAATAACGTGGAGGGAGTGATTGCATCGTCCGTTTACATTATCTCCACGTATTTGATATATATTAATATTACATTCCTAGGTGGTTAAACCTTTGTCAACTGTGAGTAACAAAATGCTCCATCTGTTTCAAAGGGGCAATACCATATGTAGAAAATGTTTCAGCTGAAATTAATAAAGTTTGTGGCAAGTATGACATACAGGTAGGAAATCAGGTACTTACTGTAAAAAATTTAGTGATTAAAAATGAAAAAATCAGCCAATTAGATAGAGCAGGAATTTATGAAATCCCTATAAACCAGCAATCACCTGTGTCATATATAGGCAGCACCAAGAATAAATTAAAGTATAGATTGAACTAGCATATAAATAATTGGAATAAAAAAGAAGCTAAGACAGCATTAACCCAATATTGTATGGAAAATCAACAAAAGGTTTGAGGATATTAAAATTATTAAGAGCTGTAAAAACGAAAGGCAGTTAAGAATTGCAGAGTCAGTGTTAATTGAAAAAAAAACAGATCAAGATTATGCAACATTAATGAGCCTAGCAACTTAAACGAACAATGGAAGGCCTTAATAAAAATTGAACAACAGCTTAGAAGGAAAAAAAGAAAAGAGAGCAGCAATGACAATAGATGGCGCCAGAGACACAAAGATTCAGAGATTGCGACTGGAGCCCGTGCCTCGATGGCTCTGCTCACTTGAGCTGTGGTGGGCGGGTGAGACACACCTGCCTCCTGAGGACAACAGTAGTCTGTTGAAAGCGCTAGAGGATTGTGTGTGAAGGGCTGAATGAGTGTGACACTTGCAGTGGGAGTGGCAGGGGTTTTGAAACAGATGGAGCATTTTGTTACTCACAGTTGACAAAGGTTTAACCACCTAGGAATGTAATGTTGTGTAAATATGTACATAGTTTTTTAATTGAATGTATGAATGAGTAGTATGCTTGTGTGGTTTTTATGGAATTGATGAGCTATAGTTACATCTCATATGGCTAAAAAAAACCAGCGTAGTTTGTCTAGCAAATAATAATAATAATAAAAGAAAAAGACGATGTTTCATCCCCGGAAGAAGGAATCATAAGCAAGATGTCTGTAAACTTTTGAAGGCCAACAACATTACGATAATTGACGTGCTGGAAGTGTGTTGTGGATGGAAATTACCATGATCTTTAGGGTAAGTGATTGGTGCTTTTTAATAGTATAACGTAAATAGATATGTTTGATACATCAATAGTGTGCAAAACCTTACACCATCAGTAACTTTAACTTTGGCATCTTATCTTTCTCTGAGGAGCTAATCCTTGAATCTGAGAGAACAGCTTAGTAATATGTATATATTATTTTAAATCCTCAATAAATGACAGTGTGTTAATAATTTTTTTTACATTCTTTTGACCATCCAAATCAATACTGATTTTCTTGATGGTTCTGTATAATCTGCAGAACATGACACACAATTATTATAATTACACAAGTACTTAAGAAAGTGTAGTGATCTTATGTGCTATCATTTAACATTAGCTTAAGTATAATAGGCTGTTCAGTGTAATTAGTTTGCTTATGACTGCTAATTACCTAAACTGATTATGCATGAAGTGGCTGGAATTTTCAAGTCTCCTGCCATGCAGACTAAATTGAAGATATTGGAATGATGTGCTTTTCATACACAAGACTGACAAAGAAAAAAAAAAAGATGAAATTTTTAACTGGGTGAAAAATTAAAATATGTGGCAAGAAAGTGTAAGTATAACATGGACTACCTTCTATTTGTCTTTTGTTGACTCTGCAGCTGCACACCATCCACTGCTTAATCTGCTTATTTTAAATATTTCTGCTGATATATTTCTCTTCGCAATTTCTTCATTGCCATTTTTCTTTCTTTTCTTTTTTTACACCCTCCAATGACTATAATTTCATTCACGATGCTGAAAGAACTTTCAGCCTGAGGATCATGAATTTATGATATCAAAGCTTTCATTATTTTAAATGGTGTAACTTTGAGAATATGAATACTTTTAAACAGCATGCATCAATTCTTACAAAATTTCTAACATCGCCACTTCCTTTCTTAGAAACTTTCCCCTCCCTGATCAAGATTAAGTTCACACATTCATGGGAAAAATAACATTTAACAATAACACAAAGAACTGGGAACATGGGGGAAGGGGGAGAAATTGAGATTCTGGAAGAAATCTTTGCTCTGCCTGACTTCCGTTTTCAGAAATTTTTACCCCATTTTCAAGCTTAAATGCAAATATTTATGGAATAAAATGATATTTAACAATAATACCTGGCAGAAGGAACATCATGAGCAAAATATAAAAATATAAAAAAAGATATAATTATGGAAAAAATCTCCACTCTGTCTATCTTTTGTTCTTGAAAGTTTCAAAAGATGGAATTCTGTTTTCTGACGAATCCGCCTCCCAAACCCATTACCACACTAATAATAATAATAAAAATAATAATCTGTTCTATTGTTAATTGATCACATGAATGACCACAATTATAATGGAAAAGGTGGAATTCCACGAATCTGCGGAGGAATCTCATGCATGAGATTACAGAAATTTTTTTGTTTGTCCAACTTTCTTTTTTGCAATTGCTACCAACAGTTTTAAGTTAAAATACAAACATTTATACAATAAAATTATATTTAACAATAATAAGGCAACATCGTTAAAAAAAATACAATTACAGGAAACATTTTCACTTTGTTTAACTTCCATCCAATCCAGTTTTGAAAGTTTTGAAGCACGCCAGACAGGACCCCCCCCTCCTCCCATCCATATTTCTCTTCAGTTTTGCATCGATATTGAGAATGACCAAAAGGATGATAAAAAGGCGGAATTCCGTGAATCAGTTGAAGAATCTCACGTATGGCTGCTCGGTTAAATGCATTCCAAAACAGCATAAAGCAAAACATTGCAAAGAGTTTTAAACTGCTTTTGTATCAGCAAAAATTAATAATACTGGTTTATGTTTTGGTGATATCCGTGTGTGCAGATTGCTGTATGCTGATGACACTGTCCTGTTGGCAGAGAGCAAAAGTGAGTTGCAGAGTATGTTTTCTCGGATATACGAAGTTTGCATGAAATTCAAACTGAGTATAAATAAGGGAAAAACCAAAGTTATGGTTTTTGAGAAAGAAACTGGTAGCACTGAATATCATGTAAGTGTAAATGGCACAGTGATTGGCCAGGAGGGTGAGTTTGTGTATTTAGGAAGCATGTTTGACAGAGAGAACAAATTGGATGGTGAAATTAGTAGGCGAGTGAATTCTTTATTGAAAGTAATGGGTGCTCTGGGAGGTTTTCACAGGAATGATGGGTTCTCGAGAGAGGCCCCCATGGCTGTGTATGAAAGTGTAATTGTTCCTACTTTGATGTATGGCAGTGAAACCTGGGTACTGCAGAAGAAACATAGGAGTCGTTTGTGTGCTGAAGAAATGCATTACTTATGGGATGTTTGTGGCAAGACACATTCTGATTGTGTGAGGAATGAAGATGTGTTGCAGTTGTGTGATGTGAAGCAAAATGTTGTTAGCAAGGTGGAGACTAATATGCTTCGGTGGTTTGGCCATGTTGAAAGAATGAGTGATAAGATGCTTACTAAGAATTTTTTTTAGATCAAGTGGCAGGAAGGAAAGGCAGAGGAAGGCCAAGGAAGTCGTGGGAGGATCAGATTCAGGAGTGTTTGCATGAGAAACAAATTATGAGTATGAAGTATAGAAGGTCTTGTGTATGGTGTGTAATGGATGTCAGTGAAGCCCGAGTTGCATGTCAAGATCACTGTAAATGGAGAAGTTTGGTACAGCAACAGTAAGTAAAAACTATCTGGTAGTTTTTATTTCATTTTGGAGCTAACCTCTGAATCTCAGAGAACAGCTTAGTGATATGTATGTATGTATGTATGTATGTAAAAATTACTTAAAAATTAAAAATAAAATAAAATAAAATTGAACACTTTTATTAAGAACATGATGGGGGAGAAGTAATAAGCGACTCTCTGACGCTTTTACACATTCTTTAAACTCAAAAATCAGGTTTTAGGAATTTCAGAAACTATGTTAGAAAGGTTCTTGAGAAAACAAAAACAAGAGTAGTAAATGGGAACACAGTGAAGAGAATCAACTTCAGATAAAAGCACCCATCCCTGGAAATAAAATGTCACCCACCATGGGATTTTTTAATAAAATTGGAATAAAAAGCAAGAAGAAAAATACATAACAGGCCAATGCAGCAAAGAAAGCTAACTAACCTGAATCAAGAGATGGAGTGGCCACTGCTAAGAGGAAATGAGAGATCATGTTAGCCCTTCGACCTTCTCCAAAATAACCTCCAATGATAAGCAAGTCTAATTCATCCATCAGATTATCTACATATTCAGGTTTTACTTTTAACCATCCACCACCTTTCCTTGTGTTTGGACGATATACAGATGAAGGATTCTTTATTACAATACCTTCTTCTCTCCGAGAAATGGCATCATTCAAAGCTCCATCAACATCCTCTCTAGAAATTAACAGGTTTTTAGTGAAAAGGCAAAATTCATATGACAATTATAATTACATATTAAATCACTTCACAAAATTCTATAACAAAAAAGCAACAATTCCAAATAAGAAAAAGACTCTTTCCTAATCTAAAATTTTTAATACATTAGTGTACATAGAAGCTGTTTTACGCACAAACATTTTTATAAAGTGTGCTGCAACGGCTGTTCCATAAAAACTGAGAATAAAATCACACAAAATGAAGAAATATAGGTACAACAAAATATATGTTTCTTTGTCAAAGTATCTTCCCTCAGATGATATACAATGGTCCCATCGTTCAGTACACTTTTCAAACCATGTGGTGAAGGCATTTTGTGGAAGCTGCTTAATCAACCCTTGTACAGCTTGAATAACGTCAGCATCTGTGTTGAATGTTGTGCCACGTAACTTCTCCTTCATTGTTGGAAACAACCAGAAATTGCACAGGGCGAGATCAGGACTATAGGCAGGCTGTGGCATGATTTCAATACTGCATTTCATTAGAATCTGTTGAACACAAGCAGCCACATGTGGGCGGGCATCATAATAGCGTTGGGTCCACTTGCCCACCAGTTCCGGTCGCTTGATTGATATGTGTCGTCGCAGACGTTTCAAGACTGAAATGTAATACTCAGCATTGACAGTAATTTGTGGAGGAACGGCATGCTGGTAGACTACACCATTATGATCAAAGAAAATTATCATCATCACCTTCCCAGCTGATTTGGTTTGGCGAAATTTTTCTGAGGAGGAGAGCCTGTGCGTTTCCAGACACTCGTTGTGCACTTCATGAGGGGGTCGAAATAGCGGACCCATGTTTCATCGGCCGTTATTACTCTGTTTAGAAAGTTTGGATCCTTTTCCATCATTTGTTTCCACTCATGACACACCTGAACTCTCGCTAATAATTGTTCTCTCGTCAGGTGATGGGGTATTCATCTGGAACACACACGATGCAGCAGTAATTTGTCACGTAGAATGTGGATGTTTTCGAAATATTAGTTGACGCCGCTATGTCTTCACACACCATTCGCCGATCTTCTTGCAGGATTGCCCAAACAGTGGTAACAATAGCTCCAAAACAACACTTTCAGGTCGACCATGCCTAAGAGCGAGTTCTGCTGACAATCAACCTATTTTGAAATCATGGTGCCATCTAAAAATCGTTGACTCACCCAAATATTTATTTTTGTAAGCTTTTTTCATTAAATCAACTGCTTCTGGAGCTGTTTTACCCAAACAATAGCAAAATTTTATCGCACAATGCATTTCACTTCTTAACTCTGAATCACTCACCTCCATAGCTGTATGGCGAAATGCAGATGTACCTTAAACAACTGCACAATAACAAAACCAGAATTGTCTGCCACGGCTAATAACTGTTGCATTAGATACTTCCTTAATTCAGTTAGTCGTCTGCATAGTTATCTTTGCACCATTGCCAACTCAATATATATATATATATACTCTCAGTTTTTATGGAATTTCCTTTGTATATTGATAAAGGAGCAGTTATTAAGTATCAGTGGCGACAATACACTCAGCAATGCGATTGCGACACTGAATTGTTTGTAGTTTCCTGTTCACCACATAACATCTGAGAAAACTTGAAAATTACATCTCCCTGGAGTGGGAATTGAACCTGCATCTCCTGATTTCCATTCAAGCCACTACCATTACACTACTTAAAATAATTAAGTTCCAAGTCACTACAGGTAATTCAGTGTCACAAGCTGAATGCTGAGTACAATGTACTTAAGAATTTCTCATGCATTTTACAGGCATATTTCTTCCTTAATTTTTGTGATCATAACAGCAACTGTTAAAAGAGAATCCTAACTGTAATTTTAATCTACAGTGTGTTCGAAAAGTAACTATACACCGATTTCAAAGCTAATAAATCATACACGAGACCGATCAAGGAACAAAAAAGCTTAACTTTTTAACCTGGTGAAAAATTAGAATGCGCGACGAGAGTGTGAATATAACACAGCATGAACAAGATGGGATTGTTCACAGTAAATTATTTATGTAAACATTTAGAGCACACCACTGTATTCACAATATAAAATTACTAAATTCAAAGCAAAATAAAATTGCTTTAAAAGACATTGCTTTAAACACAGCTTTTTTTTTTTTTTAATTGCTAAAACATTCAGCTCAATTTTTCTCTTGTGTTGCTTTCTTGTCAGCAAGTTCCATGGCCATATTTCTTTTGTTGACTCTGCAGCTGTACAGCACTCTTTGCTCAGTTTTTTTCCTGTTGATATCATCCCTTCCCATTTCTCTTTGTCACTTTTCTTTTTACTAGCAATCATACCTGTTCTCTGAACAATGAATCTATAAAATCATTGTTTGAACATAAAGCTAAAGAAAGGAAAAAGTACTTAAGGGAAAGAAAAGTAATTTAAAATCCATAACTGAAGATGACAATCCGATTTTTGGCGTAAATGTGACAAGGATGGTAAGTCAGATAATATTTGAAAACTTGAAAATTTTCATCGTCCTGGAGCGGGACTCGAACCCGCGTCTCCCAGAAAACGCCTAGGTATGCTAACCACTACACCACCCAGAACGACCAAGTTTCAAGTTTCCGATCAATTTGAATTCAACCATCACAGGATTCGCTAGTCGAAGCAACCGGCATTCATGTTTAGCGAATCTGGAGGTTAATAATCTTATCCCGTGATTGCCCGGAGAAGCAGATAAATCATGAAATAAATATTATCTGACTTACCATCCTTGTCACATTTACGCCAAAAATCGGATTGTCATCTTCAAAATTTGTATTATATGGCGTAATCCCGTATTTATTTCATGATCCATAACTGTTTTACGATTTAGAACAGCGTCATGACGTCAATGCATACGGTTTGACGTAAAACGGAGCAGGCTTTGGCGCCCCTTAATTTTTATCAAATTTGAAATTTTCAAAGCATTTCAGTGATTCTGACAAAATTATCTTTAAACCCATTAAATCGAAAACAAATGCCGTCTCCTGCATGATACACTTTAATGATAAAAAACTATGTACAATTAAAATAAGTATATGTTTCAGAACGGTTCTTACCTACCATGTTGGAATGATACCATTATTCTGGATTCTCCCAGGAATCGTTGATCAACTGTTTTCTGTGAAAGTATTCACATATTCGTCAATGGTGAAAGATGCTGTAACGATGAACCCCCCATGTTTATCCCCCTTCCTTGGAGAACACTTTTGGGCTAGGCTAGGTCATGCCCACCAACTATGCTTGTACCCACTGAACTTGATTTGGACTGTGCCGATTATTGCGCATGCGCATCAACTGCTAAGTGTCTTGTAAAGTATATAGGCTACTCACTTCTGTGCTCACTGCTGCATTGTTTCTGTGGATGATGCCGCTGTGGTGTTGAAAGTTCTTAAACATATACTTATTTTAATTGCACATAGTTTTTTATCATTAAAGTGTATTGTGCAGGAGACGGCATTTGTTTTCGATTTAATAGCTTTTGGTGCACGAGTTAATTTCTTCATATCTTTAAACCTATCAGCATTTTGAAACAGTAAAGCTAAGCCACCCTTTTGAATCTTTTTTGGTTTTCAGACTTTTTTCTAGGTGTAGAAGTGGTAGAAAAATTCAAGCAGACAATGTTTCAAAGTGCAGGGTTTTTTTTTTTTTTTTTTTTGTGCATTTGCAGGTATCCACACTTTAAGAACTACCAGCATGCCAATTTTCAGATCCCTAAGTCATTTAGAAGTAGTCGAACAATTTGTGGACAAACACACTCGCATTTTCCTTCTTTGCTTTTTACATACGAGGTGAAAGCCTATATTTACATAGGTATTCAGGTATGCCAGCGAAAAATACCAAACTTTAAAAGCGGCACTACATCATTAAGCATTGCATCATTACCAGTTTGATTGTAGCCTGTCCTTTCACCCAGTGGAAAGAGAGTTCTAAAAATAGCTGTGTCACCATGGCAGCAGGTCATGGGATCAGAACTTTCCTGTGTGGTAAATGCTG
The DNA here is from genome assembly GCA_039090855.1 of Macrothele yani. Taxonomy (NCBI): domain Eukaryota; kingdom Metazoa; phylum Arthropoda; class Arachnida; order Araneae; family Macrothelidae; genus Macrothele; species Macrothele yani. The sequence goes on from CM077003.1 coordinate 32,393,712, forward strand.
AAGACAGACTAAGTCGCTCATTCCTTTCCTTTGAGTCTTTAAAAAATGCTTAAAAATCAGAAAATTATTTTTTCTTAAAAAATTTCTTTGTAAAAGAGGGATGATTATTGTGAGTTTATGCTGTAAAAATTGCAATGCGTTATGATTTATAGTTTGCCATATATCCGTTTTTTAAAATGAATCACATCACAAAATAGAGAATTTTGTGAAATTTAAGAATTTAATTTCTCGTAAACCAAATCGGGGGGGGGGGAGGGGCAACAAGGTGCAAAAATTCAGCCATGCCTCCACATGCTTACAAAGTTTCGTGGTTCTGTTGCTGTTAGTGTGTTGCTTACCTTAAACTTGAAATACAATAGCTCATGAAGTATCTGCAGAATCGAAAAACAGTTTATTTCAGCGTGTTCTCCGAACAATTTTCTACAAACAATATAAATTTCATATTTTTTGTGTTCAATACTTTTGTGCTGCGAATTAGAAAAGCGCGAGTGTCGCGAAATTTCAGCAGCGGTGGCGGCAGCGGCAGTTACTTTTTTTTAGAATAAAGAGATTCCTTCAGATGATAATAATTTACCCCTCATGCTGAAAAAACTTTCAGCCTGAGGACCACAGATGCATGATCTCCAAGCTTTTGCTACTTTGCATAAACAGGGTTCCCACTGAAAAGTAATAAAAAAATTCCCTGACTTTTCCAGGTTCTCCAGGTGGTTTTTAAAGTTTTCCAGAGTGGCATGTTGCAAAGAATTGTTACATTTAATTCCATTTCATTCATTTTTCTCACCAAAGCACAAACTTGTAAATTCTTTACGTAATTTGTCTTTATAAAATTACCTGCTTTTCATTAATAACAACTAACTGTGCACATTATTTTCTGTACCAAAGTTCCGTGAACTTTTGTGAATACTACCCACACAGAATTTGTAAATACATTCCCATAGAAACGGGTCATATATAAGAAAAAATCTGTCAGTTGAATAGTTTCAGTTTTTCTATAACACAATGCAGCTAAGCTTAATGATGGAATAGCTCTGTTCAAAGAAACGTGTTTCAAGAGAACCAACTGACAAAGGACTTTGATCCATCATTTGGTTGGTTCTCTTGTGAAGTGTTTCTTCAAGCAGGAGCCATTGTGCCTAATTGTTCCATGTTAAAACAACCGCCTGCAGAAATTGAACAAAAGTAATAACTGGCAATTTTAAATATTCAATTTTGCATCTTTTTTTTTAGAGAATAAAGGAAATACTTAATATAACTGAAAGTAAGATCTACCAAATTCTAGGCAGGCAGTAATTGCAAGCAAAAGTTTGAAATCTTTAAAAAATAAGTTTTTTTGGCAAAATAAAGTATCCATTGATTTTTACAAAAAAAAAAGGGTAATTTTCCCTGAGTTTTCCCTGACTTTTACAAAAAATGGTAATTTTCCCTGAGTTTTCCCTGACTTTTACAAAAAATGGTAATTTTCCCTGAGTTTTCCCTGATTTTTGGAACCATTTTCAAATTCCCTGAGAATTCCAGGTTTTCCCTGTTTTCCAGGTTGAGTGGGAACCCTGATAAATGGTGTAACTTTTAGAACATGAAAACTTTTGAACACCCTGCATCATCAATTCTAACATTTTTTTTTAACTTTGTCACTTCCGTTTCTGGAAAATTTTCCCTCCCTTATCAAGGTTAAGTGCAAACATTTATGTGGGAAAATAACATTTAACAATAACACTAGATAGTTAGAACTTCGTGGGAAGAAAAAAATACGATTACAGGAGAATCTTCGTTTCGACTGATTTCCATTTTCTGAAACTTTTTCCTTTATTTTTAAACTGAGATGTAGTATTTGTGGAATAAAAAGTTGTTTAAGAACAATACTGGGGAGAAGAAACATCACGAGAAAAAAATACGATTACGGGAGAAATCTTCGCTCCGTCTAATTTCATTTTTGAAAGTTTCAAAGGACGGAATTCCGTCGTCAAAGGGAAAATGACCCCCCCATCATAAGACCTCAAATTTCTGTTCAGTTGTGCATTTATCTCGAGAATGCTTTAAATGATAATGAAAATGGCAGAATTCTTCAAATGCACGGAAGAATCTCACAGCTGTAGACTACAGGGAAATCTTCGAGCCGTCTTAACTTCTGTTTTTGGAAATCGCTGCCCACAGTTTCATGTTGAAATACAAATATTTATGCACTAAAATGATATTTAACAACAATGCTGGAAACAGGCAAAATCTTGAGAAAAATGAAATTATCATTACGGGAAAAATCTTCACTCCGCTTAACTTCCGTTTTCGAATGTTCTGAAAGATGAAATACCATCCCTAGAGACGGAAAACGTCCCCTTCTACCCCCCCCCCCCCCCAAATTTCTCTTCAGTTCTGCATCAATCTCTCAAGAATGACCCAAATGATGAAAAAAAACAAACAAAAAAACCCCCAGAATTCCGCGAATCCGTGGAAGAATCTCATGTATGAATAAATGCATTATCTGATTATTACAATTCATTTGTTACTGACATATTTAGTCCATTATACTAGATGCTGAAAGAAACCTCCACAAACACCCAAACAAGCCTGAACTAGTTTCATTTTATTTTCAAAAACCTTCATCACCTCCTTTTGTGGTATGCCTCTAAAGTATGCAGTCATGGAGGCTTGCAGCTCCAGAAGTGAATGCAGGTTTTCTTCATAAACTCTATTTTTTGCTCTCTCAGAAGATGAAAATGAGGTGGGCTTAAGTCTGGTAATAGAAGGAGGGGGCACAATTTTTTGAGATTATTTGATCGCCAAACATTTGGTGCAAGAATGTCATCTATGAAGTAATGTTGCTTTCACACAGGCTTATTGTTTCGATATTCATACTTTCAACATCTATTGTAATGGAGCAATTATGTGTTACATAATTAGTCAATAGCAAATGAATTGTAACAATAAGATAATACATTTCTTTGATTTGAAATAGGTGTATAGTTACTGTAAGTAAAAATAATCAATGACAAATGAACTGTAATATTAAGATAATACATTTCTTCCTTGAAATAGGTGCATCATAACTTTCCAATAGGTGTATAGTTGCTGTAAGTAAAAATGGTCAATAATGAATGAATTGTAATATTAAAAAATACATTTCTGTGTCTTGAAATAGGTGTGTAGTTACTTTCCGATAGGAGTATATTTACTGTAAGTAAAAATTGTCAATAACAAATGACAATACAGATTGTTGAGAAGCATGCATGGTACATTCAAAATTAGAATAAAGAAATACAGAAGCTTTTGGCCCAGCTTAGGGCATTGATCACCTATAAATATTTGGATCCAGGCTGGTAAGTTCATGATTATGGTTGTTGCCAACTGATAGGATAGGAGGGACTTCCAAATGATGGAGATGAAACAAGGGCTACTGGTATTGCAGTTGGAAGATTTGGAGATTTCGATGCTCTCATGAAAACGTAAATCCCTTTTATTGATGAAAACAGCAATTTTCTCAGTATCATTCCAAAGAGGCTCTGCAGACTCTATGAGAGCGAGAACAGCCAAGGAGGAATGAGGTCTGCCTAGGGTACCATCCTTTTTGTACAACTTTTGTACAAAAAGTCCTAAAAAAAAAAATTATTACAGATGAACAACTACAGGAGTATGTCCTACAGCTGCTATGATAGCAACCCAAATCCTTCTATATGGCAGGAATACAGAGTCTTCCACGGGGATCAAACAAGTGTAGTACAAAAGAGTACCTACAGAAGGACTCATAATTTGTTAATGTATTCCTATTAGTTTCTTTTGTACAAAAGGAAGTCCAGGTTAACTTTGAACAACTTATATGTTGGGTTGATGCATAAGTTCATGCCGTTTTTTTCACCGCACTACAGGAATGTATTACATCAGAAGGGAAAACGGAATCAATCAACTATGTATTCCCCCATTGTTTAAGATGGTGTCCCAACGTTTGGATAGGTCTGCAATGTCATTCTTGAAAAACTGCAGGTTTTGCTGCAAAGAAATCATCCAAGGAAATTTTGGAGATCAGCATCATTGTTCAACATTCTGCCACGGAGTGCATTCAACAGAGATCGGAACAGGTGATAATCTGAAGGGGCGACATCTGAGGAATAGGCCAGATGTGAAAAGATCTCCCATTTCATGTCCTGAATGGCCATTTTGGTCATGTTTGTACAATGAAGGCATGTGTTATCATGTTGGTGAAGGACACCATGGCGGCAATGTGGCCGTTTCTGCTGAATTGCTCCCTCCACATGGTGGAGTTTCTCACAATAGAGAGAAGCATTGATGGTCCGATTCCTCAGCAGCATTTCCCAGTGAATAATGCCTTCCCATGTCCCACCAGACACACAACATGATCTTTGCAGGATGAAGGTCATGTTTTGGACACGGTGTGGGCATCTTGTTCGGGCTTAACCATTCCCTATGATGCCTGAACTTCAGGTACAGGCACCACTTTTCATCTCCACTAACAATACATAACAGAAAGGGTCTGTGTTGCTGAGAACATTCGCGATAATGGGCGAGCAAGGAACCACATATGGCAACACGCTGATTCTTGTTGTCCTCAGTGAGAGTGTGAGGCACCCAAGACCCCAATTTTCGGACCTTTCCTATATGTTCCAGGTGTCGCACCACTGTGGCAAGACCACAATCCATCTCAGTGGCCAATTCGCGTGTGGTTTAATGCATATCCAAGTGGATGAGGTGGTTCAAATGATCTTCATCAAAATGATATGGACGACCTGAGCATGGAGAGTCGTTGAGATCAAAATTTCTAACTCGGAGCCACTCAGATAATTTGCAGGCTATCCTCGGAGCAATAGCATTCTCCCCATACACAGCACAAATTTGTCGAGTAGCCTTGGTGGCTGTGGATCCCTTGTTAAACTCGTAGAGGAACAGAAGTTGGAAATGTTCATTCCTCTCTACTTGACACTTCATACTTCACGGACCTGAAAACCAAAAAACCATTAGCCACAATCACACAATGCAATATGATTTAGATACACGATATTACTGGCTACATTTTGATATACAACTGGCCATCTGCACTGTCCCTACTGACCTGGGAAACACTTGTGAAATAAAACGGCATGAACTGATGCATCAACCCAATACAAAGCCCCGTTTGATGAATGGAAGTACAGCAGTAGAATCATCAACCTTTATCCAATGAGATATATATACAGTGATTCTGTCTGTTGCTCACCAGTAGTAAGACAAGATGTCAAAATTCGTTGCACTTTGCTTCACGAATTTAAGTTGTGGAGGGAAAAAAAAAGAACAACAGAAATAGCACGAAATATATATGAAGGCATTAAGGAAGATGCTCTTTCCAATCATACAGTACAATTTCAGTTTCCAAAGTTTCCAAATGGAGACAAAACACTAGAAGATGTCTCCCATTCCGATGCTCACAAATCATTGATGATGAACATCTCAGAGTCAGATTCTTGTAAAACCTTTTCCCACATGGTGAATATAATGAAACCTACAGTGTGGCTTACCTCCACTACCTAGGAAAGGTGAGAAAACTTGACAAGTGGGTTCTTCACCAACTGTCAGCTGAGAACAAATGATCTGGCCTCAACATGTGTTTCTCTCAACTTCTGCAAGAAAAGAACAAACATTTTCCTGACTGAATTATCACTTGTGATGAGAAATGGATACTGTATGGTAGCACTAGATAGTCATATAAATGTCTTTCAACCAATGAGCCACTATGGAAATGCCCCAAACAAAATCTTTACCCCCAAGAAGATTTTCCTTACTGTTATATGGACAAGGGGTATCATTCTCTATGAGCCATTGTGGAATGGAGAAACCATCATGAAAGATGTCTATTGTAGCACTAGCATGATGCAATGGGCATACTGTCAGCTGCACAAACAGCAACCTGCACTGGTAAGGGACCCTTGTTGCTTGCAGATGATGACAGATGTGCAACACAATGGTAGAATTAGGATGGGAAGTTTTACCTCACCCACCTTACCCTTCCTACATTTTGCCTACTGACAATCATCTGTTCTGTGACTTGGACAACAATTTCCAGAAGATGCCCTTCCAGAATAGGAAAACTTTAGAAAACGAATTTAACTCTTTTTTTGTTCTCCAAACCATCATACTTTTGTGATAAAAAGCATCTGTGACATGGTTTCACTTTAGCAGGTGTTTGTTTGTAATGGAGACTACTTTGATGAATAAATGTGGTTTGAAATGAATGGTGTGTTATTATTCTAACTGCTACAAAATTGATAGAGGACTTTTTGAGGTACCTGATATATTATAATAGATCTGAAAATTAAAAAAAATGTGTTCTTGTGGCTTTTGAATCTATATTTTCTCATGGCACTTTCATCCATTTTGGAAAAACAAGAATTTGAACAGTTGTATGATTTTTAAAACTTGCATTTGGAGTAATTTTAAATAACAAAACTAACAAGATAATTTAGAATGCAAATCACTATCACAGAATATGGATTTCTTCATCAGTTGCAAATTACCCTCTTTTAAGAGCAATAAAATTCAAAACTTTAGAAATATTATTGAAGTTTAGCTTTTGTAACATTTCTTTTAGCCACATACTTTAGAAATTACTGATTTCGACATTCTTAAATTTTAAAGTTGATTTGAAAAGTTTCTAGCACATTGCTTGCTAGATAGAAGTCTAGCAAGTCAACCCTTCCCCACAAAGAAAAAAATGGTGCAGTATTATGAACAATTTCTTTTACCTATAGCTACAAAATTCATAGAACATACCAAGTCAAAAAACCAGCATTTGTGCTGGTTTTTTGTTGCTCCAGTACTGTATATATTAATATATACAGTACTGGAGTATATATATATTAATATATACAGTCTGTGCATTACATCAGCACTGAAGCAACACTCATACTAACAAAAAATTATGCTTTTTAATGCCTTTGATATTTACAATTTAAACATTTCACTGAAAAAAAAAAAAAAAAAAAAACCAGTGAGCCTACGAAATTGAAATAATCTACCTCACAAAACCTTGTTTTTGCTCTGTAAGACGAATTTTGTTTTCAATTGGTGTGAAAACATCTTGCAGACAGTTGACTCTTTCACTCAAGGGATGATTGGACAAAACCTTTTCATTCAGCATCAAAATATCAAATGCACAAAAACATGGGCCATAATCACCATCTGGTTCTACTGCTCTTACATCTGCATTTTCTCCTTTAGAAACTGGAGGAGGAAAAAAAAAACTTCTATGAAATTACACATTAATTTTGTTTTGGATAAAATTTGACAGAGAAAAACAAATATAAATAAACTTTTCTTCAAAGCAATACATCACTGCAACTCAACTGCAACAGACACGTTTGTTTTTAACTGACAACTTTTGCATACATATGTTTTTTACATGATATATTACGTATATTCTGATTTTGGAGACATTATTAACATTTTTCAGAAATAATGATAAAGCAAAATCATAATTTTAACTATTTAAACTTTCTCTTAAGGTAAGCCCCCCCCCCCTGCATACTGAAGAATTGCAAAATGTCAGAAATGCCCTATAAGGACAAATTTCTGGAATTTTATCTCAGTTCTCTTCTTGACCTCAACAGATGTCAGTCCCTCCTACAGTTCACCATTGTACTACAAGAAACATAGCCACTCGTTTCCATTTTTATTTTTTTTTTAGTTTGGAAGTTTAACGACCACCGTGAGCAACTTGATGGGCTACAAGCAGTTGCCTGTCCCTAATTTAGGGCCCCTGATGCTAGGGAAGAGAGAGAGAGCCAGTGCCATACGACAAACACAACATCCATGCCTCACCAGGATTCAAACCAGGACCCCTTTTGGACAAATAATCAGAAGCCAGCGCTTAGACCACTGCGCCAACAGGGTGGCTCATTTCCAGGTCAGCTGAATATGTGTTACGTTAATCATTTAGCCGATTTACCAATTTTCTTGTTGTTTTCTTTTTTCATGTACACAATTAATTGCAATGCTAAAAATAAATGGAAAAACATTTTTTGATTCCTTGTCATAATGCTTACAATTTGTCACAACATTTCAATGCTCAGTTAGTGGAAGCAGGTGGTAGCCAAACAAAAAAGAAGTCACAGTAGCACTATCTCTCTAATAGCTACAGTGATACTAAAACAACTCAGCTCCAGTATTGCTAAGAGACAAACAAAGCAATAGCCCTCCCCCCACATATTTTGCAGGGGGTGGAAATTACAATACTACAAAAATCCTGAACCCCAAAACATTATAATTCTAGAACATGTAACATAATTCTAAGACATTTCCAGGACAACAAACAGAACTTTCCCAGGACATGCACGAAATGTATACACTGTCGTATTAGAATAATATGACCACCCCCGAAATCACAGTGTACCTGCCCAGGCATGTCATAGAGTGCACCTGACAAGGTCAACCACATGGAGATATAAGCGGCCAGCCAGGACAGATGAGCCATAATGCGTTACATGAGCACAATCGGCAGAGGTAGTTATTTGACGGACTTATAAAAAGGAATGATTATCGACTGTCGTGCCAAGGCTGGAAGCACGTGGGCTGTTTGTGAGAGAGGTGCTGTAATAAAGGTGTACCAAGAATAGAATGCTGGCACACCGAGTACCTCTCGACGTCATAAATGTGGAGTCCCAAAGGCCATCGACCCCATAGGAGAACGTTGCCTCCATCGACTGGTAAAGGGCAATTGATGCGAAACAGTGCAGCAATTGACCATTGAAATGAAACCTGTGGAACCCAGGTATGTGTAGCCAAGAACAGTAGAGCAAACCCTATTATGCATGGGTCTCCAGAGTCGATGTTGCATCAAGGCACTTATGTTAACCCAGGTCCATCAGCAATCACGCCTGCAGTTCGCATAGAATTACAGTCATTGGACAGTGGAAAAAGGTTGCCTTCTCTGATAAATCGAGGTTTCTACTCCACAGAAGTGACGGGCTGTGGCGGATACAGCATCAGACACACAAGAACCAACACCTGGACACACTTGTTGGTCAAGCACATACAGGCTGGCAGTGGCAGTGTGCATGTCCGGAAGATGTTTTTCTGGTATGACCTGGGATTGCTGGTACCATTAGATGGCTCCCTGAACACCAATGGCTACCTGTCCATCCTCACTGACCACATGCATCCCTTCACGTTGGATGTTTACCCTGGTGGTGATGGTTAGAGAAGGCGCGAATTTCCACGATTTTTCGAATTTTAGGTGTTTTTCTGTAATTTTGTGAATATCAAATATATCCGCAAATTTCAGACTTTTTACCTAATTTCTATTATATTTTTTGATTACTGTATTTTTCATAATTAAATAATTTTAATACTGCCTTCGTTAGAATTTACGCGATAAATATACCGAAAAGTAATCCTACTTGAAAGTCCAAAACAGGGCTTTAAATCTTGAATTATCTCTCAAGATTCTTCTTTTTCCGAACAAGCTTGACGGGTAATTTAAGGTCACATGCATTCTGCTGAAGAGTGCACACATGGTCTTTCGTGACACCCCCCTCCCCCCGCGCTACTGTAGAATGACCTTTGCGACTTGCCAGAATAGTAAACCGTAAACCGGATGGCGGCAGTTGTGTTAGTAATTTTAGCTAGGAAAGCAGCTCACAGAAATGAGTGTTTTGCAGACGCTTAGCTTAGAAAATTTGTGCTTTTGTGTGAGTAGTTTATGAAGTTTCTAGATATTGTTTTTTAATTTTGAGAATAAGCCATGTGAGTAAGATGAGTGCATCTAAAAGATGCAAGCAGTACAGCAAGGGAACGTTTCTCATATGAACAAAAATCTAGTGTTGCAACATACCACTGGATTTTTCAAGAAAGGACAGTTGTGAAAAACATTTAGCAAGCAAGCTGCATGAAAAAAAAAAAAAAAGTTGTGTCTGAACAGTCAACCGAAAATAATGCAGAAATGTGTTGATGAATTTATTGAGAAAAGAACTGCACAAGAACAGTATTGCTCAATGGAACTTTTTAAATTAACTGGTGCATTTTGTGCAGCTAACATCCAACTTTTCAAACTGGATAACCCTACATTAAAAATTAGTTGGAAAATTCGTTAAAAGATATTGGTGTTATTCCAAATGTAAATTGGATGTGGAAATGTTATTTGCCAAAAATATGATATTCAAAAGCAACAAGTGAAAGATTGTTTTAAATCAGTATCTGGTGTAAGCATCATAGCAGACGAAACAACTGATTCTGAAGATCAATACATTTTGAATATTCTTGTTGTTCCATCAGCTGAACCGAATGTTGGAAGCTGCAATGATGAAACCTCTTTGAATGCAACCTTCCTTGAGTACATCACTTTGGAATCCATAAATTTTAAAGCAGTTAGCAAGGCAATACTTCACTGCGTTAATAATTATTAAATGCCTTTTGCTAATACAACCACTTTTGTAACAGATAATGCATCTTACATGTCCAAAGCATGGGGAAAGAGCCTGAAAGCCATATTTTGGAATGATGTTCACGTCACCTGCAATGCGCATCTTTTAAATCTTTTGGGAGAAATTTGGCAGAATGAATTTGAAAATGTTAACTCTTTGGTAGTTGCTGTTAAATGTGCCTCCACAGCTTGTCCCTTCCGTAAAGGACGTTTTCGACTATTTTTGCAAGAGAAGGACATAATACCTTGCTTACCACCAGTACCTGTGCAGACTAGGTGGAACAGTTGGTTTGAGGCCGTGCTTTTTCAGTGCAAACATTTAGAAGACTATGCAGAGTTTTTTGAAAATAAAAAAGACAACAGTAGCAGTTGTATTGTGGATAAAATCATTGGGTATTGTCAAAATAGGGATTTAAAAGAAAATCTGAAGCAGGCTGAGGTTCATGCACCATAATTTCCGGACAGCTCACTTTATTTGAAAAACGGCAAATTTCCGCGCACAAAATATATAATGAAATGTCGGACATCGCCAACAGTCTTCTTAGCAAGAGTCAAGACTGCGATCATATCGCTGCAAAAAGAGCTCTATCCATTTGTTATGAAAAAATTAAGCATTATTTTTTTGAAAATAAAAAGCATCGATTTTTTCAGCCGGGAGCAAATTTCTTCAAAGCATGTAGGGTGTTTGATCCTGATCAATTTAAGTCCTTGGACCTTTAAGACGATGAAGAAGATGTGTTTGTTTTCAGCCACATTCCTATGTTCGAAGCTGAGGACCAACTAAAATGTGAATTTCGTTCATATAAAGCGACTGTAAAAGAATTTTGTGTGAGCAAAGGTTTGCTAGACTTCTGGAATAAAGGTTGTTTTCCTAAGCTACATAAGGTCGCCATCTGTTGTCTGTCAGTACCCACAAACAGTATTGATGCTGAACGATTCTTTTCTAAATTTAAAAACTTGTTACAGGACATCAGACACAGCATTAAAGAAGAAAATCTGTGTATGTACAATATAATGTATCAAAAGGCTGTCCACTTAAATGGAAATATTGATCTCGTGTAACGACGTTGATAACATTGCCAGAATTTGAGTGGTTTATTAATGTAAATACCAATTTTAAAAACTTATAAAGTTATAATGCTTATTTAGTATGTACTAGTCATTTGTATTACCACTTTGTAACTAGGTAGACTTTTTTTTTTTTTTTTTTTTGGAAATGTTAGTGTATATCATCGGCCCTGAACTTTTTGCGAAATTTCATAATTAACCCTGCGACAGCCCTACACATTTTGCCTTTTTTTCCCGCCTTAAATTGCTGCCCTAGTGATAGTATCTACTAACAGGACAATGTGCCCTGCCATGTCGCTAAGGAGGTGCATGACAGGTTCCAGGAACACAACAGCAATGCCTCCATTCTCCCTTGACTGGTGAAATCACCTGACTCCAATCCCACAGAGCACTTGTGGGACTATTTGGATCGACAGGTTCGACGTGCTGACTCACAACCACTGCATCTCCGAGAACTCCGTGCTCTGCTGCAGTCCGAATGGGCACATGTGCTTCGAGCAATCTTCCAGGGCCTTGTTGCGTCCATGCCCCACCATCTTGCCACTGTAATCTGGGCCACAGGTGGTTATTCCCATTATTAGGTAGGTGGTCATATTATTCTTATATGATGCTGTATATATGCGATAAAATACATAAAAATTCTAAAGAATAATATTGTGTTGCGAGCAGAGCGAGCATGTTTACCACTTTTAACAGATATAATGTGCATATAATGTTTCTTTTCACTTTCAGACTGGAAATACCAATAGCATTTTGCTTCAGCTTAGACATGATTAGATTAAAGGCAAGAAAAAACAAATACAGGATGTCAAGGATAAATTCTTGACCAATATCACATATGGTCTTTTCACTAACATAATTAATAGGACACCAAAGTTTGGACTCAGACAAGAGAGAAACAGGCAAGGCATACCAGTGCAACATACTACCATCAAACAGTAAACTTGCACATTTGTGAAGCCAAAGAAAGGATCATGAAAGTAGAGTATGTGCACTAAATAAAAATAACAGATAAACTACAAATTGATAAATCTCAAAAATCATTAAAATAAACTTCAGATCTCAAGAATGTGGAGTATGTTATGCATTTAATTTAAATGAGAATTGCATTAATCATTAAAATATTATAATTAGGTAATCTCAATTCCTTTTGACTTAGTTCAACAAAACTCAAAACACATGTAATGAAAAACAGCAGTGGCATTATTTCCCTACATAGGAGAGGAAATAAGTTGTACAGTACTTACCTATGCAGTTAAGTTTACTACTGTAGATGACCATCTCTCCATCCAAAATGCACTTCTTCACATTACTTTTAAAACATTTTGCTATATAAGGAGTCAAGGTCCCTTCTAAGGGAGAGCCTCCGTATGTGCTTGTACAATCATGGCCACTATTAAGCAAAATATTTACTCTTAAGAAATGTCATGCAACAAGAAAATAATACAGTAAATCTTTAATTAGTACTGTGAAAAAGGTAAGAATAAAAACATAAGCATTAACCCTTTAACGAGCTGGAAAAAATAAAACAGGGTTAGCAAAATGGGCTGATATTGTCGCAAATGAATATATTTCCTGTCTAAGAAGTGCGATGAACACGGCTGGAATGAGTGAACCTGTACATCAGAAAGCGTTGCTTTTCCCTTAGCTTTGTTATTCAAAGTCATGATTTATAGAGATGATTAATACTAATTCTTTCAGATTGATTACATGCTAAAAGACTAACAGTTATAACCAACCTAAGAAGGGAGAGAGAAGATGTTTGAGTCACATGTTTCTATCCAGTAGCATGATGTCTGTGTCAGTGGGGCTAGCTCTTTCAAAATCATGCCTTGGGTCATGGACTAGAGACTAGAAGCAAGCACTTTTTAATCACGAGAGACAAGTTTATGGTTGGCACTGCTGACATGAGGTGGGAAATAAACTGTTTTGTCTTAGCTTTCGTAAAACCTGTCTGCTATGTGAAAATTTCGGTTTGGTGAGTGCAAAAATTTTTGGCTACCATCAGAGTAGAAGAATGTAGACATACATGCTTATGCTTTATGCAGATAGTTTCCAAATTATTAGCAGATTTTGCAGATAGTTTTTGCTTGTAGATAAAAAAAAAAAGTAACAATGTTATTTATAGCAATTGAAACGCTTATTCAAGGCTTTACTCAGATTAATATATTTAATTCTATTTTAACTTGAAGAACGTTCAATTATTTTTCACACCTTCCGGGTTCTTTTGTTTTTACAGAAGTTTCTGGTCTCTAGATTCGTTAACACAGAAGAATTTAATTTTATTGCCAGATTCCTCTTGCAGTAGTCAGTTATTAAATTAAAATCCTTTTTCTTATGTATTTTGTAAGTATACTATTTTTGAATTAAGTTGTTTGAAATGTTATTTATAATTTTTGAAGGCTCATTAATGGAACTGTTTTTCTGGATATACAAATTTTCTTTAATTAGTCTCTTGTTTTTATGAGGTTCTTGGTCCAATATTTTAATATTTTGTTGTAAAGGTTCATTTCATACACATTGCTGCACATTCCATTATAATGTATTATTTTGTCCTCATTGGAATCTGTAATGTTCTAATAATTATTTATTGTTTTATTGATTTTTCTTTAAATTATCTTATTCTTTTGTTATCACATTTCACGGGTTTTGCAGCAAGTTCTCTGTTTCAATGATTGTTACCATTGACTTTCTTTATGTTTCAAACCGCAGTTCTATGTGTGTTACTACGCGCTATAAATACACTCATCGTCAAAAAAAATAGTTGCACCCAAAAGGACGTGTCAGATTGCAATGCTATTTGGGAGGAGGGTAAAGGTTACCAGGAACAATGAATTATTAAACATTGCACCTGATATGGGCAATATTTATCGAGCTACACATCAATAAGTAGTGTCTCTCAGTATGGCGTCGGGCCACCATATTTGCTCACACAGCATGCCAGACGTCTCAGCATGGAGTTGTACAGGTTCCTAATGGTGTCCTGCAATAAGCCATCCCATGCAGTTCCTGCAGATTGTGCGGTAAGAGTGGAGTGTGGATAGTGCGTCCAATAGAATCCCACACATTTTCAATTGGCAATAGGTCTGGCAATGCAGCTGGTCATGGCAGAGTGTCAGTGCCTTGAAGGCAAGCTCTCAAGACAGCAGCTGTATGTGGATGAGCATTGTCCTGTTGGAAAATCGCACCAGAGTGAGCGTTCAGAAAAGGTACGGCCACTGGTTGCAGGACCTCATTAACGTAACATTGGGATGTTAAAGTGCCTGTAATGAACACCAAAGGGGATCTGGCATCATAGGCAATTGCACCCCACACCATGACACCAGGCCTTCTGGACGTGTGATGCTTGACAACAAACCATTCATCTTGGCTCTAACCACGGTGCTTCCACACACGGATTCATTGTTTCATCTTCATCAGCTTCTGTCACAATCTGAACGGTTGGTCTTCATCAGCTACTTTTGAGCATCCTTGAGAGAATTTATTGACCCAGTTGTGTGTGTACCTGTTTATGCAACAAACTTTTCTCACCATAAACAGAAAACATTTCTGTATAAATATCATTAGCAGGAAGTCCGTTTGCTTAAAAAAAATGGTCATACACTCCTTAAGCATGGTCACCATTTGCAATCTAAGCAGGGCATGTGATACCTAGCATCGGCTAATTCAGCTAGCGTAAGCTGGCTTGTGCTGCCACCTAATGACACCTTCAGAACCAAATAACTAATATTATCAGCTATCCCATAACTATTTCTGATTTATTGAATGACTTTCCCTGGTATTAATTAAAATTCCTGGAGCTTTTATTTCTGCAAGTTGTGAAAAGTGAAGAATGCCAAGAACATGTGGAAGCTGAAGGGAGGGCGGGAAGAGGTGGTAGAAAAAGGAAGAGGTGGTAGAAAAAGGAAGAGGAGTATACAGCACAGAAAAATTATGAGACACAGAACTAAAAACAAAAAGAAACTGAAATTTTCATCAGAAACTGAAGCAAACACAAGTAAAAGTGCTAAAATCAAACTTTCAGTGTGGTTCAACATACCCTCTTGAAAAGTATTTATACATATTATCTTGTTTGTGAAGTTGAACTCTTTCACCATCAAATTTTACTTCAATAAGAAATGGTTGGCTCTTCATAAGCTTTTCAACCTGAAAAAAAAAAAGAAAAAAAAATCTGAAAAACTGTTTACGAGAAAATTAATATTCAAACACCACACTTAAATATACAATGTGATATGTATAACAGAAGTGAATGGATGAATCTACCTACAAATCTGACCATTAATACAGAGAAGCAACATGTATACAAATAAAAATGGCAGTGAACTTGTTACTACATCTACACTATACACTGAAGTGCCAAAAAACTATGATACCTCCCTAATACCATGTTGGTACTTCTTGCGATTGGATAATGGCGGCAACGCAATGGGGCATGGACCCCATGAACTCTCTGTAGTACTTTGGAGACAGTGCACACAATGCTTCCTGAAGAGTGTCCCACAATTCCACAATATTCGATGGTGGAGGATTCCTGGCATGTTGAACAGCATCCCAAATGCGCTTGATGGCGTTTAAATTCAGCGAATGAAGGGGGGCCAAGTGAGGAAGGATGCCAAATTCTGTGGAATGTTCTTCCAGCCATAACTGGGCAACTGTGGACATGTGCGGAGGTTGTGTTGAAAGAGGTCTCACCCGTCTGAGTGGTTGCATGGCATAACAGATCCCCAAGGATGGTTATGTAGCCTTCACTCAGAGTGGTCTGTAGACATATGAGGGGGTACTAATGTGTGCCAGCTGAAAACACCCACATCATAACAGAGCCACAGACAGCCTGCACTGCACCTTGTAGGCATGCGGAATCCTTATGGGGTTGTCGCCACATCTGGAGTTAGCCATCTTCATGGGGTTGTCGCCACATCTGGAGTTAGCCATCTTCATGGGGTTGTCGCCACATCTGGAGTTAGCCATCTGCCTGAAACAGTTAGTACCACCCGGCTACATGTTTCCAGTAATCTTGCATCCAATAGTAATGTTTCCGAGCCCAGGCGAGCTGCACAGCCTTGTGTCATTGGGACAGTAATGGCACCCAGGTGGGCCATCAGCTCTGGAACCCCATAGAACACAGAAAACGTTACACTGTTTGAACCCTAATACTACTACTGGCCCAAGCATTAAATCGTGCTGTGATATGTGGCAATATTGCATGCCGGGCAGATATTAATGATGTGTGCCAGATGCTGCTGTCCAAGATTGTCCAGGGCTTTTCTACAGCCACACTAGTCTCACACTCTGGATTTCCCCCCACCCCTGAGTTTGTGTAGTCCAGGTACACCCTTGAAATTTTTACATACGTACATACATATCACTAACCTGTTTTCTGGGATTCAGAGGTTAGCTCCACAAAGAAAAATCAAACTACGGGATAATTTTTTAACTGATTATTTACTTACTGTTGCTATACCAAACTTCTCCATTTACATCGATCTTGACATGAAACTCGGGCTTCACTGACATCCATCACACGACGCACATAAGATCTTCTATACTTCATACTCATGATCTTTTTCTCATGCAGACACTTCTGAATCTGATCCTCCCATGACTTCCTTGGCCTTCCTCTGCCTTTCCTTCCTGCCACTTGGGAAAAAAAAAAATTTCTTAGTAAGCATCTCATCACTCATTCTTTCAACATGGCCAAACCACCGAAGCATATTAGTCTCCATCTTGCTAACAACATTTTACTTCACATTACACAATTGCAACACATCTTCATTCCTCACATGATCAGAACAAGTCTTCCCACAATCCCCCGTAAGTAATGCATTTCTCCAGCACACAAACGACTCCTATGTTTCTTCTGTAGCACCCAGGTTTGACTGGGTAAATTTAAATTCCATGGTAATTTCTGAAATGGAGTGACCCATCTCCCAGAGTGACTACTATCATATCACATTTGAAATCACTTAAATACTGATAAGCTGCCATCTAAACTGCAAATGCTACTACTTGAACTTGAGGAGATATCTGCCTCCATATATATATGTCATTTGCGGACGATACCATTCACTGCATGGAGTGGTGGCATGTAATGGAAATGGTAGCACCATTCTTAATTTCACTGGCACCTCAGTGTATTATCAAAAGTATTCAGACACCACAATGTTTTGGGACAAATTACTTTATCATCGCAATTAGTAGTCAGTTGGTTCACCTTTTGCTTGTATGACAGCAGCAACACGTCAAGGCATACTATCAATCAATTTCCGGTAGGTTTTGACAGGAATGGCTATTTATTTGTACTGCAAAGCTACTGCCAAAGAGAAGATGGTCATTGTGGTGGATTTCATATCCATCACTCGTTTCTCACACAGTGTTAGAATTAGAAATAAATCTTCTACTGGCCCAAAGTACCACTAGAATTTGCAAACCACTGGTGTGTAAAAAAAAAAAAAAAAAGACCTTGGACATTTACGATTTATGCTGAAAATAATGTATCATTTCAACAGAATTATCTCTAATATTTGTTTTTAAATCTACCATTAGTTTGCAGTCTAAAAAGAAAACCATACAGAAGGGTAAAAAGAAATAGAAATTAATTTTTTAACTTGTGACAAATAAAAAAACAAACTTACTAGACATCCAGGGCAGTAAAATCAATAGTTCAGTGGTCCGGCGGGAGTTTTACTGGCCAATGGCCAGCGGACCACTGGGTTATTCGAATGCTGCCAGAGGTGTTCTATGGGATTAAGATCACGACTCTGAGCAGGCCAGTTTAACAACTCCACCTCATTTTCAAGAAACCAGTCCTGCACACACTGTGCAGTGTGGCAGCGAGCTCGATCATGTTAGAAGGGACAATGGTCATTTCCATAATATTGCCATATTGTTGGTAGGGCAGAATTATCCAGAATGCCGAAGTACACTTCAGGATTCAGGGTTTGTGATATAATAACCAATCGGCTGAGTCCCATCCATGAAAAGCAACTCCATACCATGATGGAGCCTCCACCCAGCTTAACAGTTGAAAGAGCACAGTCCGATGAAAATTGTTCACCGGGCTGTCGCCAAATCCAAACACGCCCATCAGATTGTTAGAGTGAAAAGCGTGACTCATCACTCCAAAGAACAGCTTTTCAGTTGCCCACAGTCCAGGAACGAAGAGAGAAACACATCATTTTAAATAGCGCTTTACATTCATAGTAGTGATGTGTGGCTCGTGTGCCACTGCCCTGCCATAATAACCCACACTGTGCAACTCTCTGCAGATAGTTATGGTACTAACTGAGCTATTACAAGCATTTCCTACTTCTTCAGCAATGGAAATGGCAGAAAAACAACAGGATTTCTTAACGTTTCTTACCATGGCTCTTCTGTCACATTTCACCAGTTTGTGAAGCCTTCCTGAACATTTTTTTCTTTTTTTGCTGTAGTTGCACCGTCCTGCTTCCATCTCTTCACATCACTTGGTATTAGGAGATTCAAATTTGTGCAGAAATGCATGTACAGCATCCCCTTAAAAAGTATTGATGCTAACACTCCTGATAGTCAATATAAAGGATCTACAAAACGTGCACTGACAACAAGAGTAAATGAACATAAATACACCGTAAAGAATGGACTTACAAATTCTGCACTGTCTCAACTCGTGAGCGATGGCATGCACTATCCAATCTGGAATGATGCTTCTATTATCATAACACCTAGTGCTGTCTCTTCATTGCTGTTCACTGAGAGCCTTTTAATTGCTTCTTAAAGACATTTATGCTGTAATGACAATATTCCAATATCTATACTGACAATCTGGAAACTATTTACTGTTCTGAATACGCGGAAGACTGAGAACAGAAGTCACTTAATGAGAAATGACTTATGCTGTTTACTCACTACAATGGAGTTTCTAACTGCTTCCTACAAGGGACGGACAACAAGTTCATATGAGGACGCCAACCGTTTTTGTAACACCCAGCAAATTGAAGGATGCTTGCAATCTCAATTACTGCTATGGCATTCCTTGTTGTATCTCCAGATTAGAACAACACAAATTAATTTAGTTACAAATTATGTTTTCTATTATTTATTACAATGAAGAATGGTATGAATTCCTGCATTCTATTTTCTTTATTCAACAATATTTACCAAGTTGTTTAGATAATTTGAAACCACGTGACACAGTATCATATATTATACCTGGTGTCTATATTATGTCACATAACATATTATATTTAAACGTATTCCCTTTTGTCTTTTGTTTATGTATCTGACCATGGGTTCTAGGGAAACCTGGAAGTTTTTACACCTCAAATTATATACAATAAAATCTTTAAATTCAGTCAATGAATTTTAATTTGTATTGTGTGCGATTCTTCTAATCAAGATCGTGCATCGAAGGCAACTACCTCAATTACTTTTCATCACTTGGTATGTTTAGTTTAGCTACTATGCTTCATATGGAAATATTACTCAAGTGACATCCTGTGACCAGTCTACACTGGAGCTCGGGAAGTTTGTGTTCATGCGGCATATCAGCTTCAAAGTTACTGATAGCACGACAGAACATCTCAGCTTTATATATGTACATCCTGACTCACAATGCACCTTCCTGTACAACCCTTCTTTGCATTCATAGAAATATTTGGTAGTGTCTGAATGCTTTCGATAATATAGTGTACTACTAATAATGAAACGAACAATATGTTTCTGATTCAGTGGGGACTATAAAGGACATACATATAGCGGCTAGAAGAGATAGTGCGTTGTGAACTTCTGCAGATGGGTTCTTGAAATCATAAAATAAGAGAGGGCGCTGAAAACAGCTTTGATGCTGCTGCTGTAAACTATGCTCATAGACATACGTGCTTCTCATTCCATGCAAAAGTAGTAGTAATAAGTGATTTCACTAAAATTTTACCAAACAATCTCTCTCTCTCTCTCTTTTTTTTTTTATCCTGCAGTTATACTAAAAATGATTAATGTCATGTATGGATAGATATAAGTGAATATTCTTCCAAATGGTGTGTTTTTGGGAAGCTTTGTCAACTTTATTTGGAAAATGCATAATCTCGCATTGAATCAAGGCATCACAAGGCTGGTTAGTACAAATACATTATTTTATGCAAATTTTCTCCGTAATTAATGGGATTTTTGCCCAATCATATTGAATTCTGTTCTGATCCTGTTGCAATCCATTTCTCTGTTTCTACAGGAAACAAAATGCTTAATTGGGTGTCACATGATACTGTGCTTAGGCCTAATTTTCCCATGATTAATTTTAAACAAAGTGCAATGATATATTAAAAGACAAAAAAAAAAAAAAAAAGTGAAAAGTAGCATACTTAACTAAATAATTACTGAGTGGCTGCCAACTTGATTTAGGACAAGTAACAGCAATTCCATTCGTTCCACCTTGCCTCATCTTACAGCACAGAAAATAGTTACCTTTTGTTTACAGGACCTGTAACCACTGTTGCATCCATGTATGAAACACATTCTCAACATTACACTTACTACTACTACTTTTCACGACTGATCTAACAAATAAATCGCCTTTTCAATCGCTATCCACCAAACATGCCATAGACAAGCATGCTAATACTTTGAAATCATAACATTGAAACTCGCAGAAGTGTCATCTCACAGTTTCATGAAAAGAGGAAGTGAGGCATCAACGCACGGCACGCTATTTCTTCTAGCCACTACAGACATATAAGATAAATCAGTATTGAATGAGTGTATGAAATACTAGGATGGTACATTCACCTGCCATACCACCTGGAAAAACATTTAACTGTAGCATGATTGTTGTACTGCACGGTGCCAGGTAGCTCTCCTACCAGTTGATTCACAGGGCTTTGTAACAGCCATGTTTGGCTTTAGAGCAGCAAGATCAAAACAAATCTTGACAGCCCAAACCAGCAAGTTGCCTTCCCACCCAATCAACTGGTGAACCAAACAATTGTGTGCAAGAGTTTCTCTTTCCTATTTGATACCCAGTCAGCTGTAATACAAAGATGGCTGGATAATATCAGCACCAATGGGCTATGGAATGCACACCTGTTGTGTCCACTATCAGACATCCCACACAAGAGGTCTCCTGATGTGTAGGCAAAAGTTGACAGAACCAACTTCAATAACAGCAACTATTTACAAAATGTAACTGCTGTGATGAAAATCGTCCTTAAGGACTGCAGATTTATGCCATTGAGCCCACATATAACAAACTTGCATAATACAAAGTTCTGCATAAACCAAAGTCATTTGGTTAATTCACTGCAGAAAACACTATTCCTTTAAAATGAAAAACGATGTTGCTAATCATAAAATAAAACACATACAGAATAAAATTTCAATTAAAATTTCTTTCAAAAAATAACTGCAACCATAAAGAATAAATGTACCCAATCTTGGAGGATGTAATAATAAAAGACTTAAGTTCAACTAGTTTTCATGTGTATCAGAGTAAATTTAAGAGTTAAATCAACATTTTGTTCTTACTCTGGGTGTCAATATAAATAGTGCTTTTCATTTATTTCACACAAAATTCTTTTAAAACATATAGTTTTGTAAGTTCACTGAATTCTACAGAAGTGAGTTTTACCTGCATATATTTTTCTCTCATTATTGAAGCTTTTTAAAAAAAATACTTTTTTAGATTTTTTTCAGTTTGTGTAAAATTTATACTTTTCAAGGAAATGTTATCATGGTGAAATATTTAGAACTTGAGCATTACCTCTTGAGGCTGAGCTTGTTCAGCTAACATTGGTCTGAAAGGAGTAAACAGGGAAATTTCAATCTCATGAAGACGGACAGAAGGATCCTTGAGTTTCAAACAGACCTACAGAAATTAAAAATAAATGAATAAATACCTCAGCAACTTGGCTTCAAAATGAATTTTGCAAAACCTTGATTAACACTATCGTTTATCACACAATATTAAAAATAACACAAGAAAAGAGCATCAAAATATGCCATTAACTTTTCCAACATGTCAAGTTCTTATTTCTTGGCAATGCTCCAAAATAATTCTGAATAACATACACTGGGGTTTATAAATTAAGGAGGTTCCAGGTTCTAGTGCTTTTTTTAGAAAATGAAGTAGAATTTTTCAGTCTCAATCAGCATACATACATATATGTGGGAATCCAGTGAGTAGTGCAACCCTATGCAAATTTTTTTAGTAACTTCGTTGAAGATACTGGCGGAACATGCCAAGTGAAACGCATTCGAAAGAATATATTGAATCTCAGGGAGGTGCATTTCAGGTGTTTGTGAGTTGTGTAACTGGTCTTTTTAGAGGTTTTTGTATCAATATTTTCTTGCTTTTAGCTGAGTCTGTTGGAATTTTTAAGGCGTGGTTGCAATTTACAAAAACGTAAACGGAGAAGTAATACTGCAAAGTTTGATATTCCAATGAGTTTTTTTACATATGGTTCCCTCTTATTTCTGCCTTTCTAGTGCATTGTGATCAATTATAACCTACCAACTGAACAAAAATTAGCGTCTATTATCAAAAATTAGCGTAAGACTTATTGTCAAGAATTTATATTTCAAGTCATTGGTCAAACAGCAACAATAAAAGGATGTTATAGTAAATAAATTCAATCAGTTGCTTACTAGCTGGAGAATATTTATCAGGATATATCGAAATTTTACATAAAAGATGTGATACTTGGATATTTTTGACATGGGCCTAACTTAGAATACAAAAAAGTACGTATGTCTAATATGAAGAAAGGAAGAACCCTACAACAAACAACAATGATAGTAAGTAACCACGTTTTATTGAGTTGACTATTACATATTCATGTGTACTTATAATTAAAAAAAATAAAAGACCCAATAAGGGTATATTTTATTAGATGTTTTATTATGAAATTCTCAACTTGAGATTGAATCATAATATAAACCTGCTGAACAGAAAGCAAAAATAGTAAATATGTTTACTATAATATATCCTATGCAAATGTTCTGATGCAGCAAGGGATAAAAGCTCTCCACGCATCAGCCTTTCGTTCGTGATTTAGCGAATGCTGTTGCTTACAAGTTTTGTTCCAAATGCCTTCACGAGATAAACTGAATGACAAGTAGAGGTGAAGGGCCATTGGAAGAATGGAAGTGGGTCAAAGTCATGCAAACCTTGCCAGAGTTATCAATGTGCACGAGTGTGTCACACCAAGGCTATGGCAACAGTTTTGCAGGAGCATGTACTAGACATCTCAAGCCACAGTCTATAATAGCTGATGATAACAGTAGATAAACTTAACTGCAAAGTGCAAGAGAAGAATGACAGTCAATCAACTCTCCTTGTCAACAGGAAGAAGAACGATCAGGGCCGTAGCCAAGAAGAGGGTCCCAAGGGTCCAGTCAGCTACTCAAATTTTTACTTTTTTTAATTAATTGGTGTTGCACTAAGAAAACTACATCCTAAATTTATTCAAGCAACAGGATGTTCATGCATTGCAGACACTTACTCTGGTTCTGACTTCTTTTTGGTCTGCAATAGTCAACAAATTTTCCTATGCACCAGTACTATAGCAAAAATTTATCATTCTCTCACGCTGAATGGACAAACTCCACTTCCTCTCACCTTTTGATCTGCCGTTGCCTCCACAATCTATCAGGTGACAAGCCTATAGAACACTTAATGCAAGACCTGAAGCTGATGTTCACTGGCTTTTTTTTACAATGCCATTTACCCATGCCATCTAGATTATATCATTTTGGAGTACGAAAAAACCATGAGGAATAACCACTCACTCACCATAAAGATCATGGTAACCTCCAATGACCACACACTTCCAACACGTCATTCATCGTGATGTAACTGGGCTTCCACAGGTTTACAGACTTCTTGCTTACGCTTCTTATTTTCGGGTGTGAAACATCGTTTTTGTTTTTTTCCTTTGCCTTATAAGATGTTACTATAATGCTTGTCAATTCGATAAAAAACACTCATACAACTCATTCATACAATTCAAGTAAAAACTATGTACATAAACCTTACATTCACAGGCAATTAAACAACCTTGGTCAACTCTAATTATGGAACTCCTCCTTCTGTTTCACAACCTCTGCTACTCCCACTGCAAGTGTCACACCCATTCAGCCCCGCACATCCAATCCTCTAGTACTTTCGACAGGTCCCTGTCATCTTCAGGAGGCAGGTGTGTCTCACCCGCCCACCACAGCTCAAGTGAGCAGAGCCATCGAGGCCTGGGCTCCAGTCGCTATCTCTGAATCGTTGTGTCTCTGGCGCCATCTATTGTCCCTGCTGCTCTTTTTTCCCTCTTTCTTTTTACGCTGCTGTTCAATTTTTATTAGGGCTTTCCATTGTTCGTTTAGGTTACTTGGCTCATTAATGTTGCATAATCTTGATCTGTTTTTTTCAATTAACACTGATTCTGCAATTCTTAACTGCTTTTCGTTTTTACAGCTCTTAATAATTTTAATATCTTCAAACCTTGGACATTTTTGATTTTCCATACAGTATTGGGTCAATGCTGTCTTAGCCTCTTTTTATTCCAATTATTAATATGCTGGTTCAATCTATACTTTAATTTATTCTTGGTGCTGCCTATATATGACACAGGTGGTTGCTGGTTTATTGGGATTTCATAAATTCCTGCTCTATCTAATTGGCTAATTTTTTCATTTTTAATCACTAAATTTTTTACAGTAAATACCTGATTTCCTACCTGTATGCCATACTTGCCACAAACTTTATTAATTTCTGCTGAAACATTTTCTATATATGGTATTGCTCCCACATATTTTACAAGTTTTTTATCAGTCTTGACCTTATTGTAACCTTGAGTTACTTCATAAATCCATTTTTTTAATACCTGTTTAGGGTATCCAAAAGCATATGCAATTTTTTCAATATATTCAATTTCTCTTTTTTCAATATATGAAATTTTTCAATATATGAAATCCCAATAAACCAGCAACCACCTGTGTCATATATAGGCAGCACCAAGAATAAATTAAAGTATAGATTGAACCAGCATATTAATAATTGGAATAAAAAAGAGGCTAAGACAGCATTGACCCAATACTGTATGGAAAATCAAAAATGTCCAAGGTTTGAAGATATTAAAATTATTAAAAGCTGTAAAAACGAAAAGCAGTTAAGAATTGCAGAATCAGTGTTAATTGAAAAAACAGATCAAGATTATGCAACATTAATGAGCCAAGTAACCTAAACGAACAATGGAAAGCCCTAATAAAAATTGAACAGCAGCGTAAAAAGAAAGAGGGAAAAAGAGCAGCAGGGACAATAGATGGCGCCAGAGACACAACGATTCAGAGATAGCGACTGGAGCCCAGGCCTCGATGGCTCTGCTCACTTGAGCTGTGGTGGGCGGGTAGAGACACACCTGCCTCCTGGAAGATGACAGGGACCTGTCGAAAGTACTAGAGGATTGGATGTGCGGGGCTGAATGGGTGTGGCACTTGCAGTGGGAGTAGCAGAGGTTGTGAAACAGAAGGAGGAGTTCCATAATTAGAGTTGACCAAGGTTTAATTGCCTGTGAATGTAAGGTTTATGTACATAGTTTTTACTTGAATTGTATGAATGAGTTGTATGAGTGTTTTTTATCGAATTGACAAGCATTATAGTAACATCTTATAAGGCAAAGGAAAAAAACAAAAACGATGTTTCACACCCGAAAATAAGAAGCGTAAGCAAGAAGTCTGTAAACCTGTGGAAGCCCAGTTACATCACGATGAATGACGTGTTGGAAGTGTGTGGTCATTGGAGGTTACCATGATCTTTATGGTGAGTGAGTGGTTATTCCTCATGGTTTTTTCATATATGAATTGCACGTAAACTATGCGCACTTTGCAAGAGGTTAATACCTTAAAAAGTGCAAATATAATAATTTTGGAGTACTACTTACACCTATTTGCATTTATTGCAACACCACCACTAATTTATTATATGTTTGTTAACATTATTTTGTTGTGAAACCACTTGCCTTACGTTGCACTTTGCTTAGTATTCGAAAGTCAGCATACTAACATACGAGAGGCTGCCAGCCTATCACACCCAAGAGAATAGTTGCTTTAGTAGCCACCAATGGTAAAAATAGTAGACTGAATAGTAGCCTTAACAACTTATGTTAATGACTAAAATAGTTTCCCAAAAGTGTATGTGTTTCAGAATTAAGTGCTCCAGACTAAAAAATAAAAAAAAATAAAAAAAAATGTTAATTTGTTTTATTTATTTCAAACCATGGTGACAAAATTAGCACATGTTCACGTTTTGGTGAGAAAAAAAAAATATATATGTATACACATACACACACACACATCCACACACTACAAAAAGGGCATCTAAGTTTCAATATAAAGCTATTTAAGACATTTAGAACTATAAAGCTTACGGAAATTACACCCCAAAAAATACTCTATCCAATTATATCATCATCATCATCATCATCATCATCATCATCATCATTGTCAACCATTATCAATCCACTGCTGGACGAAGGTCTCCCCAAGTTTCCTCCACAACGGTCTGTCTTGTGCCAGTCTCCTCCATGTCACCCCTGCATACTTTCGAATTTCATCCACCCATCTCCCATGTGGTCTTCTTCTGGGTCTTTTCCTGTCCCTTGGGATCCAATCTAAAATTTTGGCTGTCCATCGATGATCTGTCCTTCTGGCAGTATGTCCAGCCCATTGCCATTTCAGGGATTTAACTCTGATCATGATGTCTTCCACTCTTGTCATTTTTTGGATCCACGAGTTCCTCTTCTTATCTCTCCTGGTTACACCAAGTATGCACCTCTCCATGCTTCTTTGAGTTGTCTGCAGCCTTTGTATGTCTCTTTTAGTTAAGGTCCACGTCTCTGCACCATACGTAAGCACTGGAAGGATGCATTGATCAAACACTTTTCTTTTAAGACATAATGGCATATTGCTCTTGAAAATTATGCTGTTTCTTCCAAAAGCTCTCCAGGCAAGTTTTGTACGCCGATTAATTTCTTCATCAATGTGACCCTCACTTGATATCTGCTGTCCAAGATAAACGTACGTGTCTGTTATCTCCAGCTTTTCTCCATCAATCGATAAATCTTCATTTCTTGTAAAAGCATTGAACATCACTTTTGTCTTCTGAAAGTTCATTTTCAATCCCACTTCTTTACTCTTGTCAGCAAGTTCCTGGATCATACTCTGCAGCTCTGATGGGCTAGTTGCAAAAATGACTATGTCATCAGCAAAGCGAAGGTGGGTTAGATAATCTCCATTAATCTTTATCCCCTTGTTTTCCCAGCTCAGTGACTGAAAAACACCCTCCAATGTGGCATTAAAGAGCTTCGGAGATATGGTGTCACCTTGTCTCACTCCCTTTCTAATTTTTATGTGTGTTGTATTTTCAAACAGCCGAATCTTTGCACTTGCATTTTCATAGATGTTATTAATAATATTAATGTATGCATCTTCAATACCGCAGGTTTTCAGAGCCATTGTAACTGCTGATGGTTTCACCGAATCAAAGGCTTTTTCATAATCGATAAAAGCCATGCACAATGGAAGTTCATATTCCCCTCGCTCTTTCAATTAGTTCTATCAGCACGTGGATATGATCTATTGTGCTGTAGCCACTCCTGAATCCAGCTTGTTCTCTCGGTTGAGCCATGTCCAGTGTTCCCTTCAAGCGGTGTGAAAGAACTTTAGTGAAGATTTCATAAACTACTGATAGGAGGCTGATAGGTCTGTAGTTTCCGAGATCCTCAATGTCACCTTTCTTATGTAGCAGGATCATTGTAGCGGTGTTCCAATCCTCAGGAATCTTTCCTTCATTAAGGCAGCGAGTGAAAATTTGGGCGAGTACTGTTTCAATTTCTCCACTTGCTTTCTTGTATGATGTCTACAGTAATTCCATCTTCTCCTGGAGCTTTTCCCCGCTTCATGTTCTTGATTGCATGTGCAACTTCTGCTGGAAGGACTGGAGGAACTCTGGTACTGGTATCTTTCATGATGTCTGGAGTGCATGTATCATCCCTTTCATATAATTTGGAGTAGAAATCTTTCACTCTTGTCAAAATTTCGCCTCTATTTCTTGTTACAGAACCATCTTCCTTTCTCAGTGCCATAATCTGTTTTCTTCCCTTACTGAGATGTCCCTTTGCTATCTTTAGGCTTTGGTTGTTTTCAATTGCTTTCCTCACTAGTTCACAGTTGAATTTTCTTACGTCTTCAGTGATACTTTTTCGTACTGTCTTGCATAGCTCTATATATTCCACTTTGGAAGTCACATCTTCTTTAATTGTCCTCATCTCTCTTCTTTTTTGCATCAACATTTTCGTTTTTCCTGATAATTTATTTACATGCAACTTGTTCTTAGACCCAGCTAATTTTGCTGCTGTTTCCATAAGAGCTTTGGTTACTTTTCTGTTAACTTCAGAGATGTCCACTTCTTCCGATGTTAGGCCTTCTAAAGCAGAGAACCTGTTCTTCAGTTCCAACTTGAAGGTATTATGGTGTTTTTTAAGGTTGGTTATGTCAATAGATTTTGTTTGTCTTATGAGCTTGCCACGTTCAAGTTTAGTGTTGAGGTGCATCTTACATCTCACCAATCTATGGTCACTACCTGTGTTGAACTTGTTTAGCACACTGCAGTCTTCTATGACGAATTTTTTGTTACACATAATAAAATCAATTTCACTTGTCGTCCCATTTGGATGTCTCCATGTCCATTTCCTGTGTGGCTTTTTCTTGAAGAAGGAGTTCAAGATGAAAAACCCTTCTGCCTCCGCAAACTCAACAAGAGTATTTCCACGCTGGTTTCTGTTGCCGTGACCGAATTTACCTACTGAAGTTTCATTCTGTTGCCGTTGCCCTATTTTTGCATTGAAATCTCCCATAATTATTTTCAAGTGCTGCTTACCTTTATTATTTAGATGACAAATTTCCTCATAAAATTCTTCAATTTCTTCTTCAGGATGACTTGTGGTGGGTGCATAAGTTTGAATAATCTGAGCCTGGTATCTTTTCGAGAGTTGGATAACAAGCCGTGCAGCTCTGTTAGAGGAACTTTCAACTTCTACAACTTTATCCTTCAGTTTCTTGTTTATTATAAATCCAACACCACTAGTTCTGCCAGTATCTGTCCCACGATAGTAGAAGAGATGTTCACTTTTCAGTTCGATGAGATCTTCTCCTTTTCTCCTTACCTCACTTAGCCCCACGATGTCCCACTTGATCCTTTGTAGTTCCTCTTCCAATTCAAGAAGCCTTGAATCAGAAGATAGGGAGCGTCCATTGTACATTGCCAAGGTCAGCATCAGATGGCAGCCTAGTCCGGTCCTCCGGGGATTCTTAGCACCCTCTGCCTTCATGTCGCACTGGCCGCTGCCTTGGCCAGGTACATTCCAGCTGCCGGAGACTGAGGGCCAAGATTTAAGTTGTGGAGTCATTTTGGAGGGGTTTGGCCATAACTCACTACGCTGGCCAAGCGGGTTGGTGAGTGTGGGATAGAATTTCCTCTAATCCCGATGGTATAGTTATACCGCTATTGGCGGTCGTCAGAGCCCCTTTAGTAGGAACAGGATGCACCACGAGAAGGCGGGGTTGACATTTGTCAAGGAGAGGCTGTGATGTTACGCATCACCTGACCTTACATCCCTTTATCCCTGACCTTACATCCAATTATATATTATTACATCCCTGACCTTACATCCAATTGTATAGTATATCAAAAATGACATACTTACATAATCTAACCTGATACAAACTTTGGAATTAGAAAACACTTCCTTGTCACTGTTCTGGAGGTCAGATGTTCTCATCTATATCAAGCCAGTAGGGAGAGCTTTCTTCTGCTTTTGTGGTTCGTACAAAAATATAAGATTTCCCAAGTGGGCTTCATACACTGTGTTGAAAAACATGTGTACTTCTGCTTTCAAAGGCCATAGCTATGGTCATTCAGTGTTATGATTATCACTTGTTTTGTTCTGTAGACATAATCGTAGTTATCTGATATGAGGTATATCACGAATCTCATTCAAATAAATAATCAATCTCTGCCATATTCCAAACAGAAAAAAGGAACACTTTTTCGGCGGAATATCTTGATTTGTGTAGGTTGTTCCTCTAATCACACGTGGGGCCCAGTCTATACTTGCCAATGACTTTCCTTGGTGATACTTGCAATAGAGCAGAAAGCAGTGAACTGAACAAGACATATTGATATTGATTTGACATGTACATATCGATAACAAAGTTGATATTCATGCGCATTGACATTAAAACTGATGTTATACAAGCACATTGATATACGCAACACAAATTGTGTTTAAAAAAAAAATAGTAGCCTTACAATTAAAATGGTTCAGGGTTTTTCTGAAAATAGTTGCTTTTGGCTATTTTTTGTAAGAAATAGCCATAGTCACCTGTCATAAAAAATAGTAGCAATAGTCGCCTATTAGTCGCCACTGGCAGCCCTGCATACACTACTACACACTTCACTGTGGTCGATACCTACGAGACAGCTTCTTCCCATAAGCTTTGCTCCTACCTTCGTGTCTTAGTCAAGTTTATTATTCACAAATATCACCTTCAGCACTGGGTGGACGTCCAAGTGAAATTCCTCCATCATGTGCAATGTGTGCGCATTTTGTTTATAGCCTCCTGGTGAGGCTTTAATTAGAACTTGATATTAGTATACAGAAATATGCTTATCCTTCCTTTTTGTATAAATAGAACCTGTTAAACCCTAGTGTGGATATTGTAAAGACCATCAAGGGAGAGTTGCGCATTGTCGATATATATATATCATCATCATTGTCAACCATTATCAATCCACTGCTGGACGGAGGTCTCCCCAAGTTTCCTCCACAACGGTCTGTCTTGTGCCAGTCTCCTCCATGTCACTCCCGCATACTTTCGAATTTCATCCACCCATCTTCCATGTGGTCTTCTTCTGGGTCTTTTCCTGTCCCTTGGAATCCAATCTAAAATTTCGGCTGTCCGTCGATGGTCTGTTCTTCTGGCAGTATGTCCAGCCCATTGCCATTTCAGGGATTGAACTCTGATCATGATGTCTTCCACTCTTGTCATTTTTCGGATCCACGACTTCCTCTTCTTATCTCTCCTGGTTACACCAAGCATGCACCTCTCCATGCTTCTTTGGGTTGTCTGCAGCCTTTGCATGTCTCTTTTAGTTAAGGTCCACGTCTCCGCACCATACGTAAGCACTGGAAGGATGCATTGATCAAACACTTTTCTTTTAAGACATAATGGCATATTGCTCTTGAAAATTATGCTGTTTCTTCCAAAAACTCTCCAGGCAAGTTTTGTATGCCGATTAATTTCTTCATCAATGTGACCCTCACTTGATATCTGCTGTCCAAGATAAACGTACGTGTCTGTTATCTCCAGCTTTTCTTCATCAATCGATAAATCTTCATTTCTTGTAAAAGCATTGTACATCACTTTTGTCTTCTGAAAGTTCATTTTTAATCCCACTTTTTTACTCTTGTCAGCAAGTTTCTGGATCATACTCTGCAGCTCTGATGGGGTAGTTGCAAAAATGACTATGTCATCAGCAAAACGAAGGTGGGTTAGATAATCTCCATTAATCTTTATCCTTTTGTTTTCCCAGTTCACTGATTGAAAGACATTTTCCAATGTGGCATTAAAGAGCTTCGGAGATATGGTGTCACCTTGTCTCACTGCTTTTCCAAATTTTATGTGTGTTGTATTTTCAAACAGCCGAATCTTTGCACTTGCATTTTCATAGATGTTATTAATAATATTAATGTACGCATCTTCAATACCGCAGGATTTCAGAGCCATTGCAACTGCTGATGGTTTCACCGAATCAAAGGCTTTTTCATAATCGATAAAAGCCATGCGCAATGGAAGTTCATATTCCCTCGCTCTTTCAATTAGTTCTCTCAGTACGTGGATATGATCTATTGTGCTGTAGCCACTCCTGAATCCAGCTTGTTCTCTCGGTTGAGCCATGTCCAGTGTCACCTTCAAGCGGTGTGAAAGAACTTTAGTGAAGATTTTATAAACTACTGATAGGAGGCTGATAGGTCTGTAGTTTCCGAGATCCTCAATGTCACCTTTCTTATGTAGCAGGATCATTGTAGCGGTGTTCCAATCCTCAGGAATCTTTCCTTCATTAAGGCAGCGAGTGAAAATTTGGGCGAGTACTGTTTCGATTTCTCCACTTGCTTCTTGTATGATGTCTACAGTAATTCCATCTTCTCCTGGAGCTTTCCCCCGCTTCATGTTCTTGATTGCATGAGCAACTTCTGCTGGGAGGACTGGGAGAACTCTGGTACTGGTACCTTTCATGATGTCTGGAGTACATGTATCATCCCTTTCATATAATTTGGAGTAGAAATCTTTCACTCTTGTCAAAATTTCGCCTCTATTTCTTGTTACAGAACCATCTTCTTTTCTCAGCGCCATAATCTGTTTTCTTCCCTTACTGAGATGTCCCTTTGCTATCTTTAGGCTTTGGTTGTTTTCAATTGCTTTCCTTACTAGTTCACAGTTGAAATTCCTTACGTCTTCAGTGATACTTTTTCGTACTGTCTTGCATAGCTCTATATATTCCACTTTGGAAGTCACATCTTCTTTAGTTGTCCTCATCTCTCTTCTTTTTTGCATCAACATTTTGGTTTTTCCTGATAATTTGTTCACAAGCAACTTGTTCTTAGATCCAACTAATTTTGTTGCTGTTTCCATAAGAGCTTTGGTTACTTTTCTGTTAACTTCAGAAATATCCACTTCTTCCGATGTTAGGCCTTCTAAAGCAGAGAATCTGTTCTTCAGTTCCAACTTGAAGGTATTATGGTGTTTTTTGAGGTTGGTTATGTCAATACATTTTGTTTGTCTTATGAGCTTGCTACGTTCGAGTTTAGTGTTGAGGTGCATCTTACATCTCACCAATCTATGGTCACTACCTGTGTTGAACTTGTTTAGCACATTGCAGTCTTCTATGACGAATTTTTTGTTACACATAATAAAATCAATTTCATTTGTCGTCCCATTTGGACGCCTCCATGTCCATTTCCTGTGTGGCTTTTTCTTGAAAAAGGAGTTCATGATGAAAAACCCTTCTGCCTCTGCAAACTCTACAACAGTATTTCCACGCTGGTTTCTGTTGCCGTGACCGAATTCACCTACTGAAGTTTCAATGAGATCTTCACCTTTTCTCCATACCTCACTTAGCTTGACGATGTCCCACTTGATCCTTTGTAGTTCCTCTTCCAATTCAAGAAGCCTTGAATCAGAAGATAGGGAGCGTCCATTATACGTAGCCAAGGTCAGCATCAGATAGCAGCCTAGTCCGGTCCTCCGGGGATTCTTAGCACCCTCTGCCTTCATGTCGCACTGGCCGCTGCCTTGGCCAGGTACATTCCAGCTGCCGGAGACTGAGGGCCAAGATTTAAGTTGTGGAGTCATTTTGGAGGGGTTTGGCCATAACTCACCACGCTGGCCAAGCGGGTTGGTGAGTGTGGATGTAAGGTCAGGTGATGCGGATGTAAGGTCAGGTGATGCGGATGTAAGGTCAGGTGATGCGTAACATCACAGCCTCTCCTTGACAAATGTCAACCCCGCCTTCTCGTGGTACATCCTGTTCCCACTAAAGGGGCTCTGACGACCGCCAATAGCGGTATAACTATACCATCGGGATTCGAGGAAATGCTATCCCACACTCACCAACCCGCTTGGCCAGCGTGGTGAGTTATGGCCAAACCCCTCCAAAATGACTCCACAACTTAAATCTTGGCCCTCAGTCTCCGGCAGCTGGAATGTACCTGGCCAAGGCAGCGGCCAGTGCGACATGAAGGCAGAGGGTGCTAAGTATCCCCGGAGGACCGGACTAGGCTGCCATCTGATGCTGACCTTGGCTACGTATAATGGACGCTCCCTATCTTCTGATTCAAGGCTTCTTGAATTGGAAGAGGAACTATAAAGGATCAAGTGGGACATCGTTGGTATAAGTGAGGTAAGGAGAAAAGGAGAAGATCTCATTGAACTGAAAAGTGGACATCTATTCTACTATCGTGGGACTGATACTGGCAGAACTAGTGGTGTTGGATTTATAATAAACAAGAAACTGAAGGATAAAGTTGTAGAAGTTGAAAGTTCCTCTGACAGATATGCACGACTCGTTATCCAACTCTCGAGAAGATACCAGGCTCAGATTATTCAAACTTATGCACCCACCACAAGTCATCCTGAAGAAGAAATTGAAGAATTTTATGAGGAAATTCGTGATCTAAATAATAAAGGTAAGCAGCACCTAAAGATAATTATGGGAGATTTCAATGCAAAATAGGGCAACGGCAACAGAATGAAACTTCAGTAGGTAAATTCGGTCACTGCAACAGAAACCAGCGTGGAAATACTCTCGTAGAGTTTGCACAGGCAGAAGGGTTTTTCATCTTGAACTCCTTTTTCAAGAAAAAGCCACACAGGAAATGGACATGGAGACATCCAAATGGGACAACAAGTGAAATTGATTTTATTATGTGTAACAAAAAATTCGTCATAGAAGACTGCAGTGTGCTAAACAAGTTCAACACAGGTAGTGACCATAGATTGGTGAGATGTAAGATGCACCTCAACACTAAACTCAAACGTAGCAAGCTCATAAGACAAACAAAATGTATTGACATAACCAACCTCAAAAAACACCATAATACCTTCAAGTTGGAACTGAAGAACAGATTCTCTGCTTTAGAAGGCCTAACATCGGAAGAAGTGGATATTTCTGAAGTTAACAGAAAAGTAACCAAAGCTCTTATGGAAACAGCAACAAAATTAGCTGGGTCTAAGAACAAGTTGCATGTGAACAAATTATCAGGAAAAACCAAAATGTTGATGCAAAAAGAAGAGAGATGAGGACAACTAAAGAAGATGTGACTTCCAAAGTGGAATATATAGAGCTATGCAAGACAGTACGAAAAAGTATCACTGAAGACGTAAGGAAATTCAACTGTGAACTAGTGAGGAAAGCAATTGAAAACAACCAAAGCCTAAAGATAGCAAAGGGACATCTCAGTAAGGGAAGAAAAAAGATTATGGTGCTGAGAAAAGAAGATGGTTCTGTAACAAGAAATAGAGGCGAAATTTTGACAAGAGTGAAAGATTTCTACTCCAAATTATATGAAAGGGATGATACATGTACTCCAGACATCATGAAAGGTACCAGTACCAGAGTTCTCCCAGTCCTCCGAGCAGAAGTTGCACATTCAATTAAGAACATGAAGCGGGGAAAAGCTCCAGGAGAAGATGGAATTACTGTAGACATCATACAAGAAAGCAAGTGGAGAAATCGAAACAGTACTCGCACAAATTTTCACTCGCTGCCTTAATGAAGGGAAGATTCCTGAGGATTGGAACAATGCTACATTGATCTTGCTACATAAAAAAGTAAACATTGAGGATCTCAGGAACTACAGACCTATCAGCCTCCTATCAGTGGTTTGTAAAATCTTCACTAAAGTTCTTTCACACCGCTTGAAGGTGACACTGGACATGGCTCAACCGAGAGAACAAGCTGGATTCAGGAGTGGCTACAGCACAATAGATCATTTCCACTTACTGAGAGAACTAATTGAAAGAGCGAGGGAATATGAATCCATTGTGCATGGCTTTTATCGATTATGAAAAAGCCTTTGATTCGGTGAAACCATCAGCAGTTACAATGGCTCTGAAATCCTGCGGTATTGAAGATGCGCACATTAATATTATTAATAACATCTATGAAAATGCAAGTGCAAAGATTCGGCTGTTTGAAAATACAACACACATAAAAATTGGAAAAGGAGTGAGACAAGGTGACACCATATCTCCGAAGCTCTTTAATGCTACATTGGAAAATGTCTTTAAATCAGTGAACTGGGAAAACAAAAGGATAAAGATTAATGGAGATTATCTAACCCACCTTTGTTTTGCTGATGACATAGTCATATTTGCAACTACCCCATCAGAGCTGCAGAGTATGATCCAGGAACTTGCTGACAAGAGTAAAGAAGTGGGATTAAAAATGAACTTTCAGAAGACAAAAGTGATGTTCAATGCTTTTACAAGAAATGAAGATTTATCGATTGATGGAGAAAAGCTGGAGATAACAGACACGTACGTTTATCTTGGACAGCAGATATCAAGTGAGGGTCACATTCATGAAGAAATTAATCGGCGTACAAAACTTGCCTGGAGAGCTTTTGGAAGAAACAGCATAATTTTAAAGAGCAATATGCCCTTATGTCTTAAAAGAAAAGTGTTTGATCAATGCATCCTTCCAGTGCTTACGTATGGTGCAGAGACGTAGACCTTAAGTAAAAGAGACATACAAAGGCTGCAGACAACTCAAAAAAGCATGGAGAGGTGCATGCTTGGTGTAACCAGGAGAGATAAGAAGAGGAACTCATGGATCCGAAAAATGACAAGAGTGGAAGACATCATGATCAGAGTTAAATCCCTGAAATGGCAATGGGCTGGACATACTGCCAGAAGAACAAACCATCGATGGACAGCCGAAATTTTAGATTGGATTCCAAGGGACAGGAAAAGACCTAGAAGACCACATGGAAGATGGGTGGATGAAATTCGAAAGTGTGTGGGAGTGACATGGAGGAGACTGGCACAAGACAGACCATTGTGGGGGAAACTTGGGGAGACCTTCGTCCAGCAGTGGATTGATAATGGTTGACAATGATGATGACGATGATGATATATTCCAAAGAGCTCAACAAAATGTTATGGTGTTCACAGGACATATGCAAATGGACACGAGAAACAAATGCCCACAGTGAAATTTGCATATCAAAGAGGAAAATGCTGTGCAATATGTAAATTGAGTTACATATTTAAAACCAATGGAGGACAGCAGTGGCATTTCTCACTGACAGTGCATGTAAGAAATGTTCTGATGGCCTTAAATGCTTTCCTTATGTCTCATACAAGTGTATCCAACGCTGTGTGGTGGCAAGCATTAGGACAATTAGAAGCAGGCCAGTCTCAGCCCAGGGTGCAAGAGACTTAAATATCCACCATAGAGTGGTTTCATGGTTATGGCAGCAAGTCAACAACATTGGTTGGGTGTCATGAAGGCTTGGTCAAGGTATATGACACCTCATGAGGATCATTATGTTGCTTTAACCACACAGCATTTTAGGTCATATACAGCTTGGCAACTGTCTTCAGAGTTCTCTGCTGCCACTAGGACTACAGCATCGAGGCAAACATATCAAAGTCTTAATGCACTTGACCTTTAGAAAAGGAAACCCATGGTTTGTCCATAAAACAAGGCAGCAGAAACACGTAACAAGAAGCAGATGAAAAGTGAAAGGAATTCTAAATGACATATAAGAAACCAACGTATAACAGTTACATGTAAAAAATACTTAATGGAGAAACGTTACAGCAGTAGCTTCTACCTTCATCAGCTTTACAGTGAATGAAGATGACATGAGGTGGTAAATACACATTCAGTCAGTAGTTACCAGATCATGTTTACCACCTTGTTTCATCTTCATTCATGTAAGGCTGATGAAGGTAGAAGCTACTACCAAAACATTCCTCCATTAAATGTTTTTCTCGTAACTGTTACACATTGATTTCTAATATGTTGGAACTGTACACCAATTATACCCAAATTGTATAACTACACTAATGATCCAAATTTCTTGGCATAGAATAGAAATAAAACTTTCCAAGCTTTCGCACATCAACCAGATGGTTTTTTCAAGGAAGGTAAATGGCCAATAGGAAGGTAGACAGCTAATTTAGGTAGGCAGTTAGCTGTCTACCTTCCTTGAAAAAGCCATCTGGTTGATGTGCAAAAGCTTGGAAAGTTTTATTTCTATTCTATGCCAAGAAATTTGGATCATTAGTATAGGATCATTACTATTTTGATAATTCTAATATGCTATTTAGAATTCCTTTCACTTTTTGCCATGGTTTGTGTCCTGATAACAGCACCTCACAGGAGAGCTCGCTTGCACTGGCGCAAGCAACTCTGTTCCTGAATCCCAGATGAGTGAGCCAAAGTTCTTTTTACAGAGGAATCAAAATTCAGTCTACAAATGCATTCTTCTCATCGGCATTTCATCTGGAGGGAACAGGGAACCTGTAATGATCCTATAAATTCCTTGTTTGAAAAGTCACAGTATCACTATAACTATTCAAAAGTTTACGTGCCTACAATTACTTTAATGAGAGTAATGAGAGAGACTTACCCCTACTAGAAGGTCTGTTCTCTCTGAAAAAACAGATTTCTTTGCACGTTTATTTCCATTTTAATATCTACGGTTGGTTAGGGCTGCTGGTGAGGCGGTTTTATGTTGTCTTCAACTTGTTCATTTATTTGACTGAGTGAGTGATTTATTAATCCATACTCCTGCAATGATACTTGATCCAAGAAACCTCTTTTTTACTTAAAATCCTATATCTTCACACACTTTGAATAACCCTAACCGGTAGTCTAATTGGCTTATAAAACTTATTATTCAGTGAACTTAATTGCTTGAACATTCACAAACCATAAACTAACTTCTTATTTACAAACATCAAAACAACTAACAAAAAAAAAAAAAAAAACCTAAAATACAATTATTCACAACAAACTTATCTCATTGCCTGCTATTTACAAACTCATCTCACTCTCTCATTCATGCACCACACCTCTGCCATTCCCAACGTAGATTGCCCGGAGCAGTTTTCTACCCGTCCAGGGTTGTCCTCAGGAGACCAGGCCTCCTGGACGGGTAGAAAACTGCTCCGGGCAATCTACGTTGGGAATGGCAGAGGTGTGGTGCATGAATGAGAGAGTGAGATGAGTTTGTAAATAGCGGGCAATGAGAATGAGATAAGTTTGTTGTGAATAATTGTATTTTAGGTTTTAAATATTTCTTTTTCTTTTTTTTTTTTTATATGTTTTGATGTTTGTAAATAAGAAGTTAGTTTATGGTTTGTGAAGTTAGTTTATGGTTTGTGAATGTTCAAGCAATTAAGTTCACTGAATAATAAGTTTTATAAGCCAATTAGACTACCGGTTAGGGTTATTCAAAGTGTGTGAAGATATAGGATTTTAAGTAAAAAGAGGTTTCTTGGATGAAGTATCATTGCAGGAGTATGGATTAATAAATTACTCACTCAGTCAAATAAATAAACAAGTTGAAGACAACATAAAACCGCTGCACCAGCATCCCAAACCAACCGTAGATACTAAAATGGAAATAAACGTGCCAAGAAATGTGTTTTTTCAGAGAGAACAGACCTTCTAGTAGGGGTAAATCTCTCTCATTACTCTAATTAAAGATCCTATAAATGTCTGCGAACCAGGCTCCTTCAGATGCAGTGGTCTGCTCATGTGGGATCACCAAGTGTTCACAGGAGGCAATGTGAATGCTCAGCACTATAGGGATGAGATTCTACAGCTCTATGCCAGACTTCTTTGAGGAGTTGTTGGCCCTTAGTTCCTTTTAATGGACAACAATGCTAGCCACTACAGGAAACAGCTTGTTGATGATTTCCTGCAGAATGAAGATATTGGGTGCATAGACTGGCAAACCAAGTCTTTGGACTTGAACCCTACAGAGCATGTCTGGAATAACATGCAGCAGTTTGTCATCTTCCTCTGAGAACCATTCCCAAGCTATGCACTATTCTCATTGAAGAATGGAATTCTTTGGTGCCAGAGTTCATCAACAACCTGGTGATGAGTATGTATTGTTGTTATGAGAATTCTGTCCATATGAGGTAATCACATTCCTTACTGTGCTATTTTTAGGTTACAATTTTACATCTCACCTTGGTGACATTTGCTGCTCTGTGTATGCAAAATATGTGCATAATTGTCTGTGGTATAAAATGTTTTATTACCCTTATGATTGTGTCTCTTTATGTACCAAACATCTCAACTTGCTGTTACACATTTTCCTTTTAATCCCTGTAAATGCCTTCCAGACTTTAATTTTGGACACCAGTGTAGTATTATCAATAAAAGTTTGGGTCTTCTTCCAACCCTGGCCGGCTCTGCACGATATAATGATTACAGATCGGTTGACAAATGGCAGCATGCCAGCTCTGTATCAATCGCTTTTTGTTCTGCTGTGGAAGTGCCTAAAAAGGAACTGCACAATTTTGGCTGGCTCTTAAAAGGATATTTAGGAATATTAATTGTCTGCCTACATGAAATATTTACTCTGATGGAAAACTTTTGTTTCCTCATGAATGTGAAGCCGGCTATTTAGCAGAATAAATCAATGAAGGAAATAGTTTTACTTTCTCTCTCTCTAGGGATGAAATATAATATACCGTATATACTCGTGTATAGGTCAACCCCCCCCCCCCCCGATTTTTATGTGAATATCTGCAGTTTTTTGTATACCTACCTATCTTGTGTATAAATTAAAAAAAAATGCTTTTCCGAGGATGCGCCTACATGCAGAAATGTGAACCTACTATTTATTGTTGTAGCTGGCTCTCACAATGTTGCTTGCAGCAGTATCCACAAAATGTGGGTGGAATTGAGGCACAATTCTGGGAAGATGATAGGGCTCACCACCCTGGTTGAAAGTTTTCAGGGGAAGGTTACACACTTTAACAATATATGAACCCACTTTTGCACATAGCCCCCCCCCCCCCACCTTTCTCCCACTTTTTGCGAGCGAGTTTTCTGCAGTTACTTAATTCGTGGAGAATAAAGCATTTGCTCCCACAGCAAACAAATCGTGATGCATTTACCAAGCGTCGTAAGGCACATCGTTATTTAAAAAGGAAAAAAGAAACTTCCTGAAACATAATTTGGAAAGCGTAAATAGGTCTTGATGTCAACCTGATAGTTTCTTTTATCTCATAAAGAATATGCATGCCGTAAAAAATAAATGTGTAACTTTTGAAGTTTTCAATGGATTTCTTCAAAATTTAAAATGAATTTTTATTTTGATGTATTGTGGACACTGTAAAATCTGCATGCAACTATTCAAAAAATTGAAGAAAATTTGTTCTATAAAATTTTCTCCCGCTACCCTGTGCAGCGTAGCTGCTGTCGGTCAACTACTGAGCTGGACGAGTGTGTGATTGACAGAGTGGTCGTTTATCTACTCCTGAGTTTCATCCCCCTCTCCACCGTGTTTGTTACAAACAGTCTGCTTTAGTGACAAAACCAAACATTGCCATATTCAGTAAAGATGCAATCCTTTTTGCTCGCTCTTAGTCTTCAGAAAAGTTTGACTGTTTGTTTGATTTTTACAGCCGGGGCACACTCAATTTAATAACAAACGTAAGTAGACTGTTAAACTAATGCACGTTTTTACTATCAGTGGCAATGTTATTCTCAGCGATCGGCCAAGTTTAAACAGTTTTGTTTTCGGGATGCATTGATAAAGTTACCGCTGTTCTGTAGATTGTCATGCCTCTCTTCTCCACCGTCGCTAAGCAGGGGCAGCAATCTCCTTTTGCAACAGTCTGTTCTTTTCCTTCTTCATACCCCCTATCGAGAATTGAGCACGGTCGTGACCTTCGGCACAGTGCAACTTATAAACTACTGGCTGACGCATTCACCTTTTTCCTCTAAGCGATTTACCAGCGGGGTAGTCAAGGCCATATCAACAGATCTAAAACGGACTTTGAGACATCCTTGCAAAATGAGTTTTTCTATTAGTGAATAGAAAAAACTCGTACATATAAAATCAAGAAAATTCTTAGCAATAATTTTCTTCTGTACCAGTAACACCTGGAAAATGACTAAATATACAACTGCAAATGAACTGATAGCGCAAAGGGCTAAGTATGCACATTTTCATAAGGCATTAAAATTTTGGTTTTCAACCTATCAGAAATATTTTTCGTTTATAGTTTGACCCCCTTATTTCGACCTAAATATTTCATTAAAAAAAGTCGACCTATACACGAGTATATATGGTACGTGGGTTGTACCGAAAGTAATACAAAAGTGGGCATAACTTTGTTATTAACTGACAGAAGTCATTCAAATTGCACATGCTGGTAGAGTAACTCTTCCTCTACGGTAACCCTTCTTCTTCATTGAAGGTAAATAATGGATAAGCAGAAGCAACATACCGTCATTGAGTTCTTGATGAAGGAAAGTTGCATGCTGTCAGACACCAACAGAAGGCTACAGAACGTTTACGGAGATGATACCATTGACAAGAGCAATGTGCACAGATTGATGATGAAGTTTAAAGAATGGGAAACCAGCATTGACAACAAACCATGCAGTGGGAGACCATCATCTGTGACCACCGACACGAATCGTCAGCAAGTGGATGAATTGATTCGCGCGGAGAGACAAGTCACAATCCATGAGCTTGTTGCACAACTTGACTGTGGTCACAATGCCATACAGAAGATGGTGGAAGACTTAGGGTATTGGAAAGTGTGTGCAAAGTAGGTACATACCTTGGCAGTTGACACTCGACTTGAAGGAGTGAAGGGTGGAAGTCTTCTCTGATCTGCTGGAAGCGTTTGAAGCCAATGAAGACACATATTTTTCTGATCTGGTGACAGGGGATGAACCATGGACGCATCTTTACAAACCGGAAATGAAGAATCAATCCCTGGAATGGTGTCACACCTCTTCACCAAGGCCCAAGAAGTTCATGATCCAGTGATCAGCACAAAAAGTCATGGTGACTGTTTTTTTTGGATGACATTCTCCTTAATTTTCTGGAATGTAGTCATACCTTGACCAGCAAGTGGTACATTGAGACACCCAAGAAGCTTAGAGAAGCCATAAGGAGGAAGAGACTGAACAAGAATCTGAAAAGGATCTACATTCATGATCACAATGCGAGACCACACAAATCTTAGGCAACAAATCAGGCAATCAGCGAATTAGGCTGGTTGGTGGTCCCCCATTCACCGTACAGTCCAGATATGGCGCCCTCCGACTTCCACCTGTTCGGTCCAATGAAAGACAGTCTCCGGGGACAATGATTTGATGACACAGACAAGGTGAAAGTGGCTGTGAAAAAGTGGGTACAAAAGTCCACACCTGAATTTTTTCAAAGAGAGGATTTGAGACTTGGGTTCAACAATGGCGTAAATGCATCACTTGTGATGGAGACTATGTTGAGTAGTACCTT
Source organism: Macrothele yani (assembly GCA_039090855.1). Lineage (NCBI taxonomy): Eukaryota > Metazoa > Arthropoda > Arachnida > Araneae > Macrothelidae > Macrothele > Macrothele yani. The sequence continues at coordinate 32,437,260 of CM077003.1, forward strand.
TTGATAGAGGAAGAGTTACTCTACCAACATGTGCAATTTGAACGACCTCTGTCAGTTAACAAAAAGTTACGCCCACTTTTGCATTACTTTCGGTACAACCCTCATATAATGATATTTATTATAATATATCATAATAATTATAATGATGCATTATTACAAAAACTCATATTATAATAATACTCGTATAATGGCATTATAATTTATATTTTTAGCCTTTTTTTAAGGTAAAAACCCCCTAAAAACTATAATTTTTTATGGTGTTTTGAGAGTGGCAAAGAAATGAAGAAAATCAAGACATTATCAATAACAAAATGCAATTTTTACAGTGCTATTGCTAAACGGGCAAAATTAGAAGAACAGGTAAAAGAATTCGTACTTCATCAAAGAAAATCTGGCATTGCTTTATCAACAAAAATGATAACTATTCAAGCAGTGAAAATCATCAAAGAGTTACAAGCACATGATTTCAAAGGGACAGCATCACGGTGTCAAAGATTTATGAAGGGGCGTGAGCTTCTGATGTGAACAAGAACCAGGATTGCCCAGCATATACCAGACGATTATGAAGAGAAGATAATAAATTTTCATAGGTTTATTATTAAAGAAAGGAAAAGACAAATTTTTGAAATGGGTTAAATCGGCAACATGGACAAATTACCCCTCACTTTCAAAATTGTTTCAAACAAAACTGTGTACTCGAAAGGTGCTAAGACAGTAACGATAAAAACTTCAGGGTATGAAAAAAATTGTTACACTGTTGTTCTTGCCTGCACTGCAGATGGAAATCAGCTGGTGCCATTGGTAATTTTTAAAATAAAGACTTTTCCAAAGGAGAAAATTCCAAGTGGCATTCATGTGCATGCTCATCCTAAAGGTTGGACGGACAAAGAAGGCACAAAGTTTGGATTAAAAATGTGTGGGGGAAGCGCCCAGGTGGTTTGTTAAAGAAGTCATCCTTATTAGTGTGGATGCATTTAGATCTCATCTTACAGAAACAATGAAGACAGAATTGAAAAAGTGCAAAACAGAAATAGCAGTTATTCCAGGAGGACTTACATTACAATTACAGCCATTAGATGTTTCCATTAACAAGCCCTTGAATGCATTTATGCGTGAAGAATGGAATAAATACATGTGTGATGAAACTCAACATGAAGTTACCAATTCTAGGAAAATGAAAAGACTAGTTCAAAAGTGTGTCAGTGGATAAAGACTTCATGCGATGCAATTAAACAAGATATTGTTATAAAATCTTTTAAGAAATGTGGCATAAGCACTGCTTTGGATGGTAAAGAAGATGAACTGATTCACGAAGACAATAGCAGTGAAAGCAGTCGTGTTGAGTCTGATATTGAAGATAGCTGTGAAGACGAAGAGTTTCATGGTTTCCAAGATAGCAGTGATTCTGATCAGAATTTTTGTTTTTGTAACAGGTCTAATACCTAAATTTTTTTCATTCAAACAGATGCTTTTTCTTTCATATTGTTTGCCTTATAAGTGGTATAAATATTAATAAACATGTGTGTTATCTAAAAAAAGTTCAAAGCTCCCAAGTCATTTATTTTAAATTTAATTTATTTTATGCAAACTTCCTTCTTAAAATTACAGTGCATGTTATATGCCAATAAATACGGTACATCGGCTCTCCCTGGAATGAAATCGAACCCACATCTTCTGATTTCTGTTTGAGCATGCTTCCCGTTACACTCTGGATAGCATGCTTGAATGGAGACATGGTTTCAATTCCTGCTAAAGGGCAATGAAATTTTCAAGTTTTCTGATGTGATGATGTTACGTATTGAACAGTAAAACTGACGATTCAGGCATATCTGATTGCTAGGCATCTGTTTGTTTCAAGAAAATATTTAAATTCTGTAAGCTTTTAAAATTATTTCAGCATTTTTGTTAATGAGCAAAAAATAATAAAACACACCTTTTCTAAGCTATTTGTGACATTGTAAAGATCTTTAGCATCTGGGTGGAATGCATTCAGGACCGTTTGTTCACTGGTGCCCATTTTCATATCTTTCAAAATCATGCGGATCAGCCATTTCTGCTCCAGAGCAGTGGTGTTACGTAACAAAAATAGAAGGTTGCTTTTAACTTCAGCTGTACAGAAAATAATTAATTATAATTAAAAACAAAAACATGTTAAGTGAAGCAATAAACATTTACAGCAACCACAGAATATATGTATATCAATCTATAAACAAATCCTTATTATAAATGCACGCATGCACATAAATTGGCTGAGGTTCATATAAAGACATCTGATAGCTGAATATAATATGTGCACTGTGCTCACAGTAATTTGACTTTCTTACTTTCACACATTCCATTATTTGAAACAATAAATAATTCCTGGATGACACATCTCCAATGTAAAGTTTTAAAAATATCTACCTTGGATTTTCCATAGTTGATATCTAATTCATTTTGTTTTGTAGGGGATCAACATTTAACCGTTTGCATGGAGCCATATTATTTAGTATCGAGGACTGAATGCCACATTTTAATTTCCTAACTCAACATGCTGAAATAAATTTTATTCCACCAAAACCATTTGAAATCAGATTATGGCATAACAATACATAATTCAAGACTACACACTTGTGAAGTTGATTTAGAATTAATTATCAACGTTTATTCAAAATGAAATGTTTTATTAACATTGACTATAGTTTCGCAGAGCGTTTGGCTTGGCATCATCAGGACGAATGCAGCGTAAACATTCAAATCATTATGACATCATCAGAGTTCTGACGGTCACAGATTTTGATTAGTTGTTTCTACATATACCGGAATTCTTCACGACTTGTCAACGACATGACTTCTATGCCATTTCTTTCAAGCGCGTGGAAACAACTAATCAAAATCCATGACCGTCAGAACTCTGATGATGTCACAATGATTTGAATGTTTACGCTCCATTCGTCCTGATGATGCCGAGCCAAACGCTCTGCAAAACTATTGTCGATGTTAATAAAACATTTAATTGTTAATAAACATTGATAATTTATTCTAAATGGCATAACAAATCTGCCGCACAACTGCTTTTAATATGGTGAGTTCTAAATACAGCACTTCTATGTTTTTACGTCAATTAATTCAATCCAATCACCCGATTACATTTCACTTGGGTAAACAAGACCATTGCTTTCCACTGAGGAACCAGGGTGGGATGAGAAAAATATGCTACAGGAACACCAGACACTGAAGAAACTATTTTGTAAGCAACCTGTTGGGGCAGGGCTTGAAAAATATCTGAAAAATTAATGCCCGGACAGACATGTGCAGAAATTATTTTACCTTCTCAGGTAGTAAAAGCTAGATGCCCAGGAAATATATATCTTTTAAGGTAACAAATCAGAACATTCATTTTTTTAAAGTTAAAAATATGAGCTTTTTTTCTTTTTTCCTTTTTTTTACATGTTTTGCATTTCTGTTTTAAGGGTCTGTATTGAAAATGTTCAATGCACAAAAGTGTGTATCCCAAGTTTTCAGATGATGCTGAAATTGGTATGAAATGGTATGATGATGAAATTGGTATTTGAGAAATTTAGTGATTCTGCCATGTTCCTTTTGTCAAAGTTTTCGCCCTTTGTCACTAAACAACGGAGACTAGTTCCATTAAAAGCATGCATCCCGTCGCTGACTCTAAACATTTGGAGCAAAACTACATACGGTTCCAATTTCTGGACATAGAGCACAATATAATTAAAGAAGTGATATTCTTCTGCCCTTGGTGCTCCATAACAATAATACAACTTCTGGTGATTTGCAGTGAAAGAAACACAACATGCAACAACAGTCTTTTTTTCTTGTAGTAAGAAATTCTATTCCAAACCTTTTTGTTTTTAAATTTTTTATTTACCTGCCCAGGCCAATAATTTACATGCCCGGGCATCTCGGGCATGGTGTTTTTCAAGCCCTGTGGGGGATACTCCTGCAACTAAATAATAAAATAAGAAGGCCACTACATTTTTTTAGTAGCAAAGCAAAGAAAATTTCAGATTTCATAGCAAGGAGTTGTAAAAATTAAATCATGAAATAGTCAATGAAAAGTACTATTTTTACAGAGGTTTTTCCAATACATCCATAAAATTTTAATGAAACTAACATTCAATTTTAGAGGCATTTCACTGCTAGAAATAATATGAGGCTTACATAGTGACAGAATATAGTTGAAAACAACAACAACAACAAAAAAAAAAAAAACCAAAAAAAAAAAAAAAACCAGCACTTATACTATGATACTATGTACTTGTTGCAAACACATTTAGTTTCCAAAATTCACTTGAAAAACTCTTTAATTTGCTACTCTTAACCTGAAAACTAAATAATGTGAATGTCACTAACCTGATACAAATGGTTTACGTAGAAAATATTAGAAATTCAGAATATGCATATGTCACAGCTATGCAGAATTTTGAGTTCCATGACATAGTTTCTTCATAAGGAAGAATGTACTTCTTATATCAAAGTTTTATTTTTAATTTTAGTTTCTTCAAGCTCAATACTTAGCACTACTAATGTACTAAGCCATGATATCCTCATCATATATCTTAAATAGTTTTTTTTGTCAGTTTCAGTAATGCAGCTTAAGCCATCATCACAAGAAATCAGACATAATAGAAATTATGTGCACAAATCAGGCAGAGAGTTTGCAATACAATTATTATCACTAACCACAAGTTTTGCCAAATTTTTACAGTACTTGGATGTTTTTTATTTCCTCTCTCTCCCTCTCATCAGAATTTTTTAAAGCTATGTGCTTGGTTCACAATATCAGCTGACATATCTGAGTCATATTTCACTGACAATTTCCTAGTTTGTGCGTGCGTGCGTGCGTGCGTGCGTGTGCGTGTGTGTGTGTGTGTGTGTGTGTGTGTGTGTGTGTGTGAAAGGGAGATAAGCACTTTGTGCACATCTCATGTGTGGAAGTAACAAACACATAATTATTCAAGCAGCAATCAGAATATGACTCTGAATTACACTAGTTTGCTGTTTGTTCACCACATAACATATCAGAAAGCTTGAAAATTATGTTGACCACCCAACAGGAATCGAACTTGCATGATGGTACATGATCAAACAGAAATTGGGAGGTGCAGGTTTAATTCCCACTACAGGGTGATGTAATTTTTAGTTTTCTGAAGAGATGTTACATAATGAAAAGCAAACTAGAACAATTCAGGATACATGAATAATTATATGATTATTGCATGCATTTTATTAGGAATATTTATTCCTTAATTTCAGAAAAAAAGAAACACCCAAAAAACACAATCATGCCAAAGTGGAACTCATCCTTCTGCCCAAAAACAACAAAACAAAAAACAACAACAACTAAGAGTGTTTTAAACCTTAAACCTTTTGGGGACCCTTTAAACCTTGGGAGGGGGCATGCCACTGGGTCTGAGGAGACCTTATGTATGCTGCTGGGATGCCGGTCAAAACGCCGACAATCAAAAGACCGACAGTTCAAAACACCGATAGGTCGAAACACCGACAAATCATAACACCGGCAATCAAAACACCGACAGTTCAAAACACCGACAAATCAAAACACTGACAATCATAACACCGACAATTATATGGACTAATATAATTGTACGGCAAATAGAGGAATTTTACTCCGAGCGATGGCAACATTAGAGTGGGTGGAAAGAGGGATGACAATACCCAATCGATGGATGTGCTGCCTCTAACAATGAACATAAACATTGTTTGGTTGTTGTTATCTCCTTCTATCACCTACCCATTTGTGCATCCACTCCGATGTTGCCATCCTCGGAATAAAATTAATGAAGTTTCATTGTCCACCTCAGGGGGCAGCACATAAGTAGCCTTTTGGTGTTGTCATCCTCCTCTATCACCCACCCATTTGTGCTCCGATGTTGCCATCGCTCGGAATAAAAATATGGTGCCATCGGTCGAAATAAAAATGTATGAAGTTCCATCATTTACCATTAGGGGGAAGCACATCCATGGATTGGGTATTGTCATTCCCCTTCCCACCCACTCTGATGTTGCCATCGCTCAGGGTAAAGTTCCTCTACTCGCCGTACAATTATATTAGTCCATATAATTGTCGATGTTATGATTGTCGGTGTTTTGATTTGTCGGTGTTTTGATTGCCGGTGTTTCGACCTGTCAGCGTTTTGATTGTCGGTGTTTTGTACTAGAACCATGCCGCTGTTGGTAAGATTGTGGAGATGAAGCATGGTTGTATTAATGTATGGGAGAAACAACAGCAAAGAGGTAAAATTAATGAAATAATTTGAAAAACTCAATCTAAACATGGCACATATTAGTGAAACTGAAAAATATTAGTTAGGGGAATGCTTTATTCACATGTATGGGATGAGACAGGTACTGGCTGGTGGGATGTAGTCTTTGACATTATGATGACTTCCACATTGGCTAGCTGGGAACTGTGGAATCTACTAACCCTCTGAGCTGTTTTTAAATGTGTGAGCATGGATTTAAGAGTAATGATAATCTATGTGTTCTTGGAAATTTGAATAGCACAGCTGAAAATAACAGGGGAATTGAAAATGTAGAAGGAGAACTTGGAGAAAGTTAATTGGCAAATATAAGTGGAAAAAGACTGATTTACATTCAGCAATGAACTTGTAATTATTAATACTATTTTTAGGGATGAACATACTCATAAGTTTACTTAGTTGTTAGATACATGAAACAGAAAATGTATAGCTGATTATGTCATTTATTTGTTACAAATTCCTACAAAAGGGACATATCTGGTCTATGGGTGCCATAGCACAATTTCCGTATACAAAAATGGGCAGCTCAAGCGACAGGAGATTAAGTCTTTTAGAAATATAATAAGGATATTAAGATTTACAAAGGATTTGAGATCAGCAGTGATCATTTTTTTGGTGCATCCATCTACTTTTGAAGTCAGTTGCCATATACTTTGAACTCACCTAAAGTGCTAAAATGAATAAGAGTTCAAAAATTGATTAATTTCAAATTGCACAGGATTTATTGAAAATAATTAAAATTACAACATTGTCTTCTAAAAATATTGCTAGGTCAAGTGGAACAAGCTTAAAATCATCTGCATAACTGAAGTTGCAAGAAAATTATGTGGTGCGATAATATGTACAGTAGAGTGGGCCAAAAATAACGAAACGCTTTTGATTGAATCGCTATAATGCAAAAAAGCTGCCCATGGTATTTGCTAAAGATAATGTAAAAAAAAAAATTAATCAGACAATATTTTCCATTCACGCATGATGACCGAAATTATTGAAATTTTCAAAATTTACATAATTTTATTGTTTATTTTTAAAGTACCAAATAAATTACAATTCTTTTTTTTTTTTTTTTTTTTTTTTTTTGAGGTTTAACGACCACCGTGAGCAACTCAATGGGCTATAAGCAGTCGCCCGTCCCTAATTTAGGGTCACTGGTTCCAGGGAAGGGAGAGAGCCAGTGCCGTAAGACAAACACAACATCCATGCCTGACCGGGATTCGAACCCGGACCCCTTACGGACGAATGATCAGAGGCCAACGCCTTAGACCACTGCGCCACCGGGCGGCAAATTACAATTCAATCGCTATAGTGTGGAAAAGTTGTCTCTCCTATAATAGGGGCAACTTTCTCACACTATAGCGATTCAATCAAAAACATTTTGGTATTTTCAACCCATCCTAATGTACAGACAGAAAGCTAGAGAGAATACTCTGGTGGACATTAGAAGTGGGTAAGACTGTTGAAGGAAAGAAACAGGCTTGTAGAAAGTTTAAGTGGTAGGTAACAGACTAACTGAGAGGCTTACTAAACTGTTTCCAAATGCAAAACAATGTGTTAGAAATTCTATATTTAAGCCATGCAAAGATTTTTTATATTATGAAGGGAAATTCTGAATTGGCCCTACAGTATTTTGGAGCCATGTTAAACATATGAGAAGGATGGGAGGTCTGTAGTTCAAGGTTTATTTGACAAACAGGGCCAGTTTCTACTATCACACAAAAACATGCTGAGTAGATGGAATAAATTTTTTGAGGCTGCCTTGAATGGATATCCAATGACTAGAATACAAGGGGATGCTGATTAGTTCTTGGCCTCACCAAGAAGGAAATGGGCTAGATCCATGAAACTTAAGACTATTCCACATATTCACCCTGATGTTCAACACACTTGGTACTGCATTTCTGAAGTTCCTTTAACTCTTCCAAAAATAATTCTGAAGTCTGATCACTCAATACTGCTCTGCTGCTGATATCACCTCCGAATCATTTGAAAAATGCTTATCTTTCAAACTTTAAGGTTTGGAAACAGGAAATTGTTGGATGGAGCGAGGTCTGATGAGTAGGATGGATGGCCTATGCACTTAAACCCCAGATCCTAAAAAAATCCATTGTCTTGGCAGCCTTATGAGCCTGCACATTGTTCTGCAAAATGAGAACACCTTTCCACAGTTTTCCTCACCTTTTCTCATTCAACGTCTCTAATCTGCACAGCAAGTTGGAATAGTATTCAGCATTTATTGTTTGGCCCTTTGGGAGATAGTCAGTTAGTAAAATGCCTTCCGAATCCCAACAAACCATTGCCATGACCTTTCCTGCAGACCTTTGAGTCTTGAATTTCTTTGGCCATGGAGAACCCGAGTGCTGCCACTGCAGGGACTTGTTTTGCCTCTGGATCGTAGTGATTGTAACCATGTTTCATCAGCAGTGACAAATCACTGCAAAAAATTATCAACAGATCGCTCAAAATGCTGCAAAACCGATTTGGAAGTGTCCACTTCTTTTTATTTCTCATAGGCGTTCAAACATTTGGGCACCCACTTCGCTGACATCTTCTGCATATCCAAGTGCTCATGAATTATAAACCTAACACGTTCTCTGGATATCTCCAATGTCTCAGCTACTGTTTTAGCCGAGATTCGCCGATCTGACAAACTCAAGTCATGAACATGATCAACAGTTTCGGGTGTTGTCACTGTTAAAGACCTCCCAGATCTTGCTGCATCTTCGGTCTCAAAGTCTCCACGCTGAAAGTTGGCACACCATTTCTATACAGTGGAATATGAAGGGAACTTGTCACTTAATGTTTGTGTCATACACACATAGATTTCCTTTGCAGTTTTCTGAACAGAAATTTCATGACAGCCCAGAGTTCCACAATCAAAAATTTAACACTTTGCATTGACATGATTTAGTTCAGGATTTCAAACATCTGCAAAAAAAAATGAGCTATTAGTCTGAAAACTGGCACTTTACAATACAAAAGAACACTCTTTTGAGCTGCAGTGACAAAATAATGCTACAATTAGAGGAAGTGAATTAAGCCAAGAACTTTTCAGCATCCCCTCGTATAGGCAATGAAAGATGATTTAGATGTCTAAGTAAAGAGAATATGGACAGGACAGATTGAATTCCTATGATGTAAGAGACATTATTTTACCTATGAAGAGTGGTGGAGCAAAATGTTTTCTTGAAAATATTCCAGGATTGATTAAGCATAGTGAAATAGCCAGTATTTATTAGCTACATAGGATTATTCAATTGGCATGGGGATCATGCTTGATTTTCCTAATTGGCATGAATCAATCATAGTGCTAATTTACAAGAAATGGAACAAGGATGACTGTAATAACAACCACAGAATACAAGCATTATGCATAAATACATACATATCTGCATATGAGAAAAAATTGTGGAAAATTAGCTAGGTAAAGTACAGAGTGGTGCTAGGAATGGTAGGGGATGTCAAGATAATAATATATTTATGCTCAAAGGAATTATGAAAAGTTTTTCTGAGATGAACCAAGATTCACTTTATGGTGTTTGTTGACTTTAAAAGACACTTGACAGAGTCCCAAGAAACAAATAGCTCAGTGTATTATTAAGAAGTTATAATGTGACAGAAAAGTTACTACAATCAGTCAAAAAGCCCCGATACCGAAAGTCTTGTAACAGACAGGCATGAGGAAAATATCACATTTACTTGAATAATGTGCACATTTTGTTGCAAAAATGGCATTATTTTCAAAGATCAGGGTATGCACAGTATTCAAGGATCAATAACAGCAGGAGAACACCATGCATGTTGGGGAGAAATTAAATATGTATGTAACAGTGAGAGAGTGCAAAGTATGTTCTTGCTTGAGAAATACATCCAAGTAATTAATACACATTTATTCAGACACACTAATTCTTTTTTTTTTTCTAATTCAGTGGCTAATAAGTGTAGAACTGCATAGGTGCTGTAATTTGGGCTAAAGGAGGTCCAACCCGGCCGGTATTGAATAAAAGTTTCTAATTCAGCACGACAGCTCTTAAGTATTATTGAGGGAGCTTTTGTGAATGAGGTCGAGACTTATACTGGATAAATTCAAATAGCAACTCTACTGTAGCTGATTTCTCAGCATATTTCGAGCATTGAAACGAGTGAGTGAGTGAGTGAGTGAGAGAGTGTGTGTGTGTGTGTGTGTGAGAGAGAGAGAGAGAGAGAGAGAGAGAGAGAGAGAGAGAGAGAGAGAGAGAGAGAGAGAGAGAGAGAGAGAGAGAGAGACCACACGACCCCTAGACATAATCAAAAAACAGAACAACCAATCAAAACTGTAGAGCAAACATAGCACCCTGTTCTTAGGATCTCAGTTTAAGCTATTTTCTTAACTATTTTCACAGATCTTTGCAAACTTTATTTTATAAAACAATCCTTTAAAGGTCCTCTGGAGAGATTGCTGTAATGATTTCACATGTAGTAACTAATACAACAGAAAAATAGGTTAATACATCTCTTTTGATTCATATAATACTCAGGAAAGAAAAAAACAACCCTAAGTAAGTTTAACAGGAAACTTTGGATTCAGTTCCATCCAACTCACCTTTATTTTTAAGACTGTTGTTTGTTGCAATATTATCCAAGCGCTGATTAACATCAAATATTTTCAAAGTGCCTTTCTCTGGGCAGCGTTTGTTTAAAACAAAGTAAGCAACACTTGCAAAGTCTCCTGCTTCCTAAAAGTGGAAGCATTTTTTTTTCATAAATCAAGAGCTGTAGATGGAGTCATATAAAATATCATTACAGCACATACAGCATAAATCATATCAAATGTTAAGTTTTAATTTTTTCAGGTTTGAAGTACTTGCATATTTTCATTATTCTGTTCCTCCTGCATAACAAATGACCAGATAAACGAGTAGTGATTTTCTAATATTATTGCTTCTTAGTTTCATTTAGTAAATATGAATATAAGATTAGTTTTACAGATGTGTTCTTGATCGAAGTTCCAACATTCATTTCATCCCATTACCAAGTTCAACATCATTAGATTCGATTCACTGCCATGGCTGCATTCTTTTGTTGGATCCCATTTGCAGCTCTTCGTGAATTCTGGCACTAAGATATTTTTAGGTCAAACTTTGATTCATTATTTTATTTAGTTGTACATATCTAGCTCATGTCGAAACTTCGATGGAGGTTCAAAATTCAGGCATGAAAGTGGTCATGGCAGAAAAAGGCTGAACATTTCCCACATAGAAATATGCAAAAATAATTAACCTTTCAGTATTTATTAACTACCCTTGAAGCACCATATATGCATACATAAAAGCCATAAAATTGTCTAACATTTCTTTACGAACGAATAAGAGTTTTATTTTAGTCATTGTCCTTACATCAAACCAATAAAGTCAATTCCATACTTTTGTTCTCTGGAATGGCATGAACTCGGAAATACCTAAATTAGTTGAACTTATCAATTCAATCGATCCTCATATACAGTTCACATATGAGACTGAGAATAATGGCTGCTTACCATCTCTCGATGTCCTTGTGTCACACTCTCAAGGATCCTTTAGTACAACAGTTTATCGAAAACCATTTGCTGTTTCCTTACCCCCTCATGCAAAATCAAATCATCCATGGAAACAAAAGATCTCGACCTTCTTCACATACGTATATCGTGCAATACATATCTGCTACTCTGAGGATTCCTTACAGAAAGAGCTTGATTTTCTTAAACAAATTGCAGCACACAGAGGATACAGCCCTTCCGTTATAGACAAAGCTGTCCAAAAATTTAGGAAACCAAAGCCTGTCTGCACGCTCATGCTTATAGACCTCCCAATACAAAGAATTGGGCAGTTACCCCATTTGCTCTTCAGATTTGCTCGATCCAACAAAAGACATATTCGGAATGCTCCCGCAGCAGCAAATCAAATCTGGTGACACTGAACCTGGACCGGGACGAAATGAAAGTTGGAACTTATAGATCATGAACACATCTGATAAATTTACTATGTCTTATGTTCATATTTACTAAATGAAATTATGAAGCAATAATATTACAAAATCACTACTCATTTACCTGGTAAACCTAAATGCAAAATTAGCCTAAAATGATGTTTTAATTTTTTTTTCTTTGGGTTTCAATGATTACCATGAATAACACATAGAGCTATTAGCAGTCACTCTTCAATAATTTAAGGGCACTGGTTTCAAAGAAGGAGCAGAGGCAGTTCGTTTTCTCCCAAGTTTTGCACTAAACCTGATGTCTGTTCTTCACTCTAAAATTGTTTTGGTTATGATTGCAACTATCATTCTAGTTCCATCAGTTAAATGTTTACTTGGCAGATGGTCTTTCTTTGAGGAGCTAACCTCTGAATCTCAGAGAACAGCTTAATGATATGTATATATGTATAATTGCAACAGAAATAAACACACTACCACAATAACAGCAATTGCACTCACCTGCTCGACCTAAAAATATCTTAGTTGACTTGAAGTCAATCACCCACAACTGGATTAGTTAAAGTACAGTCTAAGGTAAAACAAGTCACTAGCAGATCCAGCGATGGCTGATCGCCCCCATAAAACAAGTTTTTTCCTTTTAAATGGCCCATATCGTAAATAATTAATGCATTGCATTTATTTTTGTAAAATTATAGTAATAAATCCACAGATTTTCATAAAAATGTTTTCATAACTAAAATTTTCTGTAGATTTAGGGATAAAATTTTCTGTTCTAGCTTCGTCAGAAAAAAAAAAAAAAAAGAGAGTAGAGGTTCAGAAGCAGAGAAAGATCAGAGCGGAAGTGAAAAGAGATTTTGACTGATCCTGAAAAGCAGTAGGTGAGCTTCTTTCAATTTTTTTTAGTAGTGTATGCTTCATTAGTACTTGGGAGCAGGGAAAGTCACTGTGTGTGTGTGTGTGTGTGTGTGTGTGTGTGTGTGTGTGTGTGTGTGTGTGCGTACGTGTGAGAGAGAGAGAGTGAGAGTGACTGAGCAAAGTATGTACATCAATTGGGTCATAAACAAAGATTCGTACCAAATTTCCACACTGTAAACTTTTCCATTAAATTAATCCATCCAGGGCCTAAAATTCAGGCAGAGATGGAGTGATTCCCACCAAAGTAAAGTTGTTAGAAGGGACAGAAGCAGACCCTTCAGAGTTCCAAAAATTGCAATTGAATACATTGTTCATGTCGGAAATATAATCAGTTTATGGATATGTGAAACGGCTTCCATATGTAGCAGTATGAGCCTTTCATTTTGCATATTGCTGGCTATTACATATCATGCATGAGATTCTTCCTTTGATTCGTGGAATTCTGCATTTTTTGCCATCATTTGGGTTATACTAGAGATTGATGTAAAACTGAAGAGCATTTTATATTTTGGGAGGATTCGTGTGTGTGTGCACGCACTGTTTTCTATTTGGGGACAGTATTCCATTTTTTAAAACTTTCGAAAATGAAAGTTAAACACAGTGAAAATTATTTTTCCCATGAGAAAAAGAAATTACAATTTTCCGCAATTGTAATTTCTTTTTTCACAAAGTTGCCACTGTCCAGTACTGTTGTTAAATATCAATTTATTGCATAGTGGTTTGAATTTCAGCTTGAAACTGTAGAAAACAATTTCCAAGAATGAAGTTCGATGGAACGAAAATTTTCTTGTAAACTTCAGGCATGAGTTTCTTCTGCGGATTCAAGGAATTCTGTTTATTGTCATCATTTGCTTCATTCTCAAGAGTGATGAAAAACTGAAGAGATTTTTTTGGGAAATTGGGGTGTGTGTGTGTGTGTGTGTGTGTAGTGAGAGCATTTTCTGGCTGGAGACAGAATTAAGATTTCACCTGTAATTGTAATTTTTCTCTCTCGTGATGTTTGTTCCCTTTGTTCAGTATGATTGTAAAACATAATTTGTTTGATAACGGATTGTGTTTCAGGAGAAAAATTCTGAAAATGAAAAAGAAAAAATTTCCGAAAATGGCAGTCAGATGGAGTGAAGATTTTTCCATAATCATAATTTTCTTTTGCAATGCTCCCACTGTCCTGTATTAATGTTAAATGTTATTTCCGCTCATAAATAGTTGCAAAGTGAAAATCTGGACATTTCTCATATCAGAAAAATGACTGATTAACCAAGTCTCGAGTATGTGAACTGCAAACATCTTGTAGTATTCAAGAAGAGATATTTTTTTCAGAGCTGAAGGGAAACAGGTTCAAAAATAAATTATTAGTTCTCCCTTGTAATGCTAAAACTTGCATATAACAATGTCAAGTCAAGGTTTATTTCATCTTTGATGAATATGATGGACTGCAGATTTCCTTCCTCCACAACGAAACTTCTTTTAAGTCTGAGTGCGTGGAACCTAAATCTGTAAAATAATACAGACAACACAAGTTTTGGTACAGTCTTTCAAAAAAAGCCTTGCAGACCATTTTTTCTTTTCAAAAATTAATGAAGATGCGATTATGGAATATTCACGATTCAGACATAGCTGTAAAGAATGAAGAATATATGTGCCAATTTCCAAAGTTTTGCAAGAGTTTTATAAGCAACTATCTACACAAAGTTCCATGAGTGTTGCCTTTAACAAATGTACCAATGTGGCTTTAGCACACAAAACAAAATTAAGTCAAAGTTTAGAGATTCATTGAGCAACATAAATCTTAATGCATATTTCTGAAACTGGGCTAGATAAACTCTCAGAAAACCAGCTGATCAAAGCTTGCTGACTGTGGCAACAAATGAAAGACAGACTCAAATAATTCAAGTGCAATTTCATGATATCAATGTACAGCAAAATGAACAACTCTGTTTTTGAAAATAAATCATGATAATTTGTATTAGATGGAATGTTAGTTTTTTTTTTATCTAATTCACCTGTTTGTTTTAAAAACAGTTGTTTGAAAAATTACTACTGTTTTCTCAGTCTTTTATTATTAAGTCACATGTTCAAAACTCCCCACTCGAAATGTTCAATCCCCTCCATTTACAAACACAGGTGGGGAGACTCCTTTCCATTTCAAATTTGAATTTTAAGCCCTGCTGAGTGGAAGGGTTCAAACTTTATTTTGAAAGATTTTATCCAGAGGTGATATTTAAAAAACATCAAGCTGATTGCCTCAAAAAGCAGGCAACCAAAAGCCACAGAAATAGTGCTAATTTTTCAGTTCTCATTCGCAGTTTGCGAGTTAAATATTTAGAACCATTTTTTAATGGAAATTTTGAAAAAAGCATTATGATGCTAGGAAAGGGTAGCACTGCAATTCATTGCATATGTGTGCCCTCCACAAAGTCTCATTTTTTAGACCAAAGCATCTGCCTTCCTTAAGATGATCTACATCTGCCACTGACACAGTGTTACTCAGAATTGTTTCAGTGCTGACACGCATTGAACTTGATTGTCAGACCTCATAATTGTAGCTACATTCATGTCTTTGTGTGTGTTCACACGCTAGCAGAGAATTGATAGAAAAAATAATATGCACAGAACATCCAGCCAAATGCATATATACCTTAAACATCAAATAGCCAAATGCATATACATATACCTTAAACATTAAAAAGATATTGGTCTATTATGCTTGCTTTAAAGTTAGGAAGAGAACCCAGATACCATTAGCAAAAAGGATAAATGTAGATTTTGTATCACCTAAAAGAGCAGGTAATTTAGAGGTACATGTTATTCAGCATTTATTGAAAATATTAGGGGTATGCAAAAGTTTCTGCTATCCCTGGTAGCGGGCGTTGTAGGGGTCTAACCGGCCGGCGACCCATGCTGTCAGTTCGTACATGAAGCCAAGCATAGCTGTTGATAAAATTCATTTGTGGACTGTTTGCTATTCATATTTAATTTAGGGAAAAGCGCAAGTGAAGCATACGGTTCAATATGTCAGGTGCATGACAAAACAGTTATGGGCGAGCGGACGTGTCGAGAATGGTTTGCCAGGTTTAAGAAAAGGTGATCTAAGCTTGGAAGACAAGCCACGTGCAGGTAGACCGCAGGAACTCGCAGACAAGGAGCTGGAATCACTATTGCAAGAGGATGCCACAAAATTAACCACGCAACTAGCAAAACATTTGAAAGTGGCTCAATCAATGGTGGTACAGCATCTGCAGACCTTGGGGTAGATCCAGAAGATTGGTCAGTGGGTTCCGCATACTTTAACGAAGCGTAATATTGGTCAACGATTGGGCATCTGCACGTCGTTGCTGAAGAGGTTTCAAGGGAAGAATTTCTTGTGGAAGGTTATCACCGGGAATGAAAAATGGGTCTATTGAGACAATTCCGTATACAAGCGATCCTTTGTCGACCTAGGCCAGCCATCAACATCCACTACAACACGATATCCAAGGGTAAAAGATGCTGTTGTGTATGTGGTGGGATATGCGCGGAGTGCTGTACTTCGAACTGTTGAAACCAGGCAAAACAATCACTGCACAACGATATAGCAACCAGTCGATGAAACTGAACACCACAATTGAGCAAAAATGCCCATGGACAGGTAAACAATGCTGCCCAGTCATCCTGTTACACAATAATGCCAGATCACATGTCAGTGCCACCACAAAATCAACCCTTGAACAGTTACAATGGGAGGTTTTACCGCACCCGGCTTACTCCCCGGACATTGCACCCTCAGACTTTCATCTGTTTCGCACTATGCAACATTCCCTAGCCCAACAGCAGTTCACCACAATTCCAGAGGTGGAAAATTTAATTTAGTCACTGCATTCTTCAGCTCAAAACCCAAGTCCTTCTATCACAGGGGCATTCATTTGTTGCCTGAAAAATGGCAAAAGGTCATTGGTACTAACAGCCAATATTTCATTGAATAAATGTGTACTGGTTTCTTGATTGTTCCTGTCTCCTTAACCCTTTCAGTCCTGAATTAATTGAGGCTGTGAATTTTTGGAAACTTATGGTTTGGTACATAGCTTTGGAGCTGTAATAACGGTTTTTGCTTTCATAGAGTGAATTATATAATATGTCATACTGTGTTGACTAGCGGTACGCAGAAGTGCGTTAGGACCATAGGAAAAAGAAAATCAGAAATGATATCTTATTATTTATTTTGCTTTGAGTGGAATTCTACAAAACAATTCTTTTTCTCACTACAACAAAGAAAGACCTTGCAGCAAACACATTTGGAATGAGGTTTAGATTGTATTTTCTTCAGTGAACAGATTTCGCATCTTCCCCTTTTAGAAACAAATCCGGGCCAATATGATCCAAGGTTCTGCAGACGAACATCATTTGGCACAGAGAAATTTTGTTTTCTGCATTTCATTTGACTTTGGAGAGGAGATCCTGTCTGGATATGCTGTCCACGTTTCTTCGGAGCACTGGTACCTAAAGTTATGAGACCTTGCATGACAGCTCTCTTAAAATCCAAGTATATAGTCTGCCCATTGAATTATTTGTAGCATTTACAGCAGTAATCTCACATCATATATATATATATATAGGCATGTATTTGCAATCATATATAATTAGTCAGTATGTATGTCCATGTTCTGGCACTACTTCTGAGCACCACAGAGTTTTATTAGTGTCACAAAGTGTATTATAAAATAACAGACCAATATGTATCACTCAGATGACTTATGTAAGTGAATGCAACCAAACCCCAAATTCCTAGACCACGAATCCGCAATACACTGCAACATACAGAAAAACAAACTTACGAGCACTACTCAGATTCCAGTATGTCCGTCGCCACATGCACGCATCCATTATAAATGGTTTCACATGTGAACGAGGCAAGTTTGCATGCCGAACCATTTGGTAACCGAAGTTCAAACTTCCTTATATCGGCACTTGGATGTTCCGTCCAGCAGTGATGATGTTTTCAGTCCATACAGGCAGAAAGACCAACGTGGTACTCTTAAGTACCATCAGGGCAGAAAGGGTTAAAATGTCAAGAAACTTTTGCATACCCCTAATAGAATTATCTAGAAGCCAACAGCAAAAGAAATCACTACTTCTGCCCTGTATAGGAACTAATACTTTGCTGATTATAAAGAATCTAGAGCCAACAGCAAAAGAAAACACTACTTCTGCCCTGCATAGGAACTAATGCTTTGCTGATTATAACATGGTTCACACGCTTTTTCAATCACAAAATTCCAGGATTTTTCCAAGACATTTCCAGGACTTTTGGAATTTTTTCCAGGACATACAATCCAAACGCTTTTACTTAAAATATAATGAAACCATAGGTCTGTTCAACCTGTAACCTACAACAAAAACTTCTTACATGCTTAGGGCAAACTTAATGCAGAATGTTAAAAATGTCGTCCACTGCAGCTAATCAGAAACTTAGAATCACGAATAAATACTGAAATACCAAAACGATCACTGAAAATGTGACCAGATTTAATATCTACTAAACTTTTGTACTATACTACACTGATTTTGAGAAACTTATTTTTTTACTTTGGCTTTAGTTCAAAATGTATTTTTGAGTTTTATGTTGTTTTTTTTATTCTGAAGCAAATTACAGAATAAAAAAACAACAACATAAAACACAAAAATACATAGGTAGGCATTACTCTTAAAATGCTTTCATATACCACACAATCAATACATAAAATACTATTTTCTATTTATATTTAATTATTTTGAAATAATGCTTACATTGGAAATTTAATGGTAAGGATAGGTGAAATACTTGGAACTTTTTTTCAAAGGACCAAAGGGATTGTTATTTCTTAAACACATATTCATGGGAGCAAGTATTTGTGTTGCATTTTATTTAGGGAAGGAATTTTCAATATAATATTGATGTTGTAGCTATGTTTTAAATTTGTACTTGCCAGCAAACAAAGTATGCACAAAAATTTCCAACATGAAATGAAAGGGAATAATGGGAAAACCTTAAATACCAGGGCTGTGTACAACTGCATTTATTAGTGATCAAGGCAATTTAACTGGGCATGATTAGAAAACTAATTATAGAAAATGCAAAGTGATTAGTTTGCTCAGAAAATAATAAGAAACAACTAGATTTAAGTTTCTGATGTTACAAAGCATTCATTAGCAAATTTCAGTAAAGTTCAAAATAACCCATCAAAAAAAAAAAAAAAAAATCAGCTACTTACTTCTACCAGTGGCTAAAAAGTATGTTACAAAAATTAACAAATGGTGCAAAAAAGTTTCGCATAGCAGAAGGAAGGTATTAGAGACAAAAATATTTTTAAATCAAACAATTAAAAGAAGAGACAGAGAAGGAAACATGATATAACTGTATGCCTTTTAGCGGAAGAATTTTTCACAATGGAAAAGAAAATCTTTATTATAGAGAATGGTATACAGTAAAAAAGAAAATTTTCAATAGAGTTTTTAGAGGCAGAGATAGGCTGCAGACGGAAGTGCACAACACGACACAGCGCCAGAATTGTGAACCACAAACCTCAAATACAAACCTAAAGTGTTCCATAAGGTAAGTGGTATCTGTTGTTAAAAGAATTTTTTAAATCGGACATTTAAAAGTACAGATATTGAGAAAAAACAGATTAAATATTTGTGCCTCCTAGCGGCGAAATTGTGCATTATTTTGGGAAGAAAATACACACAAGGAGTTTTCATAGTAGTAACTGGTCGAAAGAGAATATTTTTCAATCGGGTTATTAGTTCCGTAGATATTGCTGCAAACGGAAATGCGAGTTTACGCCCTCTAGTGGTGTACTTGTGCATTAAGAAATACTTGAAATTATACGAGAAACATTTCGCATCGAAAATGTTCTTCAACAAAGAAAGAATTTTTCAAATCGTACTCCTAGAAACAGAGACATGGACAAAAATAAAATATACGTGTATGCCCCTGTTGGAAAAATTATGCACTATTTAAGCAGGAGGTATTCTCAAAAAGTTTTTGGTGGTGAACAGTATCGGTCCACGGAGGAATTTTTTCAATCGAGTTTCGAGCTCAGATTTTATTGCAAATACATCAAAAGCAAAAATAAACACTTACGCCCCCTGGCGGCCAAACTATTCTTTACCAAAAATGAGAAATTATATACAAAACATTTCCCCTCAAGAGCTGTATCCAACACAGGAATAATTTTTCAAATCAGACTTTTAGAAGCGGAGATACTGGGAAAATCGCGATTTACCGTTACACCCCTTAGCGGAAAATTTATGCATTATTTGAAAAAGGGACTGTAACTAAAATAGTCTTCGATATAAATGTTGTCGAAAGGAAGAATTTTTTCAATTGGATATTTAGAAGCAAATGTACGAAATAAAATTAATTTTAAATTCGATACAATCTTTATGCGCCCTCTAGCGGCGAGTGAATCGGAAAAAAACCCCGGAACAAATGGATTATTTATCATTCTCACGTTTTACGCTTCCCAATACAAAAAGAATTTTACAAATCGAACTAATAATTGCAGAGATATGGTTTTCCCAGTCAGACAGACAAAGTGATAACATAAGCGCAACGCCGAAAGATGCTAATAAAGCAGCTTCAGTCTTCCTAAAAGACAAAAAAAAAAAAAAAAAACCAGCCCCCCGCATTTTGCAGAGGGGGGATTTGTCAGACATAAGTTATGTCAGTAGAAAAATCCAACTACAAACATTACGCAGGGACAAACAAAAAGACCGGAATGGATAAAATTCCAGGACATGTAGCAGAATTTTAGGACATTTCCAGGACAAAATGGAATCCCAGAACTTTTCCAGGATTTCCAGGATGCGTACGAACCATGTTATAAAGAATCTAGAAGCCAACAGCAAAAGAAAATACAACTTCTGCCCTGCATAGGAACTAATGCTTTGCTGATTATAAAGAATCTAGAAGCCAACAGCAAAAGAAAACACTACTTCTGCCCTCCATAGGAACTAATGATTTGCTGATTGCTTTAGAGGTATAATCTATAGCAGGTATAAAATGCAAGATGAACCCAATAAACCATTTCTTTAAAGGCCAATCTTACGTTTGATGCTCTACAGAAATACTTTATTGAATCATTGTGTCTAGAAAAATTTGATCTTGCTTGCTAACACATTTGTGAATAATTTAGTCACACAAATACATGCTCCACTTTTAAGTCTATTCCTATTTCATAACACCAACACACTTGAAGAAAAATTACATAATATGCACTGTATTGACAAAAGTCACTGGACACCCCTTCAAAAGCAAATGAATGGATCCGCTGCATTGTTAAGATGCACGGTACAGCTGCAAACAGTATACATACAAGCCTGCAGCTGACCACGATCATGTCACACTGTGAGGTTGAGTGAAAACATCACGGCGGGAGAGAACTGACTTTGAGGAAGGAAAGATTGTTGGGTGTTATATTAGTGGTTTGTTCATAAGAGAAACAGAGAGGCATTTAAACATACCCAAGTCAACTGTTTTGGATGTACTGAATAAGTGGAAGACACAAGGCATGCCTGAAGCAGCAAAACGTACTGGCAGACCAAAGAAAATCAGTGATAGAGGATGTCGAAGCCTCAGGAGAGTCGTTACAGCTAATCGACGGAGTACTGCATAAGACCTCAGTGTACAGGTGAGTAAAAATGCTAGAACTTCAGTAAGTACACGTACCATTCCCAGAGAACTTTATAACATGGGTTACCGTGGTCGTGCGGCTGCTCATAAGCTTTTCATCTCCACTCTGAATGCTATTCGTTGTTTAGCATGGTGTAAAGAACATTTATCGTAGACTGTAGATCAATGGAAAGGGGTCCTATGGACTAATGAATCTAGATACACAATCCATCAGTCTGATGGCCGTATGTGGGTATGGTAGCAGCCGGGGGAATGATATTTACCACAATGTACTGTTCCTACAGTCAAGTTTCGAGTTGGTAGTGTACTCGTGTGGGGGTGTTTTTCATGGTATGGTCCCGGCCCATTGGTTATTGTGGACAAACCTGTTAACCACCGCCCCCTGCCTCGATATTCTGGACAATTATGCCTTACTAACTCTACGGCAATACTATGGAACCGAGCCTTGTTGGTACCAGCAGGATAATGCACCGAGCGCTAAAGCAAGGACTGCTACGGCGTGGCTTGATGATAATTCTGTATCGTGTGTGGACTGGCCAGCACAGAGCCCTGATCTTAATCCCATAGAGCACCGCATAAGAAGTTTGGAACCAAGGCCTACTACTAAGCAACAGTTAGCGGCAGCATTATGTACTGAATGGAAGCACATACCTATCGCTGTGTTCCAAAACCTTGTCGAAAGCATGTCTCGAAGGGTCAGTGCAAAAGGTGGACCAACACCGTACTAATGTATGTCAATAAATGCTACGTTGTGTTTCTCTTCTAGGTGTCCAGTGACCTTTGTCAATATAGTGTACATGACGAATAAAAATATCAGCATTGCAGCAAGAAAAGATAACACTGACTACTGGCGTTCTAAATAATTTAACAACAGCAATACTTACACCTTTAGCACTCTTTGGTGAACGGTAGTTTAACAGCTTTTGAGCATCTGGACTATCTTTGCTTAAGCAGAGGATTTCAATATACAGCTTAGCAAGAGTGGTCTAAAACAAAGAAAAGTACTTCAATTTAAAGTTCTGCATAAACATCTGAGGAACTCCTTTACATCATAATTAAGATTAAAAATAAGAAAGCACGTTAAATAACGCATTTTCAAAATAAAAAGAGAGCATGCGATATCCAAATGCCACTTACTTCCTTTATGCCATAGGCAGCTCTTTCTCTTTCACACTGAGGCAGCAGCAGTCGAAGGGCAGGAAAAAAGGAGTCATTCTGAAACAAAAATTCAGTACAATTACTTTTTCCATTATTATAGAGATAAATGTGTAAGTCTTCAAATATACATGGCAGTGACACAAGAATATTATTTTATGGAATACAAATGTAGCACTCCATTTCTACCAAGCAGCCAACTCTCAGAAAGCTTGCAAATTTCATTTTTCGAGTGTGTTCTTGTGATCCCAGGATACTTTGCGTTTAGAAAACGAATGTCTGACAAGTTTGGCATTGATGTGTGCACGTTCATACGATGAAGAAGCACAGTTGGGAGTACCACTGAGGATAGCATAAAACTTGCTGAAACCGGTCGGGTGATATGATTTGACAACTGTGACCATCCATCTGCTTTTAATTCATTTTAATCTTGGTTACATTTCATATTGTTAGGTCTTCCTTTTTTTTTTTTTTTGTCTTGTTTTAATTCTGACTTTATCCAGTGGGAGACCCGCATATTTTGTCACAAGTACGATTTCACCACCAGCATTCCTGGGTGTTGAAAGGAAGAGGAATATTTGACTAGGCCAACATTGAACATTAGCTGTGGATGTTTTTTGGACATACTCATCGACATTCCAGGTAGGGCACTTTCTTTATATATATATATATATCATCATCATCATCATCATTGTCAACCATTATCAATCCACTGCTGGACGAAGGTCTCCCCAAGTTTCCTCCACAACGGTCTGTCTTGTGCCAGTCTCCTCCATGTCACCCCTGCATACTTTAC
Organism: Macrothele yani; assembly: GCA_039090855.1. Taxonomy (NCBI): domain Eukaryota; kingdom Metazoa; phylum Arthropoda; class Arachnida; order Araneae; family Macrothelidae; genus Macrothele; species Macrothele yani. The sequence continues at coordinate 32,461,015 of CM077003.1, forward strand.
GAATTTCATCCACCCATCTCCCATGTGGTCTTCTTCTGGGTCTTTTCCTGTCCCTTGGAATCCAATCTAAAATTTCGGCTGTCCATCGATGATCTGTCCTTCTGGCAGTATGTCCAGCCCATTGCCATTTCAGGGATTTAACTCTGATCATGATGTCTTCCACTCTTGTCATTTTTCGGATCCACGAGTTCCTCTTCTTATCTCTCCTGGTTACACCAAGTATGCACCTCTCCATGCTTCTTTGAGTTGTCTGCAGCCTTTGTATGTCTCTTTTAGTTAAGGTCCACGTCTCTGCACCATACGTAAGCACTGGAAGGATGCATTGATCAAACACTTTTCTTTTAAGACATAATGGCATATTGCTCTTGAAAATTATGCTGTTTCTTCCAAAAGCTCTCCAGGCAAGTTTTGTACGCCGATTAATTTCTTCATCAATGTGACCCTCACTTGATATCTGCTGTCCAAGATAAACGTACGTATCTGTTATCTCCAGCTTTTCTCCATCAATCGATAAATCTTCATTTCTTGTAAAAGCATTGAACATCACTTTTGTCTTCTGAAAGTTCATTTTTAATCCCACTTCTTTACTCTTGTCAGCAAGTTCCTGGATCATACTCTGCAGCTCTGATGGGCTAGTTGCAAAAATGACTATGTCATCAGCAAAACGAAGGTGGGTTAGATAATCTCCATTAATCTTTATCCCCTTTGTTTTCCCAGCTCAGTGACTGAAAAACACCCTCCAATGTGGCATTAAAGAGCTTCGGAGATATGGTGTCACCTTGTCTCACTCCCTTTCCAATTTTTATGTGTGTTGTATTTTCAAACAGCCTAATCTTTGCACTTGCATTTTCATAGATGTTATTAATAATATTAATGTATGCATCTTCAATACCGCAGGTTTTCAGAGCCATTGTAACTGCTGATGGTTTCACTGAATCAAAGGCTTTTTCATAATCGATAAAAGCCATGCACAGTGGAAGTTCATATTCCCTCGCTCTTTCAATTAGTTCTCTCAGCACATGGATATGATCTATTGTGCTGTAGCCACTCCTGAATCCAGCTTGTTCTCTCGGTTGAGCCATGTCCAGTGTTACCTTCAAGCGGTGTGAAAGAACTTTAGTGAAGATTTTATAAACTACTGATAGGAGGCTGATAGGTCTGTAGTTTCCTGAGATCCTCAATGTCACCTTTCTTATGTAGCAGGATCATTGTAGCGGTGTTCCAATCCTCAGGAATCTTTCCTTCATTAAGGCATCGAGTGAAAATTTGGGCGAGTACTGTTTCGATTTCTCCACTTGCTTCTTGTATGATGTCTACAGTAATTCCATCTTCTCCTGGAGCTTTTCCCCGCTTCATGTTCTTGATTGCATGTGCAACTTCTGCTGGAAGGACTGGAGGAATTCTGGTACTGGTATCTTTCATGATGTCTGGAGTGCATGTATCATCCCTTTCATATAATTTGGAGTAGAAATCTTTCACTCTTGTCAAAATTTCGCCTCTATTTCTTGTTACAGAACCATCTTCTTTTCTTAGTGCCATAATCTGTTTTCTTCCCTTACTGAGATGTCCCTTTGCTATCTTTAGGCTTTGGTTGTTTTCAATTGCTTTCCTTACTAGTTCACAGTTGAATTTTCCTTACGTCTTCAGTGATACTTTTTCGTACTGTCTTGCATAGCTCTATATATTCCACTTTGGAAGTCACATCTTCTTTAGTTGTCCTCATCTCTCTTCTTTTTTGCATCAACATTTTCGTTTTTCCTGATAATTTATTTACATGCAACTTGTTCTTAGACCCAGCTAATTTTGTTGCTGTTTCCATAAGAGCTTTTGGTTACTTTTCTGTTAACTTCAGAGATGTCCACTTCTTCCGATGTTAGGCCTTCCAAAGCAGAGAACCTGTTCTTCAGTTCCAACTTGAAAGTATTATGGTGTTTTTTAAGGTTGGTTATATCAATACATTTTGTTTGTCTTATGAGCTTGCCACGTTCAAGTTTAGTGTTGAGGTGCATCTTACATCTCACCAATCTATGGTCACTACCTGTGTTGAACTTGTTTAGCACACTGCAGTCTTCGATGACGAATTTTTTGTTGCACATAATAAAATCAATTTCACTTGTTGTCCCATTTGGATGTCTCCATGTCCATTTCCTGTGTGGCTTTTTCTTGAAGAAGGAGTTCAAGATGAAAAACCCTTCTGCCTCTGCAAACTCAACGAGAGTATTTCCACGCTGGTTTCTGTTGCCGTGACCGAATTTACCTACTGAAGTTTCATTCTGTTGCCGTTGCCCTATTTTTGCATTGAAATCTCCCATAATTATTTTCAAGTGCTGCTTACCTTTATTACTTAGATGACAAATTTCCTCATAAAATTCTTCAATTTCTTCTTCAGGATGACTTGTGGTGGGTGCATAAGTTTGAATAATCTGAGCCTGGTATCTTCTCGATAGTTGGATAACGAGTCGTGCAGCTCTGTCAGAGGTACTTTCAACTTCTACCACTTTATCCTTCAGTTTCTTGTTTATTATAAATCCAACACCACTAGTTCTGCCAGTATCTGTCCCACGATAGTAGAAGAGATGTCCACTTTTCAGTTCAATGAGATCTTCTCCTTTTCTCCTTACCTCACTTAGCCCCACGATGTCCCACTTGATCCTTTGTAGTTCCTCTTCCAATTCAAGAAGCCTTGAATCAGAAGATAGGGAGCGTCCATTGTAGGTTGCCAAGGTCAGCATCAGATGGCAGCCTAGTCCGGTCCTCCGGGGATTCTTAGCACCCTCTGCCTTCATGTCGCACTGGCCGCTGCCTTGGCCAGGTACATTCCAGCTGCCGGAGACTGAGGGCCAAGATTTAAGTTGTAGAGTCATTTTGGAGGTGTTTGGCCATAACTCACCACGCTGGCCAAGCGGGTTGGTGAGTGTGGGATAGAATTTCCTCTGATCCCGATGGTATAGTTATACCGCTATTGGCGGTCGTCAGAGCCCCTTTAGTGGGAACAGGATGCACCACGAGAAGGCGGGGTTGACATTTGTCAAGGAGAGGCTGTGATGTTACGCATCACCTGACCTTACATCCCTTCTATATATATATATATATATATATATATATGTAATTCGGAGTGTGCTGTTTGGTATGTTAATATGAATAACTTTTACGGTCCGTACAATGTTCAAATGTTCAGTGTATGCCGATATGAATAACTTTTATGGCGCATTACATGTTGAAGGTCACGTCGGAGGGCTATATTTACACCAAGAACAACGTGATGAACAGTAAACATTTATACATTAATAGAGTAAAACAAAGAACTATATATACACCAACTATGTAGAAAATAGCAAAACTATACTGGCAATCTGATTTATTGGATTAAGGAGATATTAACAAATGTTTCAAAGTTCTGACACATCGACCAGATGGCTTTTTCAAGTTTCTGTCTATCTTCCTTGAAAAACCATCTGGTTGATATGCGTAAGCTTGGAAGCATTCGTTTATATATCCTTACATCAATAAATCAGATTACTAGTATAGTTTTAGTATTTTCTGGAACTTGTGTTTGTTACTTGTTAACATAGGGGTCAATTAGATCTGGCACTTGGGGCGGTTGATTCACAAAAATATTTCTAGCTCAAACGGTATTTTCACAAAAATATTTTGAATTCTAATGATATCCTCACAAAACATTTTCCGCAAAATTTTATTTTTAAAAACAATAATATTTTGCAGTAAGAGGCATCTTGAATATTGCAATGTTTGTTTAACCAACATACTTTTCTTTCTTTTCTGGCATTCAGACTGCTTATTTTGCTGAAAGTGCAGATGGTGTACTTTTTTTCTGATCATACCCAGCCAGGCAACTGGATTTCTTATTCACATATAAAAACCAATCAATTTGATGACCCTTAAATTTCAGCAACAGTATTTTTCAGTTCTTGATCTAATAATAAGTGGTGAAAGTGGGCAGAAATGGTGGGGAATGCCGCTCCCTTATGAAATTAGTAAGGGGAACATCGTTTCCCAATATAAAATAGTTATGAACAAAAGTATGTAGCAATTAAAAAAAATGTACTACTAAACTGTACTGAGGAAATTCAGGCTTGCTATTCAGTTACATCTATGAATTCAATTCGTAATTTGTGTAAGTTTTCCCATTTTAAGATTTTATGTCTTCAATTTTGCAGTTGTCAAAGCTTTTACCTTGAGACCATATAATTTGTCCTTCAGATTCTTAGCTACCAACACACAGGGGTGCAGAATATGTCCAAACGCGCGAACAAGGTTCGGGGGAAATTAAGGCAACTCTGGGGAAAACTTTGCCCGGGGGTAAAATAAAATCATTTTGAAAAATGTGTCGTTATGAATACAAGAATAAATGAACTGAAGTTTACGTGCTGATAAAACTAAAAAATACGTACAAGAAACCTTCACATACGTAACTCACTCGAAGAAAACTTCGTAGTGATTTTTAAGAACTTTTAATAAAAGTCATACGACTTCACAATCCGTGAGATCTTTCGGGACACCTTGTTCCCATCTTCAGACAGATTGTCTCAGTTCGATGCGTCCCCTATATATACACAATGAAGTTACAGCAATGACGCATGTTCTTAAAAAATCACTACGGAGTTTTCTTCGAGTGAGTTACGTGTGTGAAGGTTTCTTGTACATAGTTTTTAGATGAATACAAGAGGTTATGAGGGCTGTGACGTACTGCGAACTGCCGCTTGCAAATGATTCACCGAGCCTAAACGACATTACTAATGCCACGGCGGAGACAACGTGGTGCGAGTAACAAGCACTACGGAACCACTAGTCACGCTAATAAATGTTTCCGAGACTAATGGGCCACCCCAGTGGCATAGTGGTCTAAGCGATGGCTTCTGGTCATTCGTCCCAGATGAGTCCGGGTTCGAATCTTGGTGAGGCATGGATGTTGTGTTTGTCTCATGGCCCTGGCTCTTGCCCTTTCCCTGGAACCAATGGCCCTAAATTAGGGATGGGCGACTGCTTATAGCCCACTCAGTTGCTCTAGTTGATTGTTAAACCTACAATAGAAAAAAAAAATAATAATGACAGCCAATGTGTCATAGGCGCCGATTTTAAAAATTATTGGGGGTTCCGGATATTTTAAAGCGAATGACCCATGCATTTTGCAAAGGATTTAAGTCAAATTTAAATTTCATTCGGTAAAATTCTCTGGCACAATTAGATGCTTGGAATGCTAGAATGAAATAAATTATAGTTAATTACAGAATTTTTTAGCTGTTTATTTTTCAGCCTCTCTGCCCCGGGTTACTTCTTGATTTGCCTATTCTTCGTACGTCGAAAGTTAATGGGTTCCACCATTTTAGGTGAGGAAAGAATTCTTGATTCGCCTATTCCTGTCTCGCCTAAAACTTTCACCTGCTAAAGGGGAGGGATGCACCTAGAGCAAACTTCTTGATTTGCCTACTCTTGATTCACCTATTCTTCGTACGTCGAAAGCTCATGGGTTCCGGGTTCCACCATTTTAGGCAAAGAAAGAATTCTTGATTTGCCTATTCCTGTCTTGCCTTAAACTTTCACCTGCTAGAGGGGGGGGTGGTATTCACCTGGAGCACCAAATCTTTCGTGCGTAAAAAAAGGACAATTTTTTCTGTGAAAAAAGAAGAGCTAGTTATTCATTGGAATAAATATTAGTTGTTGTTTTTTTTTTTGTTTTATCAAATTTTTAAGTAATAGGCTTTAAGGATAGTTCTTGATCATCGACATGTACTCTAATAATCGTCTAAACTTATATGAAAATCCACTACGGTTCTGGGGGAAATTTCCGACAAAAAAAAAAAAAAATGTGTTCTGGGGAAATATTGGGCCCTGAACATTTTCTGCACCACTGCCAACACATAGCTGGAGAAGATTCTCATATTCGACTGTTTTGTTTCCTTATTTTCCCATACATTATCCCATAGGGTGGAATCGTGAACTAGTAACAGTGTTGCAGATTAGCTTTAGAACACCAACCTCAAAAATAAGAGTAATTCATTAATAGTGACAATTCGGTGCATAGCAGCTGACCAATGTAGCTCTGACTTTTGGGAAAGACTGCAATATCTAATTGTTTAAAGTGATGTTTCACAGCAGCGGTTACTTTGGATACTTAAACTCATGTGCGAACACCCTTTGAGAGAAAAAACCTGATGACATCAGCTGTTGGAGTGAATGTCCTATCTCTGCCTATATATATACTAGGGTGATGGGACAGGATCATCTTCACCTGCTTTGTTTACTTTCTTTTGTATGTGAATATTCACCACAAGACTTAAATACTAAACACTGCATTCCCTCAAAACAAATCCTCTACTTCCATCATTGTGTGATAATGATGAACCTGATCTGATAACGATGAATCTATGAATTCACATAGCCTTTAAACCTTTGTGTACTTTTGAGAGTTTTTTCTAACAGCATTTATGGTATAATTTCACAAAAATGGGTGTCATCTTTAAAAACCTTGATTGATCCCTGTAGTAGCAAAGTGACAAATTTTTACTATTAAAAGGTAACATGCATATATTCATAACACAAATAACTTATACTAACAATTACAACAGCCACAGATGGAAAAATATTTGAATGTGATCATGAGAAATTTTGCTCACATGATTTGGATTGTTAGAATGTAATTTAGAATGAAAGCTCCTCCATCTTGTCATGAAATCTTCAAGTACCCTCTTTTTATCTCTACTTTTTCTCTGTGCCACTCTCTCACATAAAGCACAAAGATCTGTGAAGGGAACATGAGCTGCTACAGTTGACATTTTCTGGAAAAAAATTTCTGAAAGAAACAACACATGTATATAACACAGACATATAGATATGAGATGCATTATTACTCTTTAAAACTAAAAAAAGTCATGCACTATAGCCTTGGCTATAACAACACTATCTGTATCACATGTCTGGACAATGTACATATCAAAACACCTTTAGCATTTCATTACAAAATTAATTTGTTATCTTAAGTAACAAACACTGTAGCACAAATCAAGCTCAAATTCAGCTTGAATCAGATGTATGAGTGTGTGTGTTGGCCATATTTTCACACATCACTTCATACTGTCTAAACATAATGAGGCATATGTGAAGAAAAACTGTTATCATTATAATTAAAATTAAAAATGAACTTTCATTCGTTCATTATCTTCTGATGCAAATGAACTGCCAGTATATATATATATACTCTCTCACACACACACATGTGTGTATTGGTCAAAAATGATGTGCTCATGTCATTACTTCCTGTCTGTCTATCTCTTAGTTTGAAGATAATCTGCTTCTAGTACACGAATTGAAAAAATTCTATTTGATTTCAATAAAGCTAAGCATGACCAATATACCTTCTACCTTTTCCATTAGGCTATATATTTTTAGTTATCATGAAAACTTTTCTAGAAGTAGGATGAAAAAAATGCTTTTTGGATCTGATAAAGTGCACATCAAATTTTTTTTTATTTATTTTTTATTTTTTTGGGGGTGGGAGGCTTGGGGGTGGGGTGGGGTGGGGGTGCACCAATTATTCTGCTCAGGGTATAAATGTACATTTATATTTGTCATAACATCTTTCAGAGGTGATTGTGAGATAAAAAAACAACTACCTTGACCTCAGTGCTACATATATAAATAATGCATATTATCTATACATATATAAGGTAATGTACAACAGGCAAACATTGTTTACATATTACACACATTATATTAACTAACTACACAACAAATAACACTAATGCCTGTGATATTTAACTTCACACCTCTTTTTGTACCAATCTAGTATGTTAGAAATCTTTCAAAATTGCATTTTTGAACATTATATGTGATGGTTAGAGATCTGTCAAAAATTTGTGAAATTGAACTTCAAAAATTGCCTTTTTTGAAGTCAAATTTTAAACTTCAGAACATTTGGGGAAAACTATGGAAATCAGTTCAGCTCTGGATGCTTAAGTCCTGCTGCCATAATATTGTACATAGATTTTTGTCAATTCTGCAATTAGCTCATTGGATTCATTGAATCCTGTGTATATACATAACAAAATTAGTTCATTTCATTGGATTCATTGAATCCTATGTAACCAAATTATTTGATATAGACACAGCTGACAAAATGATAATAGTAGCCTTTCTTTCAGCATGCACAACAGTTTTTCATCTGGAAAGGAAGTTTTAATTAATTACCACTTCATAGCATTTTCAGAAATTACATGATATATTGAGGATTCCTAAATTCTTACATATTCAGAAATCTGGGTTTAGAATATTACAAAAACCTGAAATTCCAGGCTAACCCAGACAATGCCCAACATGCCTAACCTTTGCTTATAGAACATGGGTTGAGAAAATTCTTCTTGAAATGGATAGAAAAAAATAACCATAACCACGACTTTTTTATTTTTTTCTCTTTGGCCTTTTGTCTGACATGAAGGCCATTTGTTGTAGAACATCCTTAACAGTGCTAAGGCACTTTTTGCCTAGGCTCAACAGCAGTGTTGCATTCAAAAAGTTTTTTCCCTCAGGGGGGAAGGCAGTTACAAATTTTCTTTTGTCTGACATGAAGGCCATTTGTTGTAGAACATCCTTAACAGTGCTAAGGCACTTTCCCCCTAGGCTCAACAGCAGTGTTGCATTCAGAGAGTTTTTTCCTTCAGGAGGGGGGGGGGGCAGTTACAAATTTTCTTTTGTCTGACATGAAGGCCATTTGTTGTAGAACATCCTTAACAGTGCTAAGGCACTTTTTCCCTAGGCTCAACAGCAGTGTTGCATTCAGAGAGTTTTTTCCCTCAGGGGGGGGGGGCAGTTACAAATTTTCTTTTGTCTGACATGAAGGCCATTTGTTGTAGAACATCCTTAACAGTGCTAAGGCACTTTTTCCCTAGGCTCAACAGCAGTGTTGCATTCAGAGAGTTTTTTCCCTCAGGGTGGGGGGGGGGGGGGCAGTTACAAATTTTCTTTTGTCTGACATGAAGGCCATTTGTTGTAGAACATCCTTAACAGTGCTACGGCACTTTTCCCCTAGGCTCAACAGCAGTGTTGCATTCAGAGAGTTTTTTCCCTCAGGAGGGGGGGGGGGCAGTTACAAATTTTCTTTTGTCTGACATGAAGGCCATTTGTTGTAGAACATGCTTAAAACAGTGCTAAGGCACTTTTTCCCTAGGCTCAACAGCAGTGTTGCATTCAGAGAGTTTTTCCCTCAGGGGGGGGGGGGGCAGTTACAAATTTTCTTTTGTCTGACATGAAGGCCATTTGTTGTAGAACATCCTTAACAGTGCTAAGGCACTTTTTCCCTAGGCTCAACAGCAGTGTTGCATTCAGAGAGTTTTTCCCCTCGGGGGGAGGGGGGCAGTTACAAATTTTCTTTTGTCTGACATGAAGGCCATTTGTTGTAGAACATCCTTAACAGTGCTAAGGCACTTTTTCCCTAGGCTCAACAGCAGTGTTGCATTCAGATAGTTTTTTCCCTCAGGGGGGGGCAGTTACAAATTTTCTTTTGTCTGACATGAAGGCCATTTGTTGTAGAACATGCTTAAAACAGTGCTAAGGCACTTTTTCCCTAGGCTCAACAGCAGTGTTGCATTCAGAGAGTTTTTTCCCTCAGGGGGGGGGGTTACAAATTTTCTTTTGTCTGACATGAAGGCCATTTGTTGTAGAACATCCTTAACAGTGCTAAGGCACTTTTTCCCTAGGCTCAACAGCAGTGTTGCATTCGGAGAGTTTTTTTCTCAGGGGGGGGGGGGGGGGGGCAGTTACAAATTTTCTTTGGGGGGGGGAGGCCAGAGCTTGTTGACTGATTATATACATATAATCACAATTTTGTTATTTATATAATTTTAAATAGCGCTCAAGAATTATCTTATGCTCTTATATTGCAAATTCCAAGAAATCTAAACATACAAGTGAGTAAAAATGTTAAACCTTTTCTTTAATTCAGTAATGAACGACAGATTAAACTGAAGAGCAATTGAATTAGAGACAGCTGGCATTATGCAAATCTTAATTCAATAATGGACGACAGATTACACTGAAGAGCAATTGAATTACAGACAGCTGGCGTTATGCAAATGTTGCACTGTGGGCGGCCCTGTAAACGGAAATGACATGACGTATGCAGTGATCCGTCCGACAATATAAGGAGTGATGCGACGGGAATCAGTAAGAGTCGGACGCAGTTTGGGTAAGATGAAGGATCTAAGCGCATTTGATCGTGGGCAAATTGTAGGGGCCCGACGAATGGGTCACTGCATTTCGGAAGTCGTGCAGACACTGGGATTTTCACGAGACACTGTATCACGGGTGCACCATGAGTACATCGAATCTGGTAAAACTATCCCTGCAAGGACCAACTGCCGTGGATGAGCGGGGTCATCGTCGGCTAGCTCGCTTTGTAACAGCGGATAGACGGGCCACAGTGCAAGAAATCACTCGGCAATTTAACGCTGGTGCACAAAAACGTGTAAGCAGCCACACCACCCAGAACCATCTCCTCGCTATGGGGTACAGAAGCCATTGTCCCACAAGGGTACCGCTGCTGACTGCACATCACAGGGTGCAAAGATCAGCATGGGCGCGGGAACATCTCCACTGGACCCTAGACACATGGAAAAATGTTGCCTGGACTGATGAGTCGAGATTCACGTTGGTACATGCGGATGGCAGGATACGAGTACGGCGCAAACCACATGAAGCGATGGATCCTTCTTGCCAGCAGGGTACTCTTCAAGCTGGTGGGGGTGGCATTCTCGTCTGGGGACTGTTTACGTGGACTGAAATGGGAACCCTGGTACGTGTGACATCGTCCCTCACAGGTCAACGTTACCGGCATATCCTGGACGACCATTTGCTCCCATTTGTGCGTCTTCAACATACCACTGGGGACCTTCATCCTGCAACAAGACAATGCACCTTGCCATCGCTCCCGAATTGTATCCGAATGGTTGGATGAACACTCCGCCGGCATGACCTCGCTTTCTTGGCCAGCTAGGTCACCTGACCTCAAGCCCATCGAGCACATCTGGGATGCCATCGAGAGAGATGTTCGAGGCTCTGACCCCCTCCATCAAATCTTTGTGAACTGTGGGAGCTTGTTCAGGGGTCATGGATCCGTATGGCTTCCCAACGCTTCTGGTGTCTTGTCGAGTCCATGCAGAGACGAATCGCCACCGTCATCAAGGCGAAAGGTGGTGCTACACGTTACTAGACAGGTATCTCTATTTCAATTTCTCTTCAGTGTATTTCACCATGGGGTGGTGTAAAATATTGAGCATGCTAGTAAGGTAAGGCTGTGCTGCAGAAAATCCCCCCCCCCCCAAGACATTAGGAGTGGTAAAAATGTTTTCACTTTACTACTAGCGTGTTTCTGATTATTAAGGAATCATTACACTGTTACCTGAAACGTATGGTGTATGTTATTTCCTGGCCATTTGGTTACAGTCTCCTTAGATTATTTAGATTAGCAAATAGTAGTAAACAATCTAAAAACTAACTAACCGTTTAGATGCCAGTTTGAGGTGCCTTGATTTTTTTTTTTTTTTTTTTTTTTTTTTACAGAGTGTAAACCACCACCGCCAGGAGAAAAAAAAAGGAACTCATTATGGGAACAATTTCTAATAATTTGCCATTGTTAAAAATTAGGTAGCAAATATTTTGTTGTATTGGAAGCAATAACGTCACATTAGCTACACTGAGGCTTAACCGTATACATGGACAGTCGGCATTTAGAAGACTGAAATAAAACTGAATGCTAGCTTCCAAAAAATGATGATGTATTGAAGTGCAAACATCTCTACTCTGTGGAATCAGGTTTTTATTGCAGAAGTAGTCTGAGGTGTCAGTGCTTGAAAAAATTGCCCCTTCAGCAAGGACTGTTTAATGCTACAAGAAGGATGATAAAAATTTCAGACTGAAGTCCATGTGGACGTTTTTTTTATAATTATAATATTTTCACTCATTTTCTTAATTTTTTAAGATTAATTTCTCCAAATATTCAGCTATCTGTATAAACGAACACAAGTAGACTAAGACTAAATATAAAGGGAGATTGCCCAAAAAACCTACTGGGGAGATTTTGAATTTCAGAGGCTAAGCCCCCCCCCCCCCAGAAGATGCCTGAATACATCACTGCTTAATGGTGTTAAAGTGCTTTTTATGGTTAGCTAGAAAGAAAAGCAGGGCAAAGGAATTTTTTCAGATGATCATATAAAGGAATACTATGTTTTATATTAAAGTATACTCTTATCTTAACCGACTGTCCATATTGCAAGGATAATGCTAAACTGTTGAATCATGCAGTGGGGCATTTCATGAACACAAGGGTTCTAGTGTAAACAGGGTTCCCACTCTTCTTCTCCTACAAAAAAAAAAAAAAAAAAAAAATAAGCACTTTTTAAGGATTTTTAAGCACCTTACCAATTGTATATGCAGCAATGACAGGACAGGATACAGAGTCCATATAAGTCTGTGAGGCGGCTGTCACAACAAGCTAATGGGCCCAAGAGTACAGCCCACGATATTTTGAAAAGGAAGTTGAGTTTCCACTCTTACAAAGTGTCTGTCTTGCATCAGCTGAAAGAAACAGACCGCAAGGCCTGTGTTCGGTACTGCAGATGGTTCCTACAGTTCCTATCTGAAGAAGGTAAGGGCATTCTGGACATGATTTTCTTTACAGATGAGGCATGGTTCCACCTACGTCTGGGTACATCAACATCAAAAACACTCATCTGTGGAGTACTGAAAATCTCCACGAATTTAAGAAAGTGCCTCTCCACAACCAAAAGGCTGGTGTTTGGTATACCATGATTCATATGCACATTACTGGGCCTATTTTCTTCAATGAAACCATTAACTCAGAATGATACCGTGCCCAGATTATCCAACCATTCATATTCGAACTCATGGAACAGGAAATCAACGAAGGATGGTTCCAGCAAGACAGTGCAACTGCTCACACTGCTGGCACATCAATACAGCTTCTGGAGGAATTCTTCGAAAATCGCATCATTTCACAGGGACTGTGGCCTGACCGGCCACCGCATCTGACACTGCCTGACTTTTTTCTGTGGGAAGCATTGAAAGGGTGGTGTAACAGTTAGCATACTTGAATGGTAATCAGGAAATACGGGCTCGATTCCCGCTCCAGGGAGGTGACATTTCAAGTTTTCTTATGTGATTGATATTACGTGAAGAACAGTAAATACAGTCAATTCAGAGATGTCGGATTGCTGTGTTAATTATCATGAATCAGTACTGAAGTCCATTAAAGTACGAAACTGTAACAGTACATGGTTCATACGCTTCTTCAATCACAAAATTCCAGGACTTTTGGAATTTTTCCAGGATATACGATCCATACGCTTTTACTTAAAATATAGTAAACCATAGGTCTGTTCAACCTGTAACCTACAACAAACCACTTCCTACATGCTTGGGCAAACTTAATACGGAATGCAGAATGTTAAAAATGATGTCCGCTGCAGCTAATCATAAACTTAGAATCACAGAAAAATATTGAAATACCAAAACTGTCACTGAAAATGTGACCAGGTTTAATATCTACTAAACTTTTATATACAGTATACCACATTGATTTTGAGAAAAACTTATGTTTCTACTTTGGCTTTAGTTCAATTATTGCAGCAAAGGGTCATTCCACGCCAAGTCACGAGGTGCCATGTGCTGTCACGTCACAGATTAAAAAAAAAAAAAAAAATTAATAATCTAAAGCAACTTTTATGGGAATTTTACTAGGAAATTTTTTTTCCTTAATAGCAAATTTTCGGAGAAAACTCTTCTCCTTCTTCAGGCTGTCTTGTTGTTGTCACTTTTTACTTGTCACTATCACGGTTACGGTTTTCCTTGACGGTTACGGTTAACCTTGACGGTTTAGGTTATTTTTCAACAAATCCTGCCAGATGTTAGGCAGGGAAAATCCTTTGCAGTCATTGATGATGGAATTTTTATTTTTCTCAATCTCTATTCCTTCTTTCAGTTTTCTTTTTTGGAAATTGCTTTGGAAACTGATTACTTTAAGGGAATTCCAATCCATGCTGTGCCCAGTTTCTCTAACATGCCTATCTAATCCAGTCTTGTTGGAGCAATTTTTTATAGCTGCTTTATGCTCAGCTATACGAGTTTCTAGTCTGCGACCTGTTTCACCTATGTAAGATAGTCCACAACTACAATTTACTTCATAAACTACTCCTTGCATTTTTAAAATATCTTCTTCTCTTTGAACTATTTTAGGGAAAAATTTTTTAAATTTGTTCTCTAAACTTGGAGCTAGCCTAATATTGTATTTCTTACTAATTCTCTTTAAAGACTCAAATAAACCTTTGTTTATGAATTGGGGCCCACCATTATCAAAATCTATGGGGAGGGGGGAGGGCATCACACATACCCACATTATATGTATACCTATGAGATAACCTCAAATTAATTTTTTCAGATTTTTTTTATCCAAAATTGGACTTGGGAGAATTTTTTAAATTTTCAATTTTCACACGATTTAAATAGGCCTTTTCACTTTCTCCGTCACTTAAGAAAAATCCCTCTGTTTCATTTATTTTTCAGCCGATTGGGCTTATTTTGATGTCAAATTAAAGCTATTTATTTGCTCTATCAAAATAAGGTATAAAAGTGGTACTAATGCTAGAAAAAAATGTCACTGAGATTTCAAAGTGGATTTTAATGACTTTGTACCTTGGTACGTTCGGTAAGCCACAACTAACACAAGTATATATATATAAACAAACCACAACTAACACAAGTATATATATATAAACAAACCACAACTAACACAAGTATATATATATAAACAAACCACAACTAACACAAGTATATATATATATATATTTTTATAGAATGAGCTATCCATATACTTTTTATAATTTAAAAATAAAAAGGGTGTTTTTTGTTGCTATCAAATAAAATATGAATTTGTTTTGTGAAAATTTTACTTTAAAATCAACATTTTGGAACAGGTTTAAGGTCCCTTGTTGAACCTTAAACAAACACACATTTGTGAGAATAGTTAAAATAGTACCCTCTTATGTTACAATGTCATCTAATGTTTTCTTCTAGGTGTGCAAATTTCATTGTCTGTGAGTGTATATGAAATAAAAGGCATTTTAAATTCAATATGATCTCCATTTGCACCCTCTAGGCTCGGCGAAGTTGTTCATCGGAAAAAAACTGGAATGAATGGATAATCATTCTCACATTTTCAGCTTCCCAGTACAAAAAGAATTTTACAATTCGAACTAATAATTGCAGAGATATGGTCTCCCCGGCCAGACAGACAAAGTGATAACATGAGCACAATGCGAAAGATGCTAACAACGCAGCTTCAGTTCTCCTAACAGACAAGAAAACCCAAATTCAACCTTCCCCCCCCTCCCCGCATTTAGCAGGGGATGGGGAGGAAAATTTGTCAGACATAAGTTATGTCAGTAGAAAAATCCTGAACTAAAAAACATCGCACAAGGACAAAAAGGCAAGAATGGATAAAAAATTCCAGGGCATGTAACAAAATTTTAGGACGTTTCCAGGATTTCCAGGACGGGTACGAACCATGGCAGTATGATTGTGATAATTAATACGTAGTTTATCCTTCAAATTAACGGATTACCTGCAGAGTTTTCATAAAAAGTTGCTGTATTTTCTGCTGTTCTCACAAGAACATGAGTTAAAAGCTAAAGATTCTTAGATTTTGTCATGGAATTTTTAATAATTTAGAATGCAATGTGAATCACTGTGGATTTTGCCTATTAATGGTTCCAAGTACAAACAGGGATGGGGGATGGTAGTGAAAATGCTGAAACTGTCTCGTCAACCCCACTGTACATAGTGGCATAAAACGTTTACCCTTAGCGTGTCACTGATTGAAATCTGTTCATCTGCTAGCCACTGTTTGTGATCCGGTGGAAATCATACAAGACAAAAAGAAAGTTCTAAAATTATTTTACTTCTCCCTCTATATATGCTGACCTTGGCAACGTACAATGGACGCTCCCTATCTTCTGATTCAAGGCTTCTTGAATTGGAAGAGGAACTACAAAGGATCAAGTGGGACATCGTGGGGCTAAGTGAGGTAAGGAGAAAAGGAGAAGATCTCATCGAACTGAAAAGTGGACATCTCTTCTACTATCGTGGGACAGATACTGGCAGAACTAGTGGTGTTGGATTTATAATAAACAAGAAACTGAAGGATAAAGTGGTAGAAGTTGAAAGTTCCTCTGACAGAGCTGCACGACTCGTTATCCAACTATCGAGAAGATACCAGGCTCAGATTATTCAAACTTATGCACCCACCACAAGTCATCCTGAAGAAGAAATTGAAGAATTTTATGAGGAAATTTGTCATCTAAATAATAAAGGTAAGCAGCACTTGAAAATAATTATGGGAGATTTCAATGCAAAAATAGGGCAACGACAACAGAATGAAACTTCAGTAGGTAAATTCGGTCACGGCAACAGAAACCAGCGTGGAAATACTCTCGTTGAGTTTGCAGAGGCAGAAGGGTTTTTCATCTTGAACTCCTTCTTCAAGAAAAAGCCACACAGGAAATGGACATGGAGACATCCAAATGGGACGACAAGTGAAATTGATTTTATTATGTGTAACAAAAAATTCGTCATAGAAGACTGCAGTGTGCTAAACAAGTTCAACACAGGTAGTGACCATAGATTGGTGAGATGTAAGATGCACCTCAACACTAAACTTGAACGTGGCAAGCTCATAAGACAAACAAAATCTATTGACATAACCAACCTTAAAAAACACCATAATACCTTCAAGTTGGAACTGAAGAACAGGTTTTCTGCTTTAGAAGGCCTAACATCGGAAGAAGTGGACATCTCTGAAGTTAACAGAAAAGTAACCAAAGCTCTTATGGAAACAGCAACAAAATTAGCTGGGTCTAAGAACAAGTTGCATGTAAATAAATTATCAGGAAAAACGAAAATGTTGATGCAAAAAAGAAGAGAGATGAGGACAACTAAAGAAGATGTGACTTCCAAAGTGGAATATATAGAGCTATGCAAGACAGTACGAAAAAGTATCACTGAAGACGTAAGAAAATTCAACTGTGAACTAGTGAGGAAAGCAATTGAAAACAACCAAAGCCTTAAGATAGCAAAGGGACATCTCAGTAAGGGAAGAAAACAGATTATGGCACTGAGAAAAGAAGATGGTTCTGTAACAAGAAATAGAGGCGAAATTTTGACAAGAGTGAAAGATTTCTACTCCAAATTATATGAAAGGGATGATACATGCACTCCAGACATCATGAAAGATACCAGTACCAGAGTTCCTCCAGTCCTTCCAGCAGAAGTTGCACATGCAATCAAGAACATGAAGCGGGGAAAAGCTCCAGGAGAAGATGGAATTACTGTAGACATCATACAAGAAGCAAGTGGAGAAATCGAAACAGTACTCGCCCAAATTTTCACTCGATGCCTTAATGAAGGAAAGATTCCTGAGGATTGGAACACCGCTACAATGATCCTGCTACATAAGAAAGGTGACATTGAGGATCTCGGAAACTACAGACCTATCAGCCTCCTATCAGTAGTTTATAAAATCTTCACTAAAGTTCTTTCACACCGCTTGAAGGTAACACTGGACATGGCTCAACCGAGAGAACAAGCTGGATTCAGGAGTGGCTACAGCACAATAGATCATATCCACGTACTGAGAGAACTAATTGAAAGAGCGAGGGAATACGAACTTCCATTGTGCATGGCTTTTATCGATTATGAAAAAGCCTTTGATTCGGTGAAACCATCAGCAGTTACAATGGCTCTGAAAACCTGCGGTATTGAAGATGCATACATTAATATTATTAATAACATCTATGAAAATGCAAGTGCAAAGATTAGGCTGTTTGAAAATACAACACACATAAAAATTGGAAAGGGAGTGAGACAAGGTGACACCATATCTCCGAAGCTCTTTAATGCCACATTGGAGGGTGTTTTTCAGTCACTGAGCTGGGAAAACAAGGGGATAAAGATTAATGGAGATTATCTAACCCACCTTCGTTTTGCTGATGACGTAGTCATTTTTGGAACTAACCCATCAGAGCTGCAGAGTATGATCCAGGAACTTGCTGACAAGAGTAAAGAAGTGGGATTAAAAATGAACTTTCAGAAGACAAAAGTGATGTTCAATGCTTTTACAAGAAATGACGATTTATCGATTGATGGAGAAAAGCTGGAGATAACAGACACGTACGTTTATCTTGGACAGCAGATATCAAGTGAGGGTCACATTGATGAAGAAATTAATCGGCGTACAAAACTTGCCTGGAGAGCTTTTGGAAGAAACAGCATAATTTTCAAGAGCAATATGCCATTATGTCTTAAAAGAAAAGTGTTTGATCAATGCATCCTCCCAGTGCTTACGTATGGTGCAGAGACGTGGACCTTAACTAAAAGAGACATACAAAGGCTGCAGACAACTCAAAGAAGCATGCAGAGGTGCATACTTGGTGTAACCAGGAGAGATAAGAAGAGAAACTCGCGGATCCGAAAAATGACAAGAGTGGAAGACATCATGATCAGAGTTAAATCCCTGAAATGGCAATGGGCTGGACATACTGCCAGAAGGACAGATCATCGATGGACAGCCGAAATTTTAGATTGGATTCCAAGGGACAGGAAAAGACCCAGAAGAAGACCACATGGGAGATGGGTGGATGAAATTCGAAAGTATGCAGGGGTGACATGGAGGAGACTGGCACAAGACAGACCGTTGTGGAGGAAACTTGGGGAGACCTTCGTCCAGCAGTGGATTGATAATGGTTGACAATGATGATGATGATGATATAAGCTGTGTATTATTTGGGGTGTAGCGGCATGCCTCTTGGGCTCTTGGTAATGGTGGGCTCCAAGGCTAGAATCCTCTTAATCCGTCCCTGATCATTGATAGAGATAGAATAGAGGCAACTCCAGGATATGCCTGCAATTCCACTGTCAAGCATATCATTGTATCTGTATGGTATATTAATGCCAAATTAATACTGGTGGACAAATAAAAAGCAGGTTAGGGGCTAACTTTTGAGTACAATGTTCCTAGAAGAAATTAAAATATCAAATCTGCCATTTCCATTAAGCTTCACTGGATGGAATTTCACCCTTCCACAAATTGGAATTATGATTCTAACAGACTGATAGATGACGTTCCAAAAAAAAAAAAAAAAAAAAAAAAAAGAAATGAAAAATAAAAAAAGCAAAAGCATTTTCATTTGCTCTTAGAACCAAATATTTTTCTCACATGTCATGAGGATGTTCATCACACTCTGAAATGCGGTGCAGACCTGTGTTTTTGTACAACCAGTGGCGTAACCATATTTCAAAATCTTTGGGGGGGGGGGGGGCATCACACATACCCACATTATATGCATACATATACAGGGTGTTTAGAAAATATCTGGCCAAAAATTGTAAAGGGTGGTAGAGGGGCCCAAAGTAAAAATTTTTTGTCAAAGAATGTGTCCAGAAATGGCGCATTTAGGTGGTAGAAGGCGCTGTTTAGGTCAGTCTATAACATTGTAGCTGTGGCGTAAGGCATCATTCCCCACTCGGATTTTCAACTGCATGCATTGTTACACAAATTCAGAGCTCACATATATGCATCTGATGTATGGGGCTGCAAATGGAAACGGATGAGCTGCTCATAGATTGTACAGTGCACGATTCCCGACGAGACACTTGCTGAATCGCCAAACGTTCGAGCGTGTGCACCGGCAGCTTTGTGGCAGTGGATCTTTCGGAGACAGCAGGCGTGATGTGGGCCAGACAAGAAGTTGCAGAACTCCTGCAGTGGAAGAAGCTGTCTTACGTGCAGTTGAGTTAAATCCTGCCACAAGCACGAGAGATGTTGGACGTTGCTGGGTTTGAGCCATTCAATCGTATGGAGGATTTTACATGACGAAGAAATGCATCCATTCCATTTACAGAGAGTGCAGGCATTGAAACCAGAGGATTATCTCCTGTCCGTGTAGGTTTATCACATTGCACCTGACTTCCCTTTATACATGTTACTCACGGATGAAGCTACATTTACACGAGGACTGTTTAACAGCCACAATGCTCACGTTTGAGCTCATGAAAATCCACATGCAACATGACCACATGCCTACCAGCAGAGATTCTCCATCAATGTTTGAGCGGGTATGGAGCACGATTTTTCGATTGGACCGTACATCCTACCTAGTCGCTTGACCGGCCGCACGTACCACATCTTCCTGCAAGAGACCTTGCCGGAACTTCTCACCGCTGTTCCTCCGTCTGTTCGAAGAAGAATCTGGTTCCAGCATGATGGTATGCCTGCACACTTTAGCACAGATATGAGGAATTACCTGGACACAACTTATGGAAACCACTGGATTGGTTGGTTGGTTGGTTGATAAGTTTTAGTGGCGCAAGGGCCATAGTTGGCCAAAGAGCGGCAAACACAAGACATCAAAAGGAAAAACAAAAGTCACTCAAAGATGCACACAAAGGTTAAAAACAGACTGATTCGCTAAAAATGAAAAATGGTCCACTGGATTAGTCGAGGTGGATCTGTTCCTTGGCCACCACGATCACCAGATTTATCATGTACGGATTTCTTCTTCTGGGGCCACATGAAGAGCATCATGTACGATACCCCCATTGACTCTGAGGAAGATCTAGTTAACTAATTGCTGTGAGGCACAAAGCTTAGTCTATAGGCCTCATCGTCTTATTTAAAAAAAAAAAAAAAAGATCTCGTCGCCAGACTGTCTGTTGCTGCTGGAAATGCCTGGAATCTTTGCAAATGTATGCCAATCTATGCACCGACGATGTGAAGCTTGTGTAAGTGGTCCCTCTTTTGAGCATCTACTGTAAAAACAGGCCTAATTAAAAGGTTTGCTGCATATTGATTTTATGTCTTTCATTTTGTATTTTAAATCTTCCTTTTGGTGCCAGCGCTTAAACGCGGCATTTCCAGACACACATTCTTTAACAAAAAATGTTTATTTTGGGCCCCTCTACCACCCTTTACAATTTGGCCACATATTTTTGAAAAACACCCTGTATATACATACTATGGACCGCCAATAGCAGTATAACTATACCATCGGGATTAGAGGAAATGCTATCCCACACTCACCAACCCGCTTGGCCAGCGTGGTGAGTTATGGCCAAACCCCTCCAAAATGACTCCACAACTTAAATCTTGGCCCTCAGTCTCTGGCAGCTGGAATGTACCTGGCCAAGGCAGCGGCCAGTGCGACATGAAGGCAGAGGGTGCTAAGAATCCTCGGAGGACAGGACTTGGCTGCCATCTGATGCTGACCTTGGCTACGTATAATGGACGCTCCCTATCTTCTGATTCAAGGCTTCTTGAATTGGAAGAGGAACTACAAAGGATCAAGTGGGACATCGTCGGGCTAAGTGAGGTAAGGAGAAAAGGAGAAGATCTCATTGAACTGAAAAGTGGACATCTCTTCTACTATCGTGGGACAGATACTGGCAGAACTAGTGGTGTTGGATTTATAATAAACAAGAAACTGAAGGATAAAGTTGTAGAAGTTGAAAGTTCCTCTGACAGAGCTGCACGACTCGTTATCCAACTCTCGAGAAGATACCAGGCTCAGATTATTCAAACTTATGCACCCACCACAAGTCATTCTGAAGAAGAAATGGAAGAATTTCATGAGGAAATTCGTCATCTAAATAATAAAGGTAAGCAGCACTTAAAGATAATTATGGGAGATTTCAATGCAAAAATAGGGCAACGGCAACAGAATGAAACTTCAGTAGGTAAATTCGGTCACAGCAACAGAAACCAGCGTGGAAATACTCTCGTGGAGTTTGCAGAGGCAGAAGGGTTTTTCATCTTGAACTCCTTTTTCAAGAAAAAGCCACACAGGAAATGGACATGGAGACATCCAAATGGGATGACAAGTGAAATTGATTTTATTATATGTAACAAAAAATTTGTCATGGAAGACAGCAGTGTGCTAAACAAGTTCAACACAGGTAGTGACCATAGATTGGTGAGATGTAAGATGCACCTCAACACTAAACTCGAACGTGGCAAGCTCATAAGAGAAACAAAATGTACTGACATAACCAACCTTAAAAAACACCATAATGCCTTCAAGTTGGAACTGAATAACAGATTCTCTGCTTTAGAAGACCTAATATCAGAAGAAGTGGATATTTCTGAAGTTAACAGAAAAGTAACCAAAGCTCTTATGGAAACAGCAACAAAATTAGCTGGGTCTACAAACAAGTTGCATGTGAACAAATTATCAGGAAAAACCAAAATGTTGATGCAAAAAAGAGGAGAGATGAGGACAACTAGAGAAGATGTGACTTCCAAAGTGGAATATATAGAGCTATGCAAGACAATACGAAAAAGTATCACTGAAGGCGAAAGGAAATTCAACTGTGAACTAGTGAGGAAAGCAATTGAAAACAACCAAAGCCTAAAGATAGCAAAGGGGCATCTCAGTAAGGGAAGAAAACAGATTATGGCACTGAGAAAAGAAGATGGTTCTGTAACAAGAAATAGAGGTGAAATTTTGACAAGAGTGAAAGATTTCTACTCCAAATTATATGAAAGGTATGATACATGTACTCCAGACATCATGAAAGGTACTAGTACCAAAGTTCTTCCAGTCCTCCCAGCAGAAGTTGCACATGCAATCAAGAACATGAAGTGGGGGAAAGCTCCAGGAGAAGATGGAATTACTGTAGACATCATACAAGAAGCAAGTGGAGAAATCGAAACAGTACTCGCCCAAATTTTCACTCGATGCCTTAATGAAGGGAAGATTCCTGAGAATTGGAACAATGCTACAATGATCTTGCTACATAAAAAAGGAGACATTGAGGATCTCAGGAACTACAGACCTATCAGCCTCCTATCAGTGGTTTATAAAATCTTCACTGAAGTTCTTCCACACCGCTTGAAGGTGACACTGGACATGGCTCAACCGAGAGAACAAGCTGGATTCAGGAGTTGCTACAGCACAATAGATCATATCCACGTACTGAGAGAACTAATTGAAAGAGCGAGGGAATATGAACTTCCATTGTGCATGGCTTTTATCGATTATGAAAAAGCCTTTGATTCGGTGAAACCATCAGCAGGTACAATGGCTCTAAATCCTGCGGTATTGAAGATGCGTACATTAATATTATTAATAACATCTATGAAAATGCAAGTGCAAAGATTCGGCTGTTTGAAAATACAACACACATAAAAATTGGAAAAGAAGTGAGACAAGGTGACACCATATCTCCGAAGCTCTTTAATGCCACATTGGAAAATGTCATTCAATAACTGAATTGGGAAAACAAAGGGATAAAGATTAATGGAGATTATCTAACTCACCTTCGTTTTGCTGATGACGTAGTGATTTTTGCAACTACCCCATCAGAGCTGCAGAGTATGATCCAAGAACTTGCTGACAAGAGTAAAGAAGTTGGATTAAAAATGAACTTTCAGAAGACAAAAGTGATGTACAATGCTTTTACAAAAAATGAAGATTTATCGATTGATGGAGAAAAGCTGGAGATAACAGACACGTACGTTTATCTTGGACAGCAGATATCAAGTGAGGGTCACATTGATGAAGAAATTAATCGGCGTACAAAACTTGCCTGGAGAGCTTTTGGAAGAAACAGCATAATTTTCAAGAGCAATATGCCATTATGTCTTAAAAGAAAAGTGTTTGATCAATGCATCCTTCCAGTGCTTACATATGGTGCAGAGACGACCTTAACTAAAAGTGACATACAAAGGCTGCAGACAACTCAAAGAAGCATGCAGAGGTGCATGCTTGGTGTAACCAGGAGAGATAAGAAGAGGAACTCGTGGATCCGAAAAATGACAAGAGTGAAAGACATCATCATGATCAGAGTTAAATCCCTGAAATGGCAATGGGCTGGACATACTGCCAGAAGGACAGACCATCGATGGACAGCCGAAATTTTAGATTGGATTCCAAGGAACAGGAAAAGACCCAGAAGAAGACCACATGGGAGATGGGTGGATGAAATTCGAAAGTATGCGGGAGTGACATGGAGGAGACTGGCACAAGACAGACCGTTGTGGAGGAAACTTGGGGAGACCTTCGTCCAGCAGTGGATTGATAATGGTTGATAATGATGATGATGATACATACTATGTAAGATAGAGTTTGGGACCCCCTCCCCTACACACACACACACACACACACACACGAAGGAGCAAAGCAGTTACTGAGGTGTGATCTAATGAGCACGACATATGCACCACTGTTGGCAAATTGTGGAACTTAGCGAATGCAACTGTAAAACTATGATATAGATAGGGCAGAAATGTAAAAATTTTACAAAGTTGTAGAACTGACTTTGCTTAGTAGGAATAGATATTGCTGTTTTATTAAGTACACATCATATATGTGTTTATATTCTACGAAAAATTACAATCTTATATTATTAAATTTAGTTGGTTCACATCATAAAAAAATGTGCGTTATATCATTATATACCCAAAAAATTTTGGGGGTCCTTTACATTGGGGATCCCAGACACTAAAAATCTGGGAGAGTCCTGACCCCCGTTATGCCGCCTATGACCAGTGGTGTAGATAGCACTGGGCTCAAGCTCCTTCTGAAATTTAGTGCATTATTTAATCTTTTTATTTTTAGTGTGTAAAATTCTTTCCTAATTTTTTTTTTTTTTTTTTTAAGGTGGAGAGTACTGTTTATTTAAGACAAACCAACCTCATGACCAACTTTGAAATATGAAGTACAGCTCAGAAAAAGAAAGTGAATGCACAAAAGCTCGAGCTTGCTGCCTTGGAACAGTGGATCGACTGATAAACTTTCCTTACAAAGTGACAAAGCCAGGTAGAAATGCCTTTAGTATTGCTTTTGAATTTCTTTTTCCTAACTTATTATTCACACATTGACTAAGTAAGCGGTCTGTTCTGTTTTAACAGAACAGGCCACTTACATAGTTTTGACAGAACAGGCCGCTTACATAGTTTTGACAGAACAGGCCGCTTACACAGTTTTTACAGAACAGGCCGCTTACAGAGTTTTGACAGAACACGCAGCTTACTCAATTCACACGTAAATGAAAAATTCTTCTATTTATTGAGTACACATATAATTTCTTAGTAAATTCTATTATCGCCACTCCTCTTTACTGATGAAATAACCCTGATTAGAATCTTCCCACATTTGGCCAAAAACTTAGTTTTCTTTAGCAAATTATTTCATTGAAAGAACATATATCATTGAATTCCAACATCCTCCCTTTTTTTGTGATCACTTTATATTGAGTTCTTCCAATAGAATTTAATTCCAACAGGACAATTGCCTGTAGTAAGTAAAATGGGGGAAGGATTAACCCAAAGTAAAAGAGATAGTTAGTGTTTACTGCTGCTAACAAAGCAATGGAATATCAGATTCCTTCTGAACACTGGTAAACACATTCCTAATATGATGTGGATTTTTCCTTCCTGGGATCTTTTTCCACTTCCAAAACCTTTTTAAGAGCTACTTCCAGGGGCGTATTTAGATGGGGGCCAAGGCCCAAAAGTGGTTCATTTCTTTGTTAAAACGTGACTTACATTAGAAAAAATGCTTTAATTTAATAAAAATGCATTTAATAAAACTGCAAAATTGCGTGCAAGCTTTCAACTTACAATGGAAAGTAATGCTTTAATTTTTTTCTTCTGTTTTTCATTAACTTTTATTTTGTCCTGATGGATTTCAAACACTTTCAGCCCCCCCCCCCCCAGAAAATTTCTATATATGATCCTGGCTACTTCTGTTGATTTAGTCTTATAATGTGCCATTTACTTTAGTCAAGGAAAAGGGGGTGGACACTAATTTGGATGTCACTCACACAGACAAAAATTGTTGACTCAGGGTTTTGGTTTTTCTACTCCTAAGTGGGCACCTAACCCCAAAACTCCTGGCTATGCCACCATGAAGGACCAAAGGCAGAAAGAGAAGAAGTCATGTACATGCAGAAAATCAAGCTCAAGCATGTAACACAAGCTTAAATTTATTCATAACAAACTAGACTGAAAAATGGTGTGATTATGCCTCTTAATTATACCATAAAGTAAAGTTCATAATATGAAATTGCTACATAAAAGCAGTTGTTCAACATGCAAACGAGATTCTGCCAGGTGTTTTGTTCCCATAGATATTCCCCTAAAATACCCCCTGATTGACTGACACACACACTAGCCAATTAATGTATTAAGAGGGGCGTACCATATTGCTTCACTTAATTACATACGGGGAAGAAAATGCAAACGTTTGGCTCAGATATTCGTTCTAATCACTTCTTTTAGCTCAGTAAAACAAGTGCTAATTCAAGTCTTATATCAACACACCTATCCTAAAACTCACGTGGAAAACCTTTCGTCATGCCACTGCTACTACAGAATATTACTGATCGACATTGAGTGACAGGTGATGTAACACCTAAATGATGAATAGACGAATTTTTCACTTCAATGGAAGTTTCTTTAAAAAATTAAATCTTACTTATAAAGCCGCTGCAAAACAATTATCATGGAAACATATTTTGGCACGGCACGATGAACTACGTAGTTATAAGTGTTTATTTGAATCAATCAAAACAACATATAGAACACCAACATAGTTACTTTCTACATGCAGCACACTTTGTTTACATGTTAACAATGTTGCCATGCAATTTCTTAATTAAAAAGAAATAACGATGCCTGCGTCCTCCTTGCGGTTTAAAATAGTAAGACGAATCATCACTAGATGGCAGCAGTAGACTATTGAATTCGTAGCCAGACCTAGTCTTCAGACGTAATAAACCGTAGAACACACGCAAAAATGAATTTGCCTTTAGCTTCTCTCTCTCTCTTTTCAAAACAGGAAATTACGAAATGCTACGGCTTTATCGAATACAGCACAATTCAAAATTTTGAGCCAGTAGCGGCTCGTAATAAGTTGAGATGGTGGGGAGGATTTAAATTATTGTGCGTCGTTTAGTGCTCTAATGCGGTTATTTATTTTTGAAATAATGTCCACTACGTACAATGAAGTGTTTCAGTGAATTTACAGTGTCGGTGTTGAATAAACGAAATCGTGAAAAGTTCATGCCATTTCAAAAGTACAAATAATACCCCCACCCCCATTGATCAGCCCCTACTTTTATTTCCTTTTCATCAACATAGTTTAATTTTGGAACTTATTTCTAGCTAGGTGTAATTGTGCTAACATTTCACAAGGTATGATACTCCACTACACAAGGTACGATAAAAAAAATATCCAGACTGGATTTATTAAAATAAAAAGTACGAGACTTACAGATTTGAAACTTCATTGACTCCGAAGTAGTCCTCTTCCGAGGTCACACAATTAGCCCAGCGCTGTTTCAACTGCTCAAAGCATTTTCTTCTGAAACAGCGAACAGCTACTTCGTCGCAATCTGTTGCATCGTCTCAATATCTTAAAATCTTTTTTCTTTCAAGTGGCATTTGGTTCTTGGGAAAAGAAAAATCACAGGGAGCGAAGTCTGGAGATTAGGGTGGCGGTCGGACCTGTGTGATGCCGTGCTTAGCAAGAAACTGCTGCACTAGTTTCGATGCATGGGCAGGCGCGTTGTTATGGTGGACTTGCCGCTCACCATTCTCATTCAACGCTGGCCTTTTGCAAAGAACTGCGTCCCTCAAACTCCGAAAAATTTGACAGTAGTAGTTCTTGTTGATTGTCTAGCCTGACGAAGCGTATTCATGATGCACAATTACATCATGACTGCAAAAAACAGTCAGCACCGTTTTGACATTGCTGCGGCTCTGTCGTGCTTTTGTGTGTGTGTGTGTGAGTGTGTCTGGCAGAGTTTGGAGAGCACACCGGTGGTCTTGTGGTCTGAGTTCTGGATTATGACTGTTCGTTTGATATGGGTCTGTGTTCGAATCCCGTGAGGCATGGATGTTGTGTTTGTCTTACGGCACTGGCTCTCTTCTTTCCCTGGAACTAGTGACCCTAACTTAGGGAATGGAGACTACTTATATCCCTTGGGGTCGACCATGGTGGTCGTTAAATCCCCCTCCCCCGCCTGCCCTCCCAAAAGAGACTTTGTGTTCTTCCACTGTGAAGACTGTATCTCGTTTTCGGGGTCATAAAAATGAACCCATAATTTATCACCAGTTACGATAGTTTAAAAAAAATTCCGACGTTTTTGACGCACTCAAGCAGGCCAGTGCTGAAACACGGAGCTGTTTTTGCTCAGCTGAGAGAAATTTCGGCACAAATTTGGCTGAGACGCGTCTCGATTCGTAAAAATTGACTGAACTGAACCGAAACTAATGTTGAAGTCTTCAGAAAACTTACTAATAGTGTTTGTGCTATTTTCCCGCATATCTGTGCGCACAAATTCGACATTGTTTTCAGTTTTGCTTAGTGATGTTGTTCTAAATTGAAAAGTGACTGAGCGCTGAACTGATTAAGATACCTCAACCTCGAAAGAACACCCTCAAAAATTTTTCAAAAGCCCTGTGAAAAAATCTGATTTAATTTATATATTTTTATTACTAATTACTTTTATCAATTTATATAAAAATTGCACAATTTGAGCAATTTTAAATAAAAGAAAGAATGTTACGTAGTAGTCATATACGTTAAGAATACTAAATTTTTATTTAAAGACAACTCTGTCGTTCTGCACGATTTCAAATATTTATTGTAAGTAATGAATGCATACTAACCACATTGAGTAAATGCAACTGACATAGTTACATCAATTCAGTGAGACTAACGCGCAATTTTTTTTTTTTAAATTTACGAGTTGGATGCACGATATGCCTTTTTGTGTTGCCCATAAGGAAGCAGGGAGTGAGCTCAGTGGATAACTTTTGTCAGAGCCAATATGGAGCAATTTAATAGAAATGCCCTTCACTAACGTTGTTTTCTCTCGGGGCAGTGCAATCTTAACCATACAGAGTATCCACTACCTATAACTTTGTTTTAACTGTCATCAAGAAAAAAAGAGTTCACAATGACTTTGTGCTCCCGAACCCTTAGGTTCCGTGAAACTACTACTGCGTAATCAGACTGTATCGTTTGTTTCATCCACACAGTGCTTTTTGTTTGTTTGTTTTTTTATCACCATGCGAGCAATAAGCAGTCGCCCGTCCCTAATTTTTCGCACCTACAGTTTCGGGTAACTGACAGATCTAGCACCTTGGCCAAGATGCTAGATCTGTCAGTTACCCGAAACCCATACCTCTTCATGGACTCAAGCAAAGGCCCGGCCAGAACCAATAGTCATAGGCCAGCGCCTCAGACCACTCTAGCACCGGGACGGTTATCTCTGTAGTATAAACATTTAGTTAAGATAGCATTATGTTTGCATACAGAACACAGATTTACATATTTTTGTACACACAATCATTTACAAAAAATCCTTACCCAGCTTCTCTTACAATCTAAACACGAAAAGTGGCTTAGCGCCGCTGAGGCGCGCTAAGCCACTTCTACATCCTTGGTTTTGCTGGTTGCGGGCCTCCCAGACCGTTCATCATTCTCAGCACTTTCATGACCATCTCTAAAACCTTTACAACACTCATTAAGTTGTGTACGACTCGTACAATCCTCCCCATAGACTTTCTATAACTTTAAGTATGTGTCTTTGCAAGTTTTGCGAAGTTTTTGACAAAATCTGATGCAAATTCGTTGATCAATTTTTTCCGACATGGCAAATTCGACTAACAGCTTCACACACGTAAGAACAAAGCACCACTGTAAAAGACCTGGACGAGCAGGGAGGCATGATTCACGGCACATGTGTAGTAAGTTCCAAGGTCAACCTGTGCCATACCGCTTCCTGTTGTGTCGCGCGATTCCGAACTTATGCAACCAGTTTGGATTAACTCCTCGTAACTTATGATACCTACAGGAAACACGAATGTTTCATTAACGGTGCAGTGCTGCGTTAGGCAAGGTCGGAGCTAGCTTTCCAAATCTGGGGGGGGGGGGGGTAGGAAGGGACATGATCTGAAATTATACCCCTTTAAGTTCAAAAGTTCCCCACTGCCATTCAAATAGCTCGCAGTTTTTGCTTTCTTATAACTCAACGATCGTGACTGCCACGAAAAGGTCTCAGGATCGATCCCTGGCAGGTACGAACGCTCGAACCACTGAATATCCGCCATGCGTCGGATATGCACGTTAAGCGGTCGGACCCCGGGTACTGATCTCCCTGTTATAAATAAGGGCGTCTTCCTCCCTCCTTCTACCTCGCTTCCGTGTGACTTTCCAAGCGCGCACAAAACCCCAAACTTCCTACTTCTAAGGGTTGTTTAAGACCTGAGATTAGATTCTCTCTTTTTAGAATGCTCTACGTAAATATCTTTCTTATAACGGTGCACCATCAGAGAGTGAATGAGTATCAGACAGTAAACATGACAATAGGAAGATGCTTTTTAGGCATGGAAACTCAAAATTAAACACTCCGAACAGGGGCGTAACTACCGGGGAGCAGTTGGAGCAGCATGCTCCAAGCGCAAGATTTTGAGGGGCGCAAAAGTTTTGGTATTGAAAAAACCCCATTAAAATGCGAAATGTTAAAAAAAATTGCTCCAGCCAAGGTAATAAAATTTCTTATTAAAAAAATCATTAAATGTTAAAAAAAATAGATAAAGAATAGTTGAAGTCCTCCACAACTCAGCTACCAACAGTTGTTTGGCCGATATAGAGGTGTTGCACCAAAGTGATAGGCTAGCTGCAACGTATCCGTCAGATATTTCTGAAGATCTGGGTCCGTAATTATTGCGTCTGAAAATGTGCTTTGCCGGCATCTCCCAAAACTGTCAAACATTCGAGAGCTTACCAAACTGATACTAATACAAACAAGCGTCCAGCAGCTTTCCGGGTGTTATAACCGGATGTTTAATTTTTCTGACATTGCCAATGACTACTGCAAAGGCTGAGAGGTCTTTCTACAAATTAAAGATAATAAAGAACTACCTAAGAAGAAGTATGTCCCAGCACCCCCTGAGTGCTTTAGCAGCTATACCAATTGAAAGATCAAGAGCTCGTGCACTGGATTTGGACCATGTGATTGACAGCTCTGAAAAACAAAAAGCAAGGAAGAAGAAATTTTAAATAGCGGTAAGATATCAATGTAAAAGTTTTATGCACTTCAATATTTTGTAATTACTTTCTTGAACTTTAAAGAAAAAAATGTGTATAATTGATTTCTAAAATCAATAATTTTTAACTTTCCATCAGTGATGCGGGGTATATACTGTTGATTATCCTTAAGAATAAACAAGTTCTTTAATTAATTCAAAGGAAAAATCACCATGGGGTGTGATATACCCTACATCACCAACGGAAGGTTAAATAAAGCATGATACAGCATACAAGGGCGTAGACAGAGAGAAAAGCAGGGGCGGATTTATGGGTTCGCGCAAGTCGCAATCGGGAAGGGCCCCGTGTCCCGGAGGGGCCCCGATTCACTGTAAAAAGAGAAGTAAAGCAAGGAGAAAACAAAGAAAAGGAAAAAAGAGGGGGAAAAGTTATGTTGATGAATATAATATTTTGCGGATTCATAGAAAAGCAGTCGCGGCTCAAACTTTATATAGTGCTTGTCGTCTGTTTTCTACTTGAGAAATGTAAAGTTGGCTATCCTGCTTGTGAAGTGGGTAAAATTTTGCTAACTGTAGAGTAATTTCATTTGTGCGTGGTCGCGACACTGACCACTGCTAGCATCGCAGCATAACCTAAAATATCGCCCGTAAGCTGTAGCTAATGGGGACCAATGATTGGTCTGCGTGAAGGTACACTTTCGTACCGCGACATTGCTGCTCGGACGGGGCATAACGCCACGACAGAGTTTGAACGGGGTCCAATGATTGGGCTGCGTGAAAGTACACTTTCGTACTGCGACATTGTGGCTCGAACGGGACATAACGCCACGACAGTGATGCACGCGTGGCGTCAGTGGACCGAGGAGAACCAGATGTATCGACAATCTGGCAATGGACCGAGAAATGTGACGACCCCGCGGGATGACCGACACTTCGTTCGCATGGCAGTGACAAACCGTTCCGCATCTTCGCAAGTGTTAGCACAACAGTGGAGCACTGCAGCAGGTGTGGCATTGTTTCTCTACAGTTCTACGCCGTCTGATGCACAGAGGATTGGTTGCACGCATCCCTTTGCGGCGGATTCCTTTGACCCTGAACCGTGGACGCTTCAGGCTAGAATGGGGTCTTCCATAGAGACAATGGCGTGCTGATTGGCAGCATGTCGTGTTTTCGGACGAGTCCCGATTCAACTTCGACTACCATAATGACCGCATACGCATTAGACGGTATTGTGGTGAGAGCCTTCTACCAGCATGCATTGTTGAGCGTCATACTAGCCGAACGCCAAGTGTCATGGTGTGTGATGCCATTAGGTACCATTCGCAATCTCGGCTGCTACGACTTGAGGGCAATTCGAACAGCGACCGCTTCATCAGGGAAGTTGTACAGGCAGAAGTCATACCCTTCCTTCAGAGCACTCCTGGCGCTATATTCCAGCAGGACAATGCCCGAATGGAATGTTGAGCCCTCTTCGCAGCACAGCAAATACCGCTTCTTCCTTGGCCTGCACGTTCGCCGGACATATCGCCTATTGAACATGTCTGGGATGTGGTCACTCGGCAACTGGCCCATCAAAGTCCTCCAGCGGTCAGTACCAATGATCTGTAAACTCGCATACATGCCGCCTGGCAAGCAATTACCCAGTACACCATCCAACCATCCAACGCCTTTTTGATTCAATGCTACGCCATCTAGAAGCTCTTATTGTAGCTCGCGGAGGCTTCACAAGATACTGCTTTTTGAAAATAAAAATTGCTGCATTGTTCTGAAAATTAAATCACTTATGTACAGTCATATCAGTAATGTGTGATATGAATTTACTTCGAATCGCATGGTTCCTTCTTAGTGTAGCAATTTTCACAAATAGCAGTGTATATGTGTATATATACTTTTTATTTCTTGAATTAGCAGTATTGAAGTACAAGTATATATATATACACTGAGAAAAACGTTCTGTTAATTCAACAAAAAAATTGTTGAATCAACCAAACAATTTTGTCGATATGCAGTCAACAAAAATGTTTGTTGAACTTACAAATTTATTTTCCTGAAATTTATTGTTGATTCTACAAAATTTATTATTATCATGACAAAACGTTTTGTTCATTTAACAAAATGCGTTGGTCGATTTTTGGGAATTTGTTTGATCCAACAACATGTACTGTTATCGTGATAAAACATTTTGTTGCTGCAGCCAAGCATATTGTTTCCGTGATACAGTAATTTCTTGCTCCAACAAAATTTAGAGTTATGTAGCTGGGCCACTTTTGTCCTTAAACTTTTTCCCCCGTCGTATTTTAACGTTTCCCGCCGTATTTATTTTTTTACTTTCTAGTGGTGTTTAAATGAATTTGGACAGTATCACGTAACGAGGAAATTTTTGCAGAGCCAGCGAAAAATCTCTCATCGAGCGGATTCGAACCTGAGACCTTTTGTTTAGGAATTAGGCGTGCTAACCACACGGCTATCTGCGAATTTAGCCTGCGAAAGTCGGTTTATTACCTTCTGGAATGTTCGCGGACGATTTATACTTGACATAATGATGTATTGACACTATTTTGGTGCGTGTGTAACATGTTTCTAAATCCGAATTATTTTTAAATGTTTTTCTTAGTTTTTTGATGAAACAAATTACTGACATTTTTGGTTAAATAAAAAAAATAAAAAAATCGTAATATTTTTCTTAACGTTCTCAAGCTCTGTACATAAATTACAACTTTTATCATTACCTCATGTGCAAATTTTTATTTGCGATCAGGAACCGAAAGCCGTCATAAGAAATGTTTTATTGCTTTATCAGAAATCTGTGTTTAAATTTAATACGTGCCCCTGTGTATCTAATAAGATGCGGATTCTATCGTGTTCATTGTAATTATGAGTCTACAAAGTGAGACCAAATTATCACTGAAATTCACCGAATCCGACCAAAATAACACACAATAAACTGTAGCATAAAAATATGTCGGAATTATTAAGATATATTAGAAATTCTTACATCTGAATGTCTCTATCAGAGTTGACAGCTCCCAGTCTTCTAACAATGCACTCACTTCGCAGTCAGCCATAATTCAAAACGAAATGTCATAAACGCAAAAAAAAAAGACGGATATACAAAAAATTATCTTATCATTTAAGAACAGGAAATACTGCCATTAAATTGAAATGTCAGTTTTCAACTCAAAAGTTTTTGCAAAATGTTTAAACAGATAAAAAAAGTTCCGTGAGCGGGCAATGTCCCTCCCCTAGACCAGAGCTATCTGTCTAGAGGAGGGCGGCCAGTGCAATCACATAAAGCAGAAAGTGATTCCGAATGATTTTTTAGTTAGTACAGGAATATTTTTTTATGCGTCCTAATAAATTGCATTTTCATTTCTCACGTGCCGTTTTTTTATTATTTGTTGTTTATTTATTTTTACCGTACGTATAACCTTTATACATTTTTAAGTGCTGCTAGATAGCGATACCAAAGACTATAGACATCGAAGAAAAGCACTGCGGTAATTTGAGTACGATAGCAGAAAGCAACCTAAAGATTTATTTTCATTGTTTCTAATATTTCATCAAGAGGAGCTAACTTAATGAAACCTCAATGATATTTTTTCAAAAAATAAAAATCACTATAATCAGAAACCATGTTAACGTGAAATTAAAAAAAAAAAAAAGAATGTAATAGACAAAAATAAGAAATTGCTTTTTATTTGAACAGATTTTACCCTGCTGTGTACAGACATAAAAAGCCCTGAATCGTTCATTGCCATATTTTACAAATAAGCATTCTGATCTGGCTCCTTATAATCACATCAAACAGAAATCACCGCTCTTTCCACGTTTATAAGTGAGTCACGGAAAAATTCTCATCGGCCGCCACCGGGAATCGAACCCAGGGTCTTCGTGTTATGCGCCGCACATGCATGCTACCCTGCATCACAGCGGCCTCGAATTCAAGGGGGTGAGTCTGGAGAATTCGAGGGCTTGCCTATGTGAGTCTGGAGAATTCGAGGTCTCTGTGGTGCAATGGTAGCATGTCCGGCGCGTAACTGGAAGCTGGATTCGATTCCCGATGGCGGCCGATGAGAGTTTTTCCGTCATAGAGCGATGATTTCTGTTTGATGTTCCTACTCCACGTCAATTGCGTATATTAATAATTCCTCATAACCTTTTGTAGAAAAATGAAATTTCTATTTAGTAATAGAAACTATGCCTGTTAGCCTTTCCTTTCTTCACAGCGTTTTAGTGCTTTTGTTTATTTATTCTTTTTCTTTGAACACAAAAGTAGAAAATATACCACAGCTTTCTTTAAAGTAAAATCTCATGGGGTGGGGAGGGGGGGGTGTTAATCATTACTTGCGCTAATAGTTCGAGACGATAATGTTTTAAACATTTCGCATCTTTCGAGATGCAATCAATTGTGGAAGGATTTCCGGTACTGGGAAGATTTGAGTTACGTTTGTCGCAAGATTACAAAGCTTTCATATGTTGTGAGAAAAGGAAACTGAATGTGTGGATAATAGATACTCGTGATAATAATTTCACTGTTCACGTAACACAACACGCCTGTGATCTTTTGTTTTATTTTTTCAATGCCCTGCCGGATGCAGTTAGCCATGTGGAAATTTGAACTACGGCTGCGTCCCGGTTCTCAAATATTGAACTTTCCCCTGACCTACTTATTGTTTAGAGGATG
Source organism: Macrothele yani (assembly GCA_039090855.1). NCBI lineage: Eukaryota > Metazoa > Arthropoda > Arachnida > Araneae > Macrothelidae > Macrothele > Macrothele yani. Next base: position 32,496,834 of record CM077003.1, read on the forward strand.
AAGAGACTGACAAAATAAAGAAAAGGAAGAAGAATAAGAAAAAAGAATGAATCTTCAGCATTATTTCAGCCGCCCCGTTTACTTTGATAAATATCATTGTGCGCCTAGAGGAGAGGGGACGACGGAGCTCGTGTACCTCCCATGACTCGCCCATTCCTACGACGTAGTTACGGTTTGCGTGCATGTGTACTTGTGTTTCCATCAAATCAGTATCTTTTTTTTTTTTTTTTTTTGGTAGAGAAGGAAAGCGCAACAACCTGCACTATGGAATTATGCTGAGGCATAACTAGGGATTTCTCTGCCCTGGGCAAACCACAGAATATTTCGCCCCCATATACAGTCTTGGCCAAAAGTCTTGCACCAGTAGACCGAAAGTTAATTTTTGATGTTTGAAGTCAACTTATACAGCGTAATGGTATAATAGTCAGGAATACATATTATACAACATTTTAAAGGAAATTTTATGCTAAATTCAAATATTTTTACAGAATGTTATTATCAGTAATAGAAGTGAAGTTACAAGCAAAAGTACAGCGTCTAGTCATAAAAGCAAAAAAATAATGGAATTTGTGAAATTAGTGTACAATGCATTTAACGTAAAATTACTGTACAGTACATTATTGAAACTTGCATGACACTTGAAATAACTTACCAACAAGCAAAATACGCTTTAATATTTAATTGGATAATCACGGTTTCTTAGTAACAAAGTGCACCTTTTTGACATGAAACTAATGAGCTTCTCTAGTTGTCCATTGGTGATAACACGGTGCCATACGGCTCTTAGAGACTCAATTAATGCTGTTTCACATGTGGGTCATTCTTGACGGATCTTTTGCTTCAATCTCACCCACAGACTCTCTATAGGATTAAGATCCGGTGACTGTGCCGGCCACTGAAGTTTTTTTATAGCTTTCCGATTAAACCCCTCGTCAACCAACTTTGGCCCATGACATGGAGCGTTATCGTCTTGAAATTAAAATTACGGAAACCCGTGTCTTGTGCAGTTGGTAGCAGTTTGGACTCCAAAATATCCACATATTGAGTTCCATTCAATGTGCCATCAACAACGTGCAGACGGCCAACACCACTGCCTGAAACACAGGACCATAACGTCACCGAATGTGAGTGCTTGATTGTTGGCTGGGTACATGATCAACACTGGCTATTACATGATCAACACTGGCTATATATCACCAGCCCGAAGACGTACATAATTATTTTCATGATTAGCGGAAATAGTAACAGTTGTTTCATCACTGAAAATAACATTTTTCCATTCATCAACTGTCCAATTCTTGTGTGCCTTCGCCTAAGCAATGCTTTTGAGCCGTTGTTGTTCAGTAAGGAAAGGTTTTCGCGCAGCTTTTCGTGCAGTCAGCCCGTTTTCTTGTAGCCTACGATGAACTGTACGTGCAGATGCAATAATGCCTACTTCATTCTCCCACTAATTTCTTAAATCAGTGGCTGTTTTAAACCTTGATTTTAAGGAACGACGAATCAACGTGCGATCATCACGTTCAGTACACAGCCTTGGCCGACCTATTCTTTTTCTGTTTCCCACACATCCAGTTTCTGCAACTAAATTTAACGGCGCGCAAGACAGTGGAATGATCACAGCCACATTTAAGAGCAATTTTACGACTACTGAATCCAAGTTCATGCGTAGTAATAATTTTTGCCCTGGTTTGAAGAGGCAGGACCAATTTTCGGATCTTTGACATCCCGAAATTCAAATATCACCAGGAATTCTGCATAAACTTCCTTCAACTGACTACGAGCAGCTGCGTTCTAAGTCGGCATGATCATGATTATATGTAGAGGATTTTAGGAAGGGAGTGTCTGACCCCAGGTCTTAAACAACCCTTAGAAATAGGAAGCTAGGGAGATTTGGGCTAGAGTGCCCGATAGGAAAGCCACACGGAAGCGAAGTAGAAAGGGGGAGGAATACGCCCTTATTTATTACCGGGGGCCAGTACCCGGGGTCCGACGGCTTAACGTGCCCATCCGACGCACGGCGAATATTCAGCGGATCGAGCGTTCGTACCTGCCTGGGATCGAACCTGAGGTCCTTTCCGTGGAAGCCACGAACGTTGCCCACTAGGCCACCCGCGGCCCTCTAAGTTGGCAGGCAAATCTATATCCTTTTGTGTATATCTCGCTAGCTGACGTCGGAGAAAGCTATAGTGAATTAGAGGGGCGCGAATGCTTTTTCAGAACTGGATTTGTGTTTCCTCACGTGTACATTTTTGCTTGTAACTTCACTTCTATTACTGGAAATAACATTTTGTAAAAATATTTGAATTCAGTATAAAAAGTCCTTTAAAATGATGTGTAATATGTATTCCTGACTTTATCATTACGCTGTTTAAATTGACTTCAAACATCAACAATTGATTTTTGGTCTACTGGTGCAGGACTTCTGGAGACAAGTGTATATGATGCGTACGCTTTTGCCAACAATTTTGCAGTTGGGATCTTCATTCAAACGGACCGAATGCATCTAGGCCGTCCCGGCGGCGCAGGCTTCTGACCATTCGCCTTAGTTGTGTCCAGGTTCGAATCCTGGTGAGGCATGGGTATTTGTGTTTGTCTTTCGGCACTGGCTCTCAATGCTTTACTTTTCCAACACTAGTTATCTGCGTACATTGGTCATTCAGCATACTGTGAAAAACCATGTTTGATTCATACTAGTTCAAAATGTCTTACATGAGCAACACTGGCTATATCTGTGTACATTGATCATTTGGCATGCTGTAAACCATGTATGATTTATACTTGTTGCTGTGAAATATCTACCTGTTTGTCATGTCTGTACTACCAGGTCCAATTAATTATTTTTTTTTAAAGCTCCAATCGAAAAAAAAAAAAAAGAATGCATCGTGGCTCGCAACGATCGTTTAGCCTCCAGAGGATCTTCAACAATGTGAATGGCATCATTGTCTTACAATGTATGTTACGTATTATAGTCCATCCAGCTAAAGAAAAACCGCAGGCCCCCATTGTTGCAGACAAAAGCCATTGTTCTTCTTTAGTTGGTCGGACTATACAACTGCGCCTTCTCTTCCGAATGTACAGTAAGCAACTAACATCCCTGAATATTTTAAGGAAGAAACGCGAATTTTCAAGTGCCATGGCTATCGAAGTGGCGGAAAATATCATAAGAAACTTCTGTAAATGGATAAAAGACAAAGTATGGAGCAAAACAAACTACCAGAAACTGGTGCAAAAGTTTCAATTCCAATTTTTATCAGATTATAAGTAGGGATTTTTGCGCCCTCTCTTGAGCTGCACCTGGGACAGCTTCCCCACCGGCCCCGCCGTGATTACACCTCTGGAAGGAATTATGTATAGCTCCTGGAGTGACAGAGCAGTTTTAAGGTCTCTCTCTCTCTCTCTCTCTCTCACGCACACACACAAATGCATTCGAGTAATTATTATTTTTCTCTTCAACTGCATTTCGTTGTTTCATCTTGTACTTTTTATCGCTGGTTGAAGTTTTATTTCTGGTTCGAGAAAGGAGGGAAATGCGTTTCAATCCAAAAAAGCGAAAACGACAAGATCTAATTTCCTATCCTCGAATTCAAATTTCCTGAATTATGCTGAAGGACGTCATTAGACTTCGAAATCGAAATTAGACTTCGAAATCAAAGACGTCATTAGACTTTCGAAATCTAGATGGGCGTCTCGGGTGGGCGACTATTGTTTTTTCCGGGGAAAGTTTGACGGCAACTTTATTTACGAAACACTGAAAGAACAAAAAATGTAATGTTTTTTTTTTCTTTTTTACTGGCTGCAAAGCAATTCGTGCAACCCTTCCCCAACCCTGATACATATTCATTAATTTTGGAGTGGGACTGTTTTGAATTTTTCCCACTTTTTGGAATACAAAAGAAACCAAAGTTTGGGGTCTCTTTCTTGTTAATGTTCTGGCCATCCACTTTAATAAAATTAGTAAAACCTGAAGGGTTGCACATTAGTATAACAAACATGACATACACTGAAGAGCAATTGAATTAGAGATACCTGTCTAGTAACGTGTAGCACCACCTTTCGCCTTGATGAAGGCGGCGATTCGTCTCGGCATGGACTCGACAAGACACCGGAAGCGTTGGGAAGCCATACGGATCCACGACCCCTGAACAAGCTCCCACAGTTCACAAAGATTTCATGGAGGGGGTCATCTCTCTCGATGGCATCACAGATGTGCTCGATGGGATTGAGGTCAGGTGACCTAGCTGGCCAACGAAGCGAGGTCACGTTGGTGGAGTGTTCATCCAACCATTCGGATACAATTCGGGAGCGAGGCACGGTGCATTGTCTTGTTGCAGGATGAGGTCCCCAGTGGGATGTTGAAGACGCACAAACCGGAGCAAATGGTCGTCCAGGATATCCCAGTAACGTTGACCCGTGAGTGACGATGTCAAACGTACCAGAGGTCCCATTTCAGTCCACGTAAACAGTCCCCAGACGAGAATGCCACCCCCACTAGCTTGAAGAGTACCCTGCTGGCAAGAAGGATCCATCGCTTCATGTGGTTTGCGCCGTACTCGTATTCTGCCATCCGCATGCACCAACGTGAATCTCGACTCATCAGTCCAGGCAACATTTTCCCACATGTCTAGGGTACAGTGGCGATGTTCCAGCGCCCATGCTAATCTTTGCACCCTGTGATGTGCGGTCAGCAGTGGTACCCTCGTGGGACGATGGCTTCTGTACCCCATAGCGAGGAGATGGTTCTGAATGGTGTGGCTGCTTACACGTTTTTGTGCACTAGCGTTAAATTGCCGAGTGATTTCTTGCACTGTGGCCCGTCTATCCGCTGTTATAATGCGAGATAGCGGACAATGACCCCGCTCATCCGCACGCTGTTTTCCACGGCAGTTGGCCCTTGCAGGGATGGTTTTACCGGATTCGATGTACTCACGGCGCACTCGTGACACAGTGGCTCGTGAAAATCCCAGTGCCTGCACGACTTCAGAGATGCAGTGACCCATTCGTCGGGCCCCGACAATTTGCCCACGGTCAAATGCGCTTAGATTCTTCGTGATACCTATACTGCGTCCGAATCTTCCTGATTCCCGTCGCATCACTCCTTATATTGTCAGATCGCTGCATACGTCATGTCGTTTCCGTTTAAAGGGCCACATTTTCATAACGCCACATTTGCATAACGTCAGATGTCTCTAATTCAATTGCTCTTCAGTGTACTATTACCACCAGTATCAGTAACATGCACAGATTAAAAAACAGTTTTTTCTGCAGGGGGAGGGGAGGGAAGCATAACCACTACCACCGTGAGAAGCTCGACTGGCTGTAAGTAATATTCCCTCAAAGCCGCCATGGGCAACGCTCGCCTAACCCAATGAGCTGGGCAGGCATGAAAACCACTTGGGCAAAAAATTTTATTTTCTCAGCTTTTCTGACTAATGCAGTAGAAGTTGGAACTTGGATCGGAACCCTTATTTTTTCTAATCTCCCCATTTTTATCAGCGTTCTTTCCGCAACTGATTTTAAATAAAAAAATATTAAAAACATTTCATTAATTAAAATTTTTATTTTATAAAAAGTGAGAAGCTCAAACTTACTTCTGGAATGCTTACAATTTAACTGACCAGTGGCTTACAATGTAAATAGACGATATCACCGCTCTGTTCACGTTATTTTATAAACAACGCATAGCAACTGTGAAAAATTGTGTTCCGACATGGCTGGATCTCTTCCTTGTTGTTTTTACGCTGGGATCTCTTTCTTGTTAAGCGATGACATCGTCCATTTACATTATCTCCACGTATTTTATATACAGGGTGTCCGAGAATTATTAGACACATTACAACATTATGTACAAAAAAAAACTATGAGCATTGTCTGTTTTTCTGTGTAACGCATTACTAACACTGTTTCTATATTTTTGTTCTGCAGAACTGTTATTACTAGAATCCGATAGATGGCGCTAGGTGTGGCCTGATGAGGAATGTATGAGAAATGCGCAATCAGTAGTCATGTCATCCGTACAGCAGAAGGCGATGTGTGTGTTATGGCTTGAGGAATTAAAGTCTGTCATTAAAGTTAAAAGACGGTACCGTTTAGAGTATGGTTGTAATCCTCCGTCAACGAATTCAGTTAAGCGGTGGATGAAACAGTTTAAAGAAACTGGCAATGTGGAACATCGTGGAGGAGCCGGTAGGCCTAGCGTCAGCGGTGAGACAATTGACTAAGTTAATGAAAGTTTCCGACGAAGCCCCAGGAAATCCGTTTGTAAAGCAAGCAGAGAACTGCGCATTCCGAAATCGACAGTTCCCGATATCTTGCACAAGAAATTAAAGTTTCATGCTTATGAAATTCAAATAGTGCAAAAGATGCATGTAAATGATCACACTCTGCGATACGATTTCGCTGTGGATATGCTGAATCGAGTGGAAAACAACGAAAACTTTCTCAGTACTGTAATTTTTAGTGATGAATCCAAATTTCATGTATCAGGTATTGTGAATCGTCACAACTGTAGGATATGGGGCAGTGAACCGCCTCATGCTGCTATTGAACTGGAACGTGATTCTCCAAAAGTTAATGTGTGGTGTGCCCTATCAAAAAGAGAAGTGATTGGCCCTTTCTTCTTCTGCGAAAAAACCATAAATGGTAACATTTACTTGGATATGCTAGAAAATTTCGCTATACCCCAGATCAAAAGATATGAAAACGACGTTTTCCAACAAAACGGCGCGCTTCCGCATTGGTCAACGTGTGTACAAAAGTGCCTAACTGAGCATTTCCCCGACAGATGGATGGGGCTTCGTGGTCCCATTCCGTGGCCTCCTCGCTCACCAGATCTAACTCCATTGGATAATTTCATGTGGAGTTATGTGAAGGACCGTGTCTATCAGACGCCTTATACTGATCTACAGGAACTGAAGCAGCGTATCTCAGCTGCTTTGAATTCCATAACTCCTCAGATGCTTGCCAATACATGGCATGGAATTGAGTATTGCTTGGGCGTACTACGAGCAACCAAGGGATCTCACATCGAAATTTATTAACTTGTGTAGTTACATTGTAAGTTAGTACAGTCAGTTTCTTTGTATCTGTTTAATGTTTTGTTTTATATACTTTTGTAATGTGTCCAATAATTCTCGGACACTCTGTATATTCACCATTTCTATCGCCCTTTGGATTTATCAGCTACAATTAAATAGCTGTTGTGTCAAATACCACCAGATGATATCTCAGTTGCTGAGACCATCAATACGGATTTGTGTTGTCAGATGCTGACTGATAAACCAGGCATAGCGCTGTGAATTGTTGGCACTGTAGCGTAAATGCGAACGCACTAGCCTAGTTATTGAGATATCTGGGGTTCGATCCCAGCAGTGTCGGATGAACAATTTTTCAGTTGCTATGCGTTGTTTATAAAATATTGTGGACAGAGCGATGACATCGTCCATTTACATTATCTCCACGTATTCCATATATGTTCATTATTTCCAGGCTTACAATGTAACTGACCGGAATGCCTTTTCCCTGCCAACTAGCGCGGGTGCATTAGTTAATACAATGAACTTGGTTACGGTTTGCTGTGATTGGCTGGCTCTGATGTGTTGTTGTTTTGAGAAAAGACTCAATATCTCTCTTTTTCTCGTCGTGAGAAAATCACTAATCCGCATTCTCGCGTTTACTATCTGTTTGCTCTCACAAGAGTACTTTGCCTTTGAGAATGAAGAGGATAATGAGACGAACTTAGAAGGAAGCGAACGGTATTTAAGAAAAGTGTTGTTTTAACTTTTGAGAGCCCAAATTTTATTTATTTATTATCATTTTTGCAGGTAACTGATTTTCGAATAATGAAAACTAATTAGGGATTTGGGAATTTTAATCTAAAATGCTTTCTGCGCGGAGGAAGTTAAGTCGCGCCGCGGCCGCGCAGCTTAGAGGGAACATTATCTATAAGCAGTCATCCGTCCCTAATTTAGGGTCACTGGTTCCATGGAAGGGAGAGAGCCAGTGCCGTAAGACAAGCACAACATCCATACTATACCGAGATTCGAACCCGGACCCACCTCGGACGAATGGTCAGATGCCAGCGCGAAGATCACTGTGCGGCCCCGGTGGCGCAGTGGTCTAAGCGCTGGCTTATGATCATTCGTCCGTGAAGGGATCCGGGTTAGAATCCCGGTGAGGCATGGATGTTGTCTTGACAGTTGTTTTACGGCACTGGCTCTCTCCCTTTCCTGGAACCAGTGACCCTAAATTAGGGACGGGCGACTGCTTATAGCCCATTGAGTTGCTCACGGTGGTAGTTAAACTTCCAGTCAAAAAAAAAAAAAAAAAAAAAAAAAAAAAAAGAGTACTGCGCCACCGGGACGGCGAAAAATTTTATGCATAGGAAAAGGCAAATGCTTTTTTTTATTATTATTATTACTATTTTTTAATTTGGGGTTTAACGACCACCAGGAGCAACTCAGTGGGCTATAGGCAGTCGCCCGTCCTTAATTTAGGGCCACTGGTACCAGGGAAGGGAGAGAGCCAGTGCGGTAAGACAAACACAACATCTATGCCTCACTGTGATTCGAACACGCAGCCATCGCTTGGACCGCTGCGCCACCGGAGCGGCACCAAATGTTTTCGTTGATTAAGGTTGAGGGGAAATAAGGACACGCAAACACAATACCTTAACCCCACCGTAACACCTTTTCTTCAAGCCAAAGCCTTGTCTCGCACTCATGCCTTCCAAATCAGTGCAATTCACCCTCGTTATTCGCCCGTGGAGGTACTATTACAAAAAAAAAAAAAAAAAAAATGGCTGCTACTAAGGATATGGAAGGATGGAGAAAATTGAACATTCACGGTCATGAGGATGCTATATTTGATAACCTTTAGAGGCAAACAACACATTTTCTTCGGGGCGACACGTACGGCTACACGCACGAGACTCATTATTACTTAGTAAAGTCAAGACAATACTTTAAAGTTAAAAAAACAAAATTGGGATAAAGAAAGACATTGCTCTTTCCACGTTTTAGCAACACCAGTGGCGTATCTTGGGTCCGAGACCTGGGCTATCTCACCCCATCCCCCACACACAGTACTGTTTTTTAAAAATTGCTAAGTTTATTTTTTAATTGTTAAGTAATAGAGGTAACATGTTTTTTTCTAAATTTTAGGTAACATGCTATTGCTAATATGATAACCAAATAATTATGAGGATTAGGATTTGAACACTTATTTGTACACGAACTCCATTCTTCTTTACTTTTGTGTGAACTTGAGTATTACCTTTTCCTAAAATGTTTCTTCAGAGTACTTTTTCATATTTAAAAATAATGTTTTTTCTGTTAACAAACCACCAGCCAAGTTGCTCGAATGTGCATGTCCTTGTGTGGCTCTAAGATATATCTTAATTCTTTTTAATACGGAAAAACTTCTTTCGGCAGTTGCAGTTGTTGATGAACAGTTTAATATTGATCTGCTAATGTGTACACCTCAATAAACACTATGTCCAATTATTCAACTTTATGTAACAAGTAATGTCTCTTACTGATTGGTTTTGTATTCATCAAGGGAATTAAACACCTTCAGTTCTATTTTTAATCGAGCTGTATCAAAATTTGAAGCATAGAGTTCTTTAAGCTCTGATAGTAGATGTTCAGGGAAGATTTCACAAAATTTATCAAAACAGTTTGAATCCAACAAAGCCACGAATTTAAGATATAATATCACTGATTTTAATTCATTGACACTTCACACAAAATGGAACAACTCTCGCGAAACACGTGATGGAAACATGGAGGGACTGAGGTAGTCCGAAGTCTTCGTTTTTTCGGAGCGAACCCTTGGCCAAAGCAATGGCCACTCACGAGTTCCGTAGCTAATTCATGCTGTCATGGAAACGCTAGCAGGAGATAGTATTGAAGCTCTTCATATCAGAAGAGCGAAGTCTCTGGAAGCTCTATCTGCGTTACGTTGATGCCGTTCATCATCGCTCGCCAGACTGATTCTCATAATCGAAAGAAGCGAATCCGCGCGTGTTTTTTTCGCATCGAAAGCATCCACATATCTTAATGCCGTTGATAATTGATTTTTATTTGTGTATATTTAATTAACTTTTATTTGAGCATTCTTTGAGCTTCGCAGCTAGCCTAGTTAGACTCGAATATACGCCACTGAGCAACACATAGCAACCGAAAAATTGTTATTCGGTCACACCGCTGGGGAATCGAATCCAAGATCTCTTGATATCTAGCCGAGGGCGTTAGCCTTACACCACGGTGGCCAACAATCCACGGCGCTCTGTGTATTTTTCTGTCGGCTTCTGACATCATAAATTCGTAAGATGGGCTCAGCTGCTGAGACGTCTCCATCTGGTGGGCATTAACGGCATTGGCTATATATTAATTATAGCAGTTAAATCCAAAGTGAAAATCCTCCAAATACGTGGCGTCAGTGAATAAACAAAGACATCGCTCTTTCCACGTTTAAGCAACACTTAGCAACCGAAAAAATATTATATTATTTTCCGGCGGATAAAACAAAACAATTTTTCGAAAACAGTTTTCGAAAAATTGTTTTATCCGGCGGTGGCCGAGTGGTCATAGGCGCGGATATTCGGCTAATCGGCAGAAGACCGATTCCCAGATGAGACATGGTAGTGCACCAGCCCCAAGGCACGTTTAACCAAGAAGTAATTAAATTTACATAAGAAAACCGAAACTCAAAAATAAAGTAATTTAGAGATATATGTCACCTCACGTATTGCTCACGATGTGTCTGCTCGTTATGAACTTTCGCGAGCTCGATATATTTTTTAGAGAACATTTGGGGTGGACAAATTTCCAGTACCATATCGTCCATCATATTTTTACACTAATATGTTTCACTAATATTTTTACACGGATATTTGAAGCAGAGGCAGAGTTATATCAGTGTTTTTTTTTTTTTTTTTTTTTACGGCGGCAACCGAGGATCCTGACGCATATATGACACATCTATGAGAAAAAATTGCTTACGTTCCTCATTGCGATCTTCATTTTGTCTCGTGTTAAAGATGCACATAATGAAAAAAAATATATACAAATAAGCAAGAATACAGCATATTATTCATGCCCCTATTGCAATGTAAAATTTTGTCTCGTGTAAAATATCCACGTAAAAGGAAAAAGCAAAAAAAAAAAATAAAATAATGCAAATAAAACCTATATAACAGGCTACGTCTGTCCCTAACACTCTGACGTCATTCAGTACTTGCAGCGCCATTTGCTTTCATCCGGTGGCCGAAATCAGAACTAAGCTCACCGTTATCGTACGATACGTAAAATCAAGGAGAAACACAGGAAAATAATATAATATTTTTTCGGTTGCTATGTGTTGTTAAAACGTGGAAAGAGCGATGTCTTTGTTTATTTATTGACGCCACGTATTTGGAGGATTTCCACTTTGGATCTCGCTCTTTGGATTTAACTGCTATAATTAATATATAGCCACTGCCGTTAATGTCCACCAGATGGAGACGTCTCAGTAGCTGAACCCATCTTACGGATTTATGATGTCAGAAGCCGACAGGAAAACACACAGAGCGCCGTGGATTGTTGGCCACCGTGGTGTTTTTTTTTTTGGTTTTTTTTTTTGTTTGGAGGTTTAACGACCACCGTGAGCAACTCAATGGGCTATAAGCAGTCGCCCGTCCCTAATTTAGGGTCACTGGTTCCAGGGAAGGGAGAGAGCCAGTGCCGAAAGACAAACACAACACCCATGCCTCACCGGGATTCGAACCCTGACCCCTTCGGACGAATGATCAGAAGCCATCGCTTAGACCACTATGCCACCGGGGCGGCAACCACCGTGGGGCAAGGCTAACGCCCTCGGCTTGATATCGAAAGATCTGGGATTCGATTCCCCAGCGTGACCTAATAACAATTTTTCGGTTGCTATGTGTTGCTAAAACGTGGAAAGAGCGATGCCTTTGTTTATTCACTGACGCCACGTATTTGGAGGATTTTCACTACCAGAAAATAAAATGAAGTTAGTAAGACAGACCATGGGCGCCTCCAGGAAATTTTTCAAGTGGGGTCAAGTGTGATTAATTAAGATTTGGCTAATATGTAGAAAACAGTAATTTGTGAAAATGAAAGGTTAATACTATTACTATTACTAATACTTATTTACTACACTAGAACACCACTACTACTACTACTATTTTAATTATTATTATTATTATTAATTGATGCCGTTCTTGAAGAAAGTGTATGTTAGTAATAGTCATGTATTATCATGTACATTGGTAGCTGTTTTCAAAATAATGAACAGTGTCGAGCAGTGCCACGCCAAGCCTTTTAAGTTCACCACACACCACCCTGAGCGGAACTTGCTTGGGCGTACTACTAGCTTACGGTTTGCTAGGTTTTCCGCTCTCAAGTTATCGTTTTCCAATTCCAAATTTCCAATAAAATTGGGATATTTAAATTAAACGCCCCAAACTCCATCTTTACTTGTGGTCCAGTTCTGTGAGTGTAAAAAAAAAAGTAATAAATAAAATAAAATGAAGGGGAAAATAATTCTACAGGGGGTCAAGTGTCCCCTGTGCCCCCCCCCTGTCGGCACCCATGAGACAGACGATTTCATCTGTGGCAACACGCACGTACAGAAACAACTGTCAGCGACGTTTGTTCTGTTACGTAGGTGTTATGTCCTGTTTTATTTCATTTTCTTCGCATTGCAGATGTAATTTCATAAAAAGGAATAAAACTGAAGAGTGATTTCATAAAAAGGAATTCATAAAAAAGGAATCTGAGTTATTTTATTTCATCAAAAGAAACAAGTAAAATTGTAAGAAAGTAACTGCAGGCGTGGTTTTGATTCACTGTGATAGAAATTTATAAAATTATTGGTTCAGTGGAATTTTTTCTTTGTAGTGCAAGATGAAAGAAAATAAAGCTGAAAGAATTATGAAAATTTTGTTGTTGTTGACCAATCTTACAGACTGCCCATTAATAATTCAACCGTTTATTATAGTTATGTATATGTATTTTACGATTCATGTTCTGAAAATTTCAGTCACAGCTTTTTCACCCGTGCATGGCACGGGCTATGAGCTAGTAAGCAAATAATACACACGCAGCATAAAACGCTAATATCCTCCAATTGCAATCTTCAGTTTTGTCTCGAGTTAAAGATCCACATAAAAAAAGGGAGGGAGGAGGGGGGATAAAATAAAATAAAAACAAACCATTTCTACCTTCTTCACTTTTCTCCCATGCCTGAAATCACGACGACAAACTTTAACTTTTCTTTCCATTTCTTTTTTCCTATCTATGTTTCTTCGAAATTTTGCATCTCGTGAGTGGCCAACAAATCCGTCCAAGTCCGTTTTACAATGCCTGCATTGTTTGTATTTTGTTGTTCTATTTCCATTTGAGTGTTTGGGTACTCGAAGTCAGGAAACGACAGGTGTTCATGTATGCAATCTGTGCTAGTGCAGCGCCTTTCGATGCCCAATCAAGCAAAGCACAGCTCAGCTGAGGAAACTCATTTGACTAACATCGATTCCCCATGTTTAAAACACAGTCCTTTCTTTTCTTGTCGCCAGGATTTAGCTTCGATTTTTTTTTCCTTACTGGGAATTTATAAAGGCGTAAATTTGAAGTTTAACAAGATCAGTTATTTTTACGTGGTCTTCCTTAGTTGAGCGTGAGGTCTTCCACACACAGCTTCGACCGGGGCACTTTCAAGGGACAGCCATAATTGGGGATAAAAAGAGGGGGGGGGGTCGTCTGTCAGAACTAGCTTAAAAAACTACGAAAAGCCGGATCTTAGACTGTCAGAGGATATAGCGTGTGTGGCATTGAGTAGGATTTCGAACCTTGTTTCGGCACAAGTTTTGGAATCCACCACGCAACTATTTTAAGGTTTCTCCGTGTCTTTAATATGAGGCACTGACCTAGAACGCAGAAACGACGCCAGCCGCTCAGAACTGGATGAGCTACCAGGAGGGGAGGGGGGGCAAAATTTGAAGTGTTTGGCAGAAAGTTTGGGCGAAAAATTCCGCTTATGTGCATTTTACCCGACACTGATAATGTTATTCCTAGTAAAAAAAAAGTTTTCAAATGAATACTGTACGTAGTACTTATCCAATGCATGCATTAGGTGTACAAATAAGTGTTAAAGCGTTTTAAGACAACGCAACATGTAATTTGAGAGAAAACAAGAATACCTTTACGAATCGAAATATGCGCCGTCATTATCTATCGCCTTCCGCCATTGGTCGGGCAGCTGACGGATTCCAGCCATGAAAAATACTTCGTCGTGTGACGCGATGAAGTCGTCAACCCATTTTTGCACTTCGTCACATGTCCGGAACAGTACAGCAGACAAACCATGTTGCATCGATCGGAACAAATGATAGTCTGAAGGGACTATGTCGGAACTATACGCCGGGTGCTCTAAACCTTCCCATCCAAGCGTCAATAACGTTTTCTTAACCGATTTCGCGACGTGCTGCTTAGCGTTGTCATGCAGTAATTTCACGGGACGCAATCCTTTCCCTGTGAATGGACGTTTTCGACAGATTTCCTGGTTCAATCGCAGCAATTGTTGCTTGTAGCGATCAGCAGTAACAGTTTGACGCTGTTCCCATAGTTCATAACAGAACACATCCTTCATATCCCACCAGATGCATGCACAGCAGAACTTTCTTAGGGAGAATATTGCGTTTCGGTGTCGAAGTCGTTGTTTCACCGGGGTCTACCCAGTGTCTTTTGTGTTTGGGGTTGTCGTACCATATCCACTTTTCATCACCCGTTACGATTTTCCACAGGAAAGACTTTCTGTGTTGTCTATTCAACAGATTCAAACACTTCATGACACGCTCATTCTTGTTCCTCTGGCTCAGGTGATGTGGCACCCATTTTCCTTTCTTCTGAATCTTTCCCATTGCGCGTAAACGATTGGAAATGGTTTGTTGAGTTACCCCCAGTTGTTCAGCTAGTCCTTTTTGGGTTTGAGAGGAATCTTTATCCAGCAATGCTTGCCGTTCCCCGTGTGCAACTTTCTGTGGGGCGCAGCTAAGTTCTCAATCGCTAACATCAAAATCACCTGCTTGAAACTGTCTAAACCAAAACTCACATATGCTTTTCGATACAATATTTCCCCCCAGAACAACAGAGCGATGCACATGCTTTTGCAGCACTTTTTCCTTGATGAAATTTGTAAACAAATGCAGTTTCAAATAAATGCAGTATCGCTTGCCATTATTACCACGCCCCTGGAGTGTGGTGGTCACGGAATACTTATTTCATCGTCTAAATGGATAAACAGTGAGGTTGCATCCCCTTAAATTTAAGGAACTCAATCTCAAAGTTTAGGGACGTCGCGTTGTGTTTCATATATGTTCGTTACGAGGCATTCGTAAAGAAACCAAATGCCGCAAATTATGAATTAGAAAATATACGCAGCCTAGAAAAGTTTGCTCCACCAGGTTAAGTAATTAACGTGTTTATTATAAAAAAAACAACAATATGTTGAATTAAGCAATTACAGCCTTTAGGTGACGGGGGGGGGGCAAAAAAAGATACGTTAAATTAAAAGGAACAAAATTAGCCATGTTGACTGATCCATTGCTGTGTAAGCTTGCTACACCCCTGAGCTTAATTTTAAAATGAATCCCTAAATCTATCTAAGAGGAGGCATAACGAGCGGTCATATGTACACTGAAGAGCAATTGAATTAGAGACAGCTGGCGTTATGTAAATGTGGCGTGGTGGGCGGCCCTGTAAACGGAAACGACATGACGTATGCAACGATCCGACAATATAAGGAGTGAAGCGACGGGAATCAGTAAGTGTCGGACGCAGTATGGGTAAGACGAAAGATCTAAGCGCATTTGATCGTGAGCAAATTGTCAGGGCCCGACAAATATGTCACTCCATCTCGGAAGTCCTGCAGGCACTGGGATTTTTACGAGCCACTGGTTCACGGGTGCACCGTGAGTACATCGAATCCGGTAAAACCATCCCTGCAAGGACCAACAGCCGTGGACAACAGCGTGTGGATTAGCGGGGTCACTGCCGGCTAGCTCGCATTGTAACAGCGGATAGACGGGCCACAGTGCAAGAAATCACTCGGCAATTTAACGCTAGTGCACAAAAACGTGTAAGCAGCCACACCATCCAGAACCATCTCCTCGTTATGGGGTACAGAAGCCATCGTCCCACGAGGGTACCGCTGCTGACCGCATATCACAGGGTGCAAAGATTCGCCACTGGACCCTAGACATGTGGAAAATTGTTGCCTGGACTGATGAGTCGAGATTCACGTTGGTACATGCGGATGGCAGGATACGAGTACGGCGCAACTCACATGAAGCGATGGATCCTTCTTGCCAGCAGGGTACTCTTGAAGCTGGTGGAAGTGGCATTCTCGTCTGGGGACTGTTTACTTGGACTGAAATGGGACCCCTGGTACGTGTGACATCGTCCCTCACAGGTCAATGTTACCGGGATATCCTGGACAACTATTTGCTCCTGGGGACCTCATCCTGCAACAAGACAATGCACCGCGCCATCGCTCTCGAATTGTATCCGAATGGTTGGATGAACACTCCACCGACGTGACCTCACTTCTTTGGCCGGCTAGGTCACCTGACTTCAATCCCATCGAGCACATCTGGGATGCCATCGAGAGAGATGTTCTAGGCTCTGTCCCCCCTCCATCAAATCTTCGTGAACTGTGGGAGCTTGTTCAGGGCTCGTGGATCCGTATGGCTTCCCAACGCTTCCGGTGTCTTGTCGAGTCCATTTCGAGGCGAATTGCCGCCGTCATCAGGACGAAACGTGGTTCTATACGTTACTAGACAGGTATCTGCAATTCAATTGCTCTTCAGTGTATATTTACATACAACATTGGAACTGGAATTGGGGAAGAAACATCATCTTGCCTTACGTCTGGTGGGTTGTTGCTCGTCGGGGTCAATGGGACGACGGTTTAACTTCTCGTGTTTCTAGCTAACTAAAATTTTGCTGCCATGGCTTGACTCCTACCAACGACTCTGGATATCTGTATGTCTATGCCTGCCCCTGACTACTCTTTAAAGTTACATCATATACTTCTATATAGGTCTTCCCTACTTACGCTATTTCTGTGTATATATCTAAGTCCCTTTAATTTCCCACGTGTATGAGCGTGCCCTCAGCCCTCTAGGAGTTTTCCACCTCGGGTCGGGATTAATGAGCTGAGTTGACCAGTGCTGGACCTTAGTGGTTATTAGTGGGCCACTGAGCCACTCAGCTACCCTTTAGCAACAGCTGGCGTATTGGGCAGGCGATGTTTCTGCACTTTCAATGGTGGGACATAGTTTCTTGGGCCTGGTGAATAGCGAAAGATTACGGTGGCTTACCACTGACAGAGTTACGAACTTCTTGTGACACCGCAGTGTATTTTACGACTTTTGCTGGTGCCTACTTCTAGAGGAGATGGCCGTAAAACGTAAACTTGCCTATTCATCTGACCGAGGTTCGGACTTTGCATGTGCATTTCTAAGACACCGGGAGGGTTTTCTATCAGCAACGCTAGCACTAGGGACGGATATTTCATAAATTTCGGGAAAAGCATTCTTCTTCTCACGAGAGTGAAAAGAAGAGAAATTCCTTCGTCGTTCCCACGGGTGTCCGAGGGAAACACCATAAACCCCCTTGACCACCTGGGCTTTATGCTCCATTGGGGGAAAGGGGGGTATGAGGCAGGAAAGGGAGCGAAGGAAAAAATAATTTAGATTAAATAAAAAATAAATAAGAGTAAATTACGCATGGCCTTTGCAATTAATTAAACCGCAAAAACAATGTGGCCCGAAATACGAAGTAGTTCCGCGGCAACACCATCTTTCAGCTACCGATGTGCAAGTGCGTTTAACTGTTAGGCAAACTTCTGTGTCATATTTTATACTCAGGCCCATTTACGGTCACATGAAAACAACGTGGGAAAATGTCGGATATGTAAATTAGCGGTATACGTCACACAAAAAACGCTTTAAAACTTATTTGTACACCTAATATTTTGAGCACCGCATGTGCTATATTTCACTATATTCCTGCCACAGATGGGTAAGGAAAGTATTAAAATATCCATCTTTTAATATTTTAAATATCTGGCAACGTACTCTCACATTGTGTTGTACTGCGCTACTTTCTTTTATTGGCCACGACGTTCTCTTATTTGAAAGGAAACATATTTGCTTTTAAATGAAGTGTATCAATTTAAAGCCTGACCTTGTAGCCCCAATTCTAATATGGTTTATGCATTTTTTCGTGGCACACAGAACCACTTATTATGATTGTCCGGGTTGTGGACAGGCTTGAAAACGTGCTACTGTTTTGATTTCTGAAAGAAGTGTCAAGTAATCATCACAGTACAAAGCTTGACCTTGTAACCCTGATTTTTTTTTTCATAATGTTTCATTTATATAATTATCTTCGAATCAAATGCCTGAAGAGCCCTCGCTTCTTATTATGAAACTGGCGTAACGTTCAACAGGTTTTTCTCAAGGAACTCTCTTGTTCCTTTCAAAATTCTTCCTGAGTTGTAGCAGCCTCTAGCGTCTTCATTGTGACATATGACGATCCCATCTTACCGTGAGGCAAATTTGTTTGTACTTCCATGCGGATGTCGCTGCTCTCACTTCCTCAGCGGCCAAGCCCAAAACTCATGAAGAATATTAATTTCAAAGTATGCTTTTGGGAACTGGATTTTTTACTCGTACTTTGGCACGAAGCTCTTTGATTTCGCTTTAACAGTTTGTAGCTCGCAAATATAGAACAGCTGCTTTTGAACAAAAAGTACGTAGCACGTATATTATATTTTTATTCTGTAATCACAGTAACTCGTACTGCTAAAATAGTCGACAGTGCATATTTTACTTACAGAATTTTTTGTCCGTCTGTGGGAGTGCAGGCGGCAATGTAAAGTGCTAATTTGTGATCGTGTTGAAAACCTTTTAGCCCTTTGAGATTTGCTTCAAACAAGCAAACAAACAAACAAACAAAAAAAAAAACCACACACACACTTTGGAATTCACTCCTGGTTAAAACAAGAATTACCGAATTATCAGGTGTAATGAACACGTTCAGTGAAAGTCTTTCTTTCGTACGAGTTTTTCGAAGAAGTAATGCACTTTGTGAAAACACAAATTTATCCCTGGTGGAGATCGAAACCACGCCCCCTCACTCCGGAGTTCAAAATATCTTTATTGGTATAAAAGCAGACTAACACTTATGTCTCAAACCAAAAGACTTTGTGACAGAAATTAAAATAAACAAAGTGATGACTAGATGAAAGGATGAACAGATAAAAGCACGATAAAACCATCTCAAAAAAGGCATAAAAAGGCACTAGTCACAAAACGTGTTGTTTGAAATCAAAAGGTAAATAAAATATGTAACAATGCAACTCAAAAGTCGACAAAAAGGAAAGAAATGCAGGAAAAAAAACAACACAATTGACACACTGAAACAAACAAGAAATCGAGGAGCAGAGGCCAAGCTGTAGAGAAACACAGTACTGGACAACAACACCTAAAGAGGCGCATGGACCAACTGCTCCAGTCGGACGGATTTCAAAAAAAAAAAAAATAATCGCAAAGGTACACGATAAGAACTCACACACAGAAACACAACACTAACAAAAACAAGGGGCAAACAGGACTTAACAACACAGCAGAAGGCATTATTGGAAAACACTGAACAAAACAAAACGCAAGATGCAGAAATAAGTGCAATTACATAGTAAATCAACACAAACGAGAAACACAACCGGTTGTACCATATAATCCCCAGTAGAAAGAAACACAAGCAATATTAAGTGTAAAAACCACACGTTGCATGGGTTGTTGAAAAGGGATGTACAGTTATCAAGAGTAAATTTTGCATTTAGTTTTTTTTTTTTTTTTTTGTGACATAATAAATACTTTAAAAACGTGCATTTCACCTTTTTTAAAGATAAACGAAAGTCATTGTCAGTTTAAAAACATCGAGTTGCAAAGCATTTTGTTGCTTCGAAAAATCACGATGAAAAAGGCCTCATTTGTGAAAAGTCCTCCCATAGAAAAAAAAAAAAATCACAAACCTATTCAGAAAAAATAATAAGATCCAAGAAAAAAATTAAATGACTATATCACTCACTCCCCCACTAAGCTACACGGACAGAATTTATCGCTGCAAATTTGTCATATTGACACGTGCTTTACCTCTATAGTACGTCACATCATATCTCTCTCATTATTATTATTTTTTTTTCTTCGAAGCGAAGTAGGTTTCTTTCATTAATTCCAGACGATGTGTAGAACAAACATCACACATTTTTCGAAGAATCCAACGGCCAGTACATACATTTTTACGTTCGTGAGCCACCGTGAAACACCAATTTGTCCGTGACGTGGATCGAAGCCGCGCCCCCCTCAGTCCGGAGAAAGTTGCTCTTCCAACTAAGCTACACAGACAGAATATACCACTGCAGATTTGTCGCCTTGATACGTGATTTACCTCTGTAGTACGTCACAACTTACTAGTTTTGTCATTACGACCGGAAAAACTGCACATTACTTGAAATACATACTGTGCGCAGTAATGATGGCATAAATCATTCCTCCTTAGGAGCAGGGCCGAATAAGGGGGGGGGTGCTATAGGGGCCTACCATTACCAAGCCAGGAGGCATGCTGCTACACACACACACAAAATAGTTTTTGTTTTGTTTCGTACGATTTCCACTTAATCACAAACAGACGCTGGCTGACGAACAGATGTCAGGGCATTGACTCCCTAAGGGTAAAGCTTTCATATCGCTGTGTAAAGCGCGGTCAGATTATACAATACTCAGGGGCGTCTACTTCATCAAATTGTTGAGAGAGAGGGGGAGGGCAGGCGTGAAGAAATCAGACGTGGGAGGAGCACGCCTGTTCCTTTGTCAGGAGGAAAATAAAAATTAAAGGGGGGGGAGAGCAAAAAGGTAAACTACGAGATTCGACGTATATTTTGAAACGCAATGCTAAACAAGTAAACAGAGATATTCTTTTGCTGAACTAGGGGCTGCGCCTCTAGGCTCGCTGCGCACGTTTCCAGAGTAGCGCTCGGGCCCTGCAGCCCGATCTCCAAGTATATCACATCAAATAAAACTGGAAAATTCATATATATTTCAATTTTTATTGCATGTCTAAGCAAATAAGGCTTGTTATTCCGAAATTTCAGAGTTTTTTTTTTACTGTCGTTAATTTTTGGAAGGTCGGACTTTTGTCGTTTGAACTTAGAGCATTTACTAAATTTACCACTAAGGAAAACAAAAGCGGTCCAAAAAGCATTTCCGTAAACCGTAAACCGTTATGATAAAGCGTTAAGGTGGACGTCAAGTAATTTTGCTTCCTATACTTCCAATGGAAAAACTTTTGTATACATTTCCTTCTCAATTATTGTGTCCCCAAGGATGGAAATTTGAACATCGATTAAAATAACTTCATATTATAACTTGGAATACTTAATACTTCCTAAAACATAACCATAATTATATAAAAAATCATTAACTTTTCCTTTGGTGGTGTTGGAACCAGAAAAAAGATGGCGCGACTTGTACTTTGATGGCGTCAGTGGACAAACAAATGTTGGATTACATAATAATGGTTAAGTTTTAGAAAATATTGAGTATTCCAAGTTATAAAATGAAGCTATTTTAATCGATGTTCAAATTTTCATCCTTGGGTACGGATTAATTGTCCAGAAAAAAGATGGCGCGACCTGTTCTTTGATGACATCAGTAGACTAACAAATCTTGGATTGCATAATTATGGTTATGTTTTAGAAAATATTAAGTATTCCAAGTTATAAAAGTGAAGCTATTTTAATCGATGTTAAAATTTTCATCCATGGGAACGCATTAATTGTGAAGAAAATGTGTACAGAAGTTTTTCCATTGGAAGTATAGGAAGCAAAATTTCTTGACGTTCACCTTAAACAACTGAGATAGCTTTACCAACAAAACATATGCATAACAAATTCTCTGCGTCACCACGGCAGCAGGTCACGGGACCAGAACGTTCCTCTGTGGTTATCGTGAAGACAGACAAGCAGTTCGTTTCTTTCCTTTGCGTCTTTAAAAATGCTTTGAAACCAGAAAATGACTTTTTCTTAAATTTTTTTTTGTAAAAAAGGGACGATAGTTGTAAGTTTATGCTGTAAAAATTGCAATGAGTTGTGATTTATAGTTTGCCACATCCGTTTTTTTTAAATGGATCCCATCGCGAAATAGAGAATTTTGTGAAATTTAGAAATTTAAATTCTCGTAAACTAAATCGAAATTCAAAAAAAGGGCAACGAGGCGAAAAAATTCGGTCATGACACTACACGCCTACAAAGTTTCGTGGTTCTGTTGCTGTTAGTGTGTCCGAAACGCGACCTGATAGCACGTTTTTGCTTACCTTAACTTTGAAATACAATAGCTCTTGAAGTATCGCTAGAATCGAGAAACGGTTTATTTCAGCGTGTTTTCCAAACAATTCTCTACAAACGATGTAAATTTCATATTTTTGTGTTCGTTCAATACGTTTTGCGCTGCGAGCCAGGAAAACAAGAGTGTCGCGAAATTTCTAAAACAGCGGCAGCAGTTACTTTTTTTTTTTTAGAATAGAGATATTAATATTTTTAAAAATGAAATTCAACCTGCGATTTTATAAAAATATCCCGGGAGATTTTGTTTCCAAACGTTTATTAAAAATATGAAAAATTAGCGATTTTACTCAAACAAAGAACGAGAAGCGCAAAAAATAAATAAGTACATAAAGGCGCTGGAGATTATATGTTTCTGTATTTTTGTTTATTTTATTTTTCATAATTGTTTTAAACATCACGAGAACATGTCGAACAAAATACGGGGCTGACTATCAAGTTTCTTATCAAATAAGCAATGCTTTGTATGTGAAAAAAAGTTTACTTATTTTGTTATTTATAAATTTTTCGGAAATAAATCGCTTTGGCTTCATAAGGTGGAGCTTAGTCCACTTTATGACGCCAAAGTGATTATTTAATAAAACAGGAAGAAAAATATTGGGTGGGCACTGCCCCCTAGTAAAATTATTAGGGGGAAAGATTCACCTTGCCACCTTAAAGTCGGCGCCAATGACAATACTAAATCACTAGAAAATCCAAGACAAAATCTAGGAATCTTAAGCTTTTAACTAGGGACGGGACATTCGAATCCTCGAATCCCGAGAATCTTGAAAAAGATTCGAGATTCGAAAACTCGAATCTTCAAGCTTTTTCGTCTTCGAATCTTTCGAATCTTAATTAGAAAAACTTTGCGTTTGGTGCTTGTTCTAGAGTGATATTTATTTGAATTTTTGTCAGCATGACGAATTTTTGTCATCATGAAATCTCCATTAAAGGTTTCTGATTTTTTTACAGTGACCTGAAAGAGTTAAGTGTTTAGTGCTTTTATTAACTCTTAAAACAAACATGTTTTCGATTTTTCTCAATTTTCTGGAAAGAATTTACAAAATTTAGTGTTCCATGTTCAGTATTTATCTATAATAACTCTTGAAATAATCCTCCTCACCTCTACACTTGCTTTGATTTAAAAAGGTTTTGGAACTTCTGTTATTGAAGAAAAATGTCAAAAATGTGAATTGTTACTCAAATATTTTTTTTGTCAAATTATTTTCAGATAATGGAAATGAAGCTCAAGACTCAAGAATTATGTACTTCATATAGTAAATGTAAATTCTAAATTTCATTTGTATCTTCTTAATAAGTATGGGTATATTATTTGAAAACTGTATTCTTGAATTTGTTTTTCATTAAACACAGACTTCAAATTTTGCTTCATTTAAAAACTTTTAATTTTAAGTAGCAGTCTTTTCTTTCCCTTTTTTTCTTATAATTATTCTTATATGAAGGATTCGAGATTCGGGAAATTCGAGGGATTCGAGAACCTTTTAGGATTCGGATTTGGATTCGTATTCGAGCGAGAAAATTTAGGATTCGTCCCACCTCTACAGTTTTAACTCATGTTCTTGTGAGAACATAGGAAGAAAATGTAGTGACTTGTTATAAAAACTCTGCAGATAATTTATCAATTTGAAGGATGCACTACATATTAATTATTACAAGCATATTGCTACAGTTTCGTGTTTTAACGGACTTCATAATAGCTAAGATATCTGAATGTACCCCTAAATTTTTTAGGGGTACATTCAGATGTCTTAGCCTATAGCCTATCTCAATGTGTTATCCAAGAGGCCTACCACGGCCTTAATCTGGCCTTGCTTAGGAGTTCGTTCATCATTCACGCAGAGTCATTCACTAATGATCATTCAAAAAGAATAACCATTCATCTTCCAGTTGCCACTGCGCTCACTGGATAAATCATTCGTTGCAGGTATCACGTATTTACGACCAAAGCGCCTTCAAGGCCACATCTCTTTTTGGCAAACTGCCCGGAAGAGAGTGAGCTCTTCACTACTCAAAAAAATACCAAACAGGTCAGTAAAATTATGCAATGCATTGATTATGATACGCTTTCCAACATACCAGAAATCATTACTCAAGTTATGAGGATAATGGCTGTCGAATAAATCTCGCTCATGTGCCCTAACCTTTGACCCCATTTCGATGATATTCAACAGAACCGGTTCAGTATGCCTCCGGAACAACATACTAAAGTTTTGTCGCAATAGAAGCATTTTTAGTCAAGTTATGAGGATAAAGGCCGTGGAATATATCTCGCTCTTGTGCCCTGACCTTTGACCCCATTTCGATGATGTTAAACAAAATTGGTTTAGTATACCTCCCGAACAACATACTAAAATTTTGTCGCAATAGAAGCATTTTTAGTCAAGTTATGACGATAACGACTGTGGAATAAATCTCGCTGCTGTGCCCTGACCGTTGACCCCATTTCGATTATATTCAACAGAAATGGTTCACTATACATCCGGAACAACATACTAAAATTTTATCGCAATATAAGCATTTTTAGTCAAGTTATGAGGATAATGGCCGTGGAATAAATCTGGCTCCTGTGCCCTGACCTTTGACCCCATTTTGACAATATTCAGCAGAACCGGTTCGGTGTACCTCCGGAACAGCATGATAAAGTTTTGTCTCAATCGAAGCATTTTTACATAAGTTATGATGCATAAGGGCGATGGAATGGATCCCGCTCTTATGTCCTGACCTTTGATCCCATTTCATCCATTTTCATAGGGTTCGTCCCCAGGTGGTCCCCTACCACATACTAAAATTTTATCGAAATCAAACCATTTTTACGCGAGTTATCGCGCGGACAGACAGACGGACAAAGCTGGAGAATGCACGCTTCTTCAACCTACGGTTGGAAAGCGTAAAAAACGTAACTAGAGACTCTGTCAATGCAAAATGTAGAAAAAAATAGTTTTTACTTGGGCATCTATCTATAAAAATATGAGTTTCTTTTAATGAAAAAAAAAAAAAGGTTTTTACAAATTAAAATACACGTATTTTGATTTTAATTTTCTTTGTTAGTTTTGCAATAAAGCAGAAGCGGGGGATGGAGAGCGGGGAGCATTTTTATAATTTTCTTAATCCGTCGTTGGTCGAGCCTTGAGCATTCCTCTCACGCGTTGCATAGCAAGAGCGCCATTTATTTGGAAGTGACCATGGCGGCATCACTCCCGCTCTAGCTGACTTTTAGAATCTTCTCAACAATCTGTTATCAGTTCTAATAAGAATTGGCGCGTGTTTGACCTTCAAACAGTCTGCTCTTTGCTCGCATGTGCTTCCTCTGAACATTTCTCTCATCAAGCGATCGCTGGCGTTTGTATCACATGAGATCTCCCATCAGGCGACCACTGGAGTTCGTGTTTTGTATTTTTACAGATAACGCGATGATATGAGCGGGCTTTTTTTCGCCTAATTTGATATGTAACTAGATACACTGAAGTGTTAAAAGTCATGGGATACGTACCTAGTATCGTGTAGGATCTCCTCTAGACCGGCGAAGTGCATCAACTCGACGTGGCATCGATTCCACGAGTGGTCGGAAGACTTCTGGAGAGATATACCTTCTGAACAGTCACCCATAGTTCTCTGGTATCTCTAGGTGCAGAGTCTTGGGTGCGAATGGATTTTTCCACCACGTCCCATAAGTGCTGTATTGGGTTCATGTCGGGCAAACGTGATGGCCACACCATCCGTCGGAACTGTCGAGAATGCTCCTCGAACCAATTTTGGACAACTTGGGCCCGATAATATGGTGCATTGTCCGCCTGGAAAATCCCATCGTTGTTGGGGTTCATGAAGTAAATGAAGGGCTGCAAATGGTCACCCAGCAAAGCAACAAAGTGAGTATCGGTTAATGACGTGTTTACAAGGACCAGAAACCCCAAACCGTGCCACGTAAAGACACCCCATACATTTGTGGCCAGCTTGCACAGTGTCTTATTGACAGCTTAGGTCCATGGCCTCATGGGGTCTACGCCACACCCGAACCCTACCATCAGCTCGTAACAACTGGTAGCGTGACTCATCGGACCACGCCACATGTTGCCAGTCTTCCAGGGTCCAATCACCGTGTTCACGAGCCCAGGTGAGGTGCTGTGTCTGATATTGTGGTGTTAACAAAGGCACTCTGGTGGATCTACTGCTCCCGTACTACATGGACACTGAATTACGCTGCATTGACCTGATCGATATGTCAAATCGATATGTCTCTGGTACCTCCTGTATTGAATGCGGATGTTATTTGAGCCAGTGTCGCTTGTCTGTTAGCATGGACAATCCTGGTCAGACGCCGCTGGTCACGGTCATTCAGCACCCATGGTCAGCCACTGCGCTGTCCACGGTGGGCGGTAATGCCTTCCATGAGATATTCTCGGTACACACGTGACACCATGGATCAAGGAATGTTGAATGTTCGCACAACTTCGGAAATTGAATGTCCTATCCGTTTGGCTTCCACTGCCTCGTTCAAAACTCCGATAATTCAGGTCGGCTTGCCATAATCTTCCTGACAGCTGTTCAACCTGACTCACGACATTACAACTAGCAACTGATAGAAATCGTTGCGTGCGTCGAAGCCTTTATACGACGGCAGCGACAGTTAAAAATTTGCATACTGTGCTATCCCATGACTTTTGACACTCCAGTGTACACTGAAGAGCAATTGAATTAGAGATATCTGTCTAGTAACGTGTAGCACCACCTTTCGCCCCGATGACGGCGGCGATTCGTCTCTGCATGAACTCGACAAGACACTGGAAGCGTTGGGAAGCCATACAGATCCACGACCCCTGAACAAGCTCCCACAGTTTACGAAGATTTGATGGAAGGGGGTCATCTCTCTAGATGGCATCCCAGATGTGCTCGATGGGATTGAGGTCAGGTGACCTAGCTGGCCAAGGAAGCGAGGTCACATCGGTGGTGTGTTCATCCAACCATTCGGATACAATTCGGGAGCTCCATTGTCTTGTTGCAGGATGAGGTCCCCGTTGGGATGTTGAAGACGCACAAACGGGAGCAAATGGTCGTCCAGGATATCCCGGTAACGTTGACCTGTGAGGGACGATGTCACACGTACCAGGGGTCCCATTTCAGTCCACGTAAACAGTCCCCAGACGATAATGCCATCCCACCAGCTTGAAGAGTACCCTGTTGGCAAGAAGGATCCATCGCTTCATGTGGTTTGCGCCGTACTCGTATCCTGCCACCTGCATGTACCAACGTGAATCTCGACTCATCAGTCCAGGCAACATTTTTCCACATGTCTAGGGTACAGTGGCGATGTTCCCGCGCCCATGCTAATCTTTGCACCCTGTGGTGTGCAGTCAGCAGCGGTACCCTCGTGGGACGATGGCTTCTGTACCACATAGCGAGGAGATGGTTCTGGATGGTGTGGCTGCTTACACGTTTTTGTGCACCAGCGTTAAATTGCCGAGCGATTTCTTGCACTGTGGCCCGTTTATCCGCTGTTACAATGCGAGCTAGCCGTCGATTACCCCGCTCATCCACACGCTGTTGTCCACGGCAGTTGGCCCTTGCAGGGATGGTTTTACCGGATTCGATGTACTCACGGTGCACCCGTGACACAGTGGCTCGTGAAAATCCCAGTGCCTGCACGACTTCCGAGATGGAGTGACACATTCGTCGGGCCCCGACAGTTTGCCCACGATCAAATGCGCTTAGATCCTTCGTCTTACCCATACTGCGTCCGACCCTTACTGATTCCCGTCGCTTCACACCTTATATTGTCGGATCGCTACATATGTCATGCCGTTTCCGTTTACAGGGCCGCCCACAACGCCACATTTGCATAACGCCAGCTGCCTCTAATTCAATTGCTATTCAGTGTACATTAAATGTGTTTCTTGCTAAGAAAGAATTCTGTATTGTTATTATTGAGTAGGCTACTTAAAACACTAGAAAAAGGTAGTATAGGAAAAACTCTCACGCGCGTCCAGTGGCGGTGTTCAACGTGTAGCGACCAACGACGGGTTAAAAGCCGAAAATCTGTAGTTTCGCAACTGTCGTCATTTGAAAGACTACTTTCATAAATGCTCGCTAATTTCATAAACAAATACGTTGCTGCCAAAGAAATAACATCATTTTACCCTCGTTGCGCCAAGTCTGTCTTTTTTTCTTTTTGCATATCGGTCAATAAAACACCAGCAATTAGGAGCTCTTAGTTTCGGTCGATTGACTAACAGGCGTTAGTGTCTAGAAAATGGAAAATTAAGGCAAGCTCAGTCACGTATGGCTTACTTATCTTCAGAGAAAACTGCGTAGTCATAAAATCCGTGTGGAATCCTCCCAAGCTGCGTGACGATTAAGTTCTCTTCTCTGCTATAACACGAACTATTTTCGGTCAGTGTTTCCAAACTGAAAATGAAAAAAAAAAAAAGACTGTCTGCCACTTCTCTTTCTTTTTTCTTTTTATGTGCTTCAAAGCATTTGGAAGGGACAAAATACAACGTGACCTTGAGATATTACCACTGTCATCTCTCTGTGTCTCACTTTACAAAACTAGCAAGGCAGACGAAAGCGTTGATCCCTCGTGCTTAAAAACCTGTCACACGCTCGTGAGGCAAATGGGGCGAAAAGAAAAGCTAAGCACATGCACTGCTGTTATGGAACGAATAATAAAAAAAAAAATCTCGACGTATGATAGAAAAAGTGTCGAAAAAATGCTTACCTTTAAAAGAAATTCTCGCTGCTATGGAAACAAACGTGTTTTCAAAAACATCTTTGAATTCTTAACGCGAAAAAAAAAGTACGCAGAATTATTTACATACCTCTAAAACGAATGAATGGGTACATTATTTTAAGCGAGTGGAATTTTTTTCCAAAAAGTTCTCGAGGAAGAAAGATTGCAGATAAATAATTGCTGTTGTAATTTATATAAAACTGATATATTTTTTTAATATACAGGGTGTTCCAAAAGTATCTTTGCAACTCAATAAAACCAAAACGAAATAAGATTGCTAAGTTCTGTTTTTTGTACATGTAACAGTAACGCAGAAAGTTTTATTGGTACGCAAAAGGTTTTTGCTCACTTTCAGGTGCGACCCTGAACTTATGATTTCTACTCCACAGGAAGAGGCCCACTGTGTGGCATGCTTCGTAGAGACGAAGTCAGATGCACAAGTCCAAAAGAATTTTCGTACCAAATACCGACGTAATCTACCATCCAGATCATCAATACGTGAGTGGCACAAAGAGTTTATGGAGAATGGAAGTGTGCTCCATAAAAAGGACGCTGGCCGGCCAAGCACAAGTGAAGAGGATACGAAACGTGTATAACGAAGTAAATTTCTCCGTCATTTCTATCCGCGCCAGGATTCGAACCAGGGTCCCCTCATTCCGGAATAAGTTGCTCTACCAATTGAGCAACGCGGACATTTTATTCTGATTCCTATCTGCCTTTATGTCGTGTGCGTCCTTCTGGCAGGTACGTCACATCTCCTGGTACGTTACATCATCTCCCTCGTGTGCGTCCTTCTGGCAGGTACGTCACATCTCCTGGTACGTTACATCATCTCCCCCTTATTTTTTTTTTTTTTTTTTTTCGAAGTGCTGGAGAAGTGCTTCTCTTATTTTTCCTATCTCGCGGTGTGGAAATAACATCACACCATTGCGAGATTTTGAACGGTCGGGTCATCCCGATAGTTCGGGCGCCATTATAACGAAGTAAATTTCTCCGTCATTTCTGTCCGCGCCAGGATTCGAACCCGGGTCCCCTCATTCCGGAATAAGTTGCTCTACCAATTGAGCTACGCAGACATTTTATTCTGATTCCTATCTGCCTTTATGTCGTGTGCGTCCTTCTGGCAGGTACGTCACATCTCCTGGTACGTTACATCATCTCCCTCGTGTGCGTCCTTCTGGCAGGTACGTCACATCTCCTGGTACGTTACACGTGTTCGACAGTGTTTCCTACGAAGTACAGAGAAGTTCATTCGTACGGCCTCTAGGCAGTTGTGGTTACCACCTACAACGATACATAGGGTGCTGCACAAGCGCTTGCACTTGACTGCCTACAAAGTGCATTTGACACAGGCGCTGCATCCCGGGGATATAAACCGAAACGTTTAAATTTTGCTTTTGAAATCCTACACAGGACTGATAATGAGGAAGGCTGTCCTGAAACGTGTTTTATTCAGCGATGAGGCAACGTTTCATGTCTGTGGTTTTATCAACGGACATAACTGCAGAATTTTGGGAAATAAAAACCCACATGCCGTCCGTGAGATTGAACGGAACAGCCCTAAGGTTAACGTCTCGGGCGATCTCTCGCACAACCGCATCATCGACCCAGTCTTTTTCGCCGAAAACACAGTCACATCCAATGTTTATTTGGACATGCTGAGTGAGTTTGTCACCCCTAAATTAGTGAGCCTGCAACCGGCTATCATCTTCCAGCAGAACGGTACACCCCCTCACTGGAACTTCATGTTCGTGAGTTTTTTGATGAAATCTTTCCGGAGCGATGGATTGGACGGGATGGTCCAATTCCTTGGCCCCCCACGTTCACCAGATCTTAACCCCCTCCATAGACTTTTCCCTGTGGGGCTGTGTGAAGGATATTGTGTACCGCACAAAGGTTCCGGATGTGGATGATCTGAAGCACCAGATTACAGCTTTCATCGCAGTAATTTCCAAAGAACATGCCCGAGAGAACATGGCAGGAGGTCGAATACTGTCTCGACGTTATTCGTGCAACCAGCGGTGCGCGTGTGGAGCTCTATACTAGCATGCTAACAAACTTTGCAACGTGCTGTGCAATATGCAATAAACCGATTTTTGTTGTCTTCTTCCGTTTCTCTTTTATTGAGGGTCAAAGTTGAAAAGATAATTTTGAAACACCCTGTAGAACTGATAATATTTTAACAAGAAACCTCGACAATGATTTGACATGAAGATTTAAGTAGTAAGGATTTCCATGGTAGTCAGAAGCGGGGGCTTCTTTTTATTCGTACAAGTAGGATCCGAGTTCAGCTCCTACAGCTGTTTACTATCTGATTAAAATTGGAAGTGAAATTTTTGCACTACAGTTTTTGGTACAGTTATTTTCCCGCCACACTTTGTCATTTGTCATTTTACAGAATTTGCTGGTTAGTGTCAACCCTTGATGTACCGCTACCGTTGCATAACGCCACCCTTTGGGTCAGAACGGCCATGCTCACATAAAACATTCCCTGATGTCTTGATATACCTCCACATCATTGGTATCCGCCAACCGCCAATGTACATTACTGCGCCAACGTGCCTTTCTCAACACAAAACATACTTCATGTACCGCCACTTACAAGCTGTGTGAGAATTCCTTTCCCATTTTTTCGGACCGTGATTCAATTGTGAAGAACCTAAATGCTAAAGGTACTGATTCAATCAAAGTTGCCAATGAGAATCTTTTAATATTGAGAATATTCTTTCCAGCAAACTCGTAGGATGGCGATATTTCAAACGCTCTTCAATTAGATTGTGCTCTAAAAATAATTGGATTGAAATCAAAAACACAATTGAAAATAAAAGAAACGCGTTACTTACGGGGAATTTATGGAAGGATCAGAATTTAAGTCATGGAAGGATCAGATTCAGGAGTGTATTCATGAGAAAAAGATTATGAATATGAAGTACAGAAGGTCTTGTGTATGTCGTGTGATGGATGTCAGTGAAGCCCGAGTTGTGTGTCAAGATCGCTGTAAATGAAGAAGTTTGATACGGCAACAGTAAGTAAATAATCAGTTAGAAATTTATCTGGTAGTTTGTATTTTTTGTAGAGCTAACCTCTGAACCTCAGAGAACAACTCAGTAATGTGTATATAAAACCCCAATTTCTCCGGTGGTGGGACTCGAGCTGCGCTCTTCTGTTCCGGAGGCGAATGTTTTCCCAATTAAGATACACACTGTAAAAAATAAGTGGTGTGAATTGAGGAAAAATTTCTGAAAATAACGTGCAGCAAAGTTGTCCGCAGGTGTCCGCGTTTTTCAGAAATTTCCGTTGTTAAAAGTGCCCGTTTATTTTAACCCGTATTTTCACAGAATTTCCGTAGACAGAAATTCCCTTCATTTCAGAAAAAATTCCATTTTATGTTTTTCCGTATTTAAACTGAAATTCCACAAAATCGACGACCCTGTACAGCACTTACCCCAGACAATCCTCCCCCTGAGGTCAGGATCGAAACCCCGTTGTTACAGCTGGCTCAACAGGGAGCTCGCGCCTTTAACAACTGAGCCACCAACGCTCGTCAATCCACGTCAAGTACATCGTAAAACGAATTGCACGACGATGAAATTTTGTTTTTTTGTCATTAATGTGAGTGATATAGTCATTTAATTTTTTCTGAATAGGTTTGTGATATATTTTTTTTTTTTTTTCTATGGGAGGACTTTTCACAAATGAAGCCTTTTTCATCGTGGTTTTTCGAAGCAACAAAATGCTTTGCAACTTGATGTCTTTAAATTGACAATGATTTTCATTTATCTTTAAAAAAGGAGAAATGTACGTTTTTAAAGTATTATTTCACAAAAAAAAAAAAAATAAATAAAAAAAAATTACAAAATTTACTCTTGATATCTATAACAGTTTTTGTCTTAAGTTGCCCAAAGACGATACACAGACATTGTATAATCATCTATACAGTAAGTACCCGATTTCTTACAGTAAAATAATATATAATAAGTAGCTGGTGTACCAAATAGGGAAAAGAAGAACAAATACCCTGTGCCATAATAAACAAAATTCATGCGATATGCTATCCATAATATCCAATCTCGCTACGGAACTTCAAAATTTGACAGACGATTGAAGTTTGAAAGTTAATGAAACCTAAAGTATTCTAACCAATCGCTTCTATTACCGGTAATTTCTCTTCATACGGATACGGAAAAAGTCAGATCGGAGTTTTCCTATTAATATACCAAAGGAATTGAGGAAAGGTTTCTGAAAATTTAGAATTTTCCGTTAACACATCTCTAAAACGATAATTTACCGTCAGTATAAGAAAGAAACTGCGTAAAGGTTTCTGAAAATTCAGAATTTTCCCGTGGTGCGAAAAATCCGTTAAATTCAGGTATCTTTCCGTCATTTCACGGAAAAGGTTGTATCAGAAACATGGTACATTACTTCACGAAAGAAATGACGGAAACTTGTCCGTGAATTTCAGAATTTTTTACAGTGCACCGACGAAGTTTGTCGCTGCAATTTTGTCGTCTTAACATATCAGAGGTAGATACGTGACGCATCGACCCCTCCTTCCGAGAAAGGGCTGAAGCCGAATCGTAGGTTTCCGGGTCAGCCGGAAAACCACGCTTGAAGGACAGATCACTGTAGAAGAAGGAATTCTGACTAATTCCAGACGATGTGTGGCACGCACGGACGTCACACAGTTTTCGAAGAACTCAACGGTGAGAAGATTCATTTTACGTTCGGTCGCCAATACAGCATAAAAGCCATTTGCCGGTGGCGGAAATCGAACCTGCATCTTTCTACTCCGGAGCCGAATGCTTTCTCAGTTAAGCCACACCGACAAACCGTCTTGACATATGCGTCTCCTCTGAGATAAGTACGTCACAGCTTCCATTTGCCATTTCGAATAATTCCTGCTATCTTTTGAGAGGGTTCACACCTCATAATGTAGGTTATTCTGTACCCCGGTTAACTGCGTAGAACACTATATGCAACTAAGTATAAAGTCTTTGCAAAAGAAAGGATGAAATGAATGACTTTCTTGTGCTATAATTTTGAGCAATTTCATTCAGATGTTGTGCAATTCAATACTTTACAACCCTCAGGACATGAATTTACGCCCCTGTTATGGCGGTTTGGAGGGCCAGTTTCCCTCCCTGCCCTCCCCGTAGCTACGGTTCTGATTGCAAGTAATTATTTTACATTAAACAATTGATTTTAATATAATAGGTGCGTATGATTTTTCCTGGCCCAGGGCGCTGCAATGTTTCAAATCTATCTCTGGACCCTCCCGTCCCCCTATGGCGACATCAGCCGCTCAGAACTGGGTGGGCTAAGTATGTTGGGTGGAGGGCACAGATTTTGAAGTGCTCGGCAGAAATTTTGGCCAAAAAGTTTCGTTCGTGTAGATTATACGCGACGATGATAATGTTAATATATTTTATGACTACTGTTATGGTGAAAAAAAATTATTTATTTTGTTTTGAGATTGAAGTTATTTTATTAAAAGCATTACTATACTTATGCTGGTGTTGAAATTTAATATGGAAATTATAGAGAATTTAAAATTTGGGAGATGGGTGGATGCATTTCGAAACAAAAATATTTGTTAAGTACTAGAAGGCCATGAACATCCTAAACAAAAATGCATCTGAACATTTACATTCCACAAGAAGTTATTGGAAAGTTTGCGTTGTTTGTGTTTACGCAGAGTTGAGTCACCTGAAAGTGCAAAAATAAGTGAATATTGTTGCATGTGTATGAAAAGGTGTCACTATAAGTCCTAGGATAAAATGTACTCGTTCAATAACAACTTGTGGAGGCGGTGAAAGTCAATTTAAAAGGATAGGACAAAAATTGCAGTTATGAAATACCTTATAATACCAGGATTCGGATCGATAGCCTTAGTCAAGCTAAGGTGGGTACATGGCTCAAGTCATGGAAGACAACAGCACACAAAATTTCTCACACTGCACTCATTTTGAACTTTTTTTGAAAGGCTACTGCCTGTATTTATTATTTTTCTTTAAAAACTTAACAAGTTAATTTTAATGGACAAACAGATGGTATTTCCTTTTTTCTTGTTTGCTTAAACACAGCAGTATAAAACAGAATCTCAATTTACTTTCTATTTCTATTTGGCCCCTGGCCTTATGAACAGTATAGCCTGATATATTTCAACACAGTTGGTTTGAACACTAGGCATGGACTTTATGCATCCGAAATTATACTATGATTCACATGGTTTACACACTGTATGCATCCAAAATTCCACTACGATTCACATAGCTTACACACAAAAAAGGATACTGGATTATTTTTAATTCCACAAGGTGGACAAGTTCTGTTCTTTTGAAACGTACTCTCTTCTCTCTCACCTAGTTAGCTCAATGACAAATTTACAATTTTACACTTATTGATTTAAATTTACAGCACCTAAACAATCTTAGCAAACTCCGCAATCTCACAGACCAGCTTCGAAGACTTCAATTTAAATTTACAGTTATTTTAAGAGCCACAAATTATACTTTAACAAATCTACTATCAGCAAGTAAACAAACCAAGTAAATTATCCTCAAAACAGAATTTACACTGAGCACAAGCATTAATTAACATTACATAACCTATAGAACTACCCTGAATGAACCCACTTCACTTATAAAGAAACCTCACTAACTTAAGAATTATCACTACTCATAACATCAACATAATTCAGAAATTCAAACAATCTTCTTGCACTAGCTTGCTCATAAAAATCACCTCACTCTGCACTTCACATAATAGCTCAAGATACTTAATAACTCTATACTGTAAACAAAAGCTCAAAATACCAATTAACTAAATTTGCAAACCAAATATCATGCTCACTAACACTAACAACCAGAATTTACATCCCTAGCACTACAGCAAATCATAAACAAATAAATTTAGATACTTTAAATCACCAAACAAACTTAAATTTAACACCTGCAGTGAATTACTGAGGTAGCGGTGAGGCAAATACTCTCAGTTCAGACACTACCCTGGGTTTTTTGAGAACCAACACAGGAAGAAAATACCAGTCAGGCTGAAGGCGTGAAATTGGGTCGTGAATCCACTTTCAGCCTATGCAAAAGGAAAGGAAAAAAATCCTCAAGTGCGACACATCATCATCAGGCACAGAATTTCCTCTAACATGATCTCACCACATTTCTTGAAGCAACGCTCGACCGACCCTCGCTGGCAGTACATATCTCCGTGAGCAGCGAAACTACTGGGGGCCTTGAAGACAAGTTTTCCCCCAAAACTTGTCTTCAAGGCCCCCGTCCTCAAGGATCTCCCTTCAAGTTTTCCCCCGTCCTCAAGGATCTCCCTTTTCGAACCAATGCATGATCCCACCTTGATCAACCACGCCTGCAAGAGCCTGTCGTACTTCAACCCTAAATACTCCAGGCACATCTGGCCCAGAACCAACACAACTATATCCCAGGAAAATTCACCTATCTCTCTATATATCCCAAGAAATCCTAAATCACAATATCCACATGTATCCCAGGAAAATTCACTTATCTCTCTCTATATATATCCCAAGAAATCCTAAATCACAATATCCACATATATCCCAGGAAAAAATCACTTATCTCTCTCTCCATATATATCCCAGGAAAAATCACTTATCTCTATATCCCAAGAAATCCTAAATCACAATATTCACATATATCCCAGGAAAATTCACTTATCTCTCTATATCCCAGGAAAATTCACTAGCAAGGAAATTCTTCTGCACCATGGCAATGCGCAGGTCCACTTCAGACAATAACACTGACCATTTACATAACCCACTAAATATTTTCACCTTATTGAAAATTAAAATTACATTTAGACTTTTAACCTTATAGTAAAAACAAGAAAATCTAGGCCAAAGAAAAGAACAATTAATACTGGAACTGGTGAGCAAAAGTGTGTCTTCTCAACCCATGATGTTCATTCTTTTTGTGAAATACTAAACTTGAGAACAAAAAATACTTTAACTTTTATTCTGCACATATCGCATCCTGGTGAAAATTCCCTACTCAGAGCCCTCTGCCCCAGGACAAGTTCCCGGCTTGCCCTAAGATCACCCCTTTCCAATGGGAGATTAACACTCATCTGGAGCATGTAAAATACTGGTCCTCAATTAACACTCCTACCATCTCAATTTCGACACTCAACACTCCAAGAATGTAAACAGCACTTTAGGTTTCCAATTTCATCACACTATAATATGTTCCCAAAATTCCAATATAAATCATCCCATAATTTATCTTCACTCATAAAAAAAATAACTCAACGCTGTAAAAGGCTAGAGAAAAATGTTTACTATTATTTTATCACCCACGACATCACAATAACACTGCTTTTCAATTATCACATGCCCAACTAAACTATTATCGATGCACCAAAATTTACTGTGCTCAAACATTAAACTAAATTTTTCTGATACATTAAAATTTACTGGCCTGGGAAGATGCTAAAATACCAGACATGACAACACAAAAAAAAACATAAATGAAAACATTTTTAACTCCCCTCTCTTTTTTCCTTTCTTTTTTTCTGAATTCATACTTGAGTAACTAATAAATTTTAATTTTGAAAGCTGAACGACAACACAGCCATAATCAGAGGCAAAAAAAAACTTGCTCTTTTTCTTTTTGTTTCTTATGCTCAGCTCGAAGTTTAGGTACCCTGCGTGGGATGTTATATATCAATACAGAAAGATATGAACTAAAACATTACCTTCGAGCTGGCGTTCTTTTTTTTTCTTTTTTTTTTGCTTTCACCACTGTTTACAGTCCTGGCACAACCACAGTCTCGTTATTATTTCTTTCTTTTCTTCCTCCCAGTTCCCTTCCTTAAACGGTTAATAGCCGAGGTCACCATTTTCGAAACTTCGGGATGAGATAGAAACTTTATTTATCTTCGGCCTTTGAGGCAGGCCTCCTTTTCGGAGTAGCAGCCGAGGGTGAAGCTGTAGAGGCTGGGCCCACTCTTTCCGGAATTTCCATAAGGGAGAAGGCATGTCCCCCTTCAGCCAAGAACTTTTCCTTAACGACATTGTCCCAGCCTGCCGCCATTTTGTTCCTCAGGGCGAGGTTCCCGGCCGGCGGAATGCCGCTTTAACTGCGTTCTACATCGTCAAAATTTTCAATAGGCAGCCCAGATCCAGAGTGTCCCCTTGTGGTGGACTGGTGGTCAGCAAAGGCAGTCAAGAAGAAACCACTTTTTTTTCTTGTGGTTCTCTCCCGCCAAAAGGCGAGGAGAAAAAAACTCCGCCGTCCTCTCTTTCTCTGACGGCCAGCAAGAAGACCAGAACAAAAGTGTTTCTCAACGGATAAAACTCTGGGGTGCTTGAAACCGCTGACCCCTCTCATTGGTCGAAACTTCAGCCTAGCAACTCACGGCCTCCCAACGGAATCTTCACTCCCACGCCTCGAGTGACCTCTGACCTTCACACGTGTAGACCAAGCTCTTTTTGACCCTGAGGTCTAAAAATAGATTCTGTTGCTGAATTCCCTACCCCAAAAGACGAAAAGATATTGCACTTTTGGGTGACTTTTCCACGTTTGGAAACAGGAACGCAAAATGGCGAATTCTTGCTTTGCAGAAAATCACTAATTTTAATTTTCTTTTTCTCTCGTTCCGTGATGTTAAACTACAATTAATTTTGATTCTCTGAGCCGCACACCTACTCGCCTTTTCCTATCGCGATAAAAGAACAGATAAAATAATTATTTTCAAAAGCCCAAAGTCAGTTAAATCAAATATTATTCTTTTTCTTTTTTTTTTTTCTCTCCAACATGAAATTTTGTTTTCCTGGTTGTGATTAAGACAAGCGAATTTTGCGCACGAATTCCCCTGCCTTTCAACCAGGAATTTTCTTCTAACGTATGTCATGGAAGAAAATTTTTTGCATTAATTAATCTCCGATAAACCGACAGAAAGATTGATCAGGTCTCTCTGAAATTCACCAGAGGTTAAAATTTTCGCCATGACACTACAATACTTGTGATGTTGAGATAGAGAACAGCAGGAACGTTTATTCACAATTACATATTTTATTTTAAGATCTACTATAGCTTCTCTGAGAGTTTGGCTCGGTTTCAAAAGTTGCATACGATGGTGTCCCACTCGCTACCGAACCCGGCATTTCTTTAATAATATTAACACCAATGAAGATATTGTAACGAAATTTGAAGTGGACTTAAATCATTTCGTGCGAAATGCCATGACATCACAACATGCGCTGGAAGTGGCCACCATTTGCGTCCAGACAGCATTGAACTCGGCACTGTCCGCTAGGCAGCCGGAGTGCTCCTTAGTGGCAGACACATTCCTAAGTGTGGCGCCACTGAGGAGTAGTCTGCCAGCCATCCTGACGCGCCTCTCTACTGCTTTGTTATGCCATTTCGCTGAGCGTGTCTACACATTACGGTTGTTGATAGTGAGTGCTCGTGCTCGTGGCTGTTCGCGTACGTGTGAAAATGTATCGGTTTACTCTGGAGGAGCGAGTGTTTATTGTTCGCACTTATTGGAAAACAGAATAAATAAAGTCTTGCCATCAGCAATTCCTGGAGAGGTTTGCAGGCAGATATCCGCCGAGCAAGTCCATCATTTGGGCATTGTCGAAGAAATTGGAAACCAGGGAACTCTATTAGACGACCATGCAGGAGGTCGTCCATAAATGTCCGAGGAGACGATCTATAATGTAAAGGGGAGACTACTTGAGAATCCCGGGAAGTCACTTCGCCGACTGTCCCAGGAAACAGGGTTGTCCAAAAGCACTTGTCAACGTGCTGTGAAAAAAGGGAAGTTTCATGCGTACCGTATCTCCGTGGTCCACGAACTGAAACAGCCTGAGCACGTGAAACGAGTGACATACTGTCGATGGTTTCAGACATTTCTTCAGGAAAATCCGGGCATTCTGAACTTCACCTGGTTCTCGGACGAGGCGTGGTTCCATCTGCCCGAATACATCAATTCTCAAAATTCCCGTATTTGGGCCAGTGAAAATCCCAACGCGATACATGAAGACCCCTTCATTCACAGAAAATTGGTGTTTGGTGTGGGATGACTCGGCGCCGCATAATTGGTCCCATCTTCGATACAACCAGCACAAGAACTGCATATGTGGAAATCTTCAACACCTTTTGTAAAACAATTAAACGACGAAGAACTCTCCATTAGATATTACCAGCATGATGGGGCGACATCACACACATCACACACCAGTATGGCCGAAATTCAGTCTTTTTTCGGCGACCTCGTCCTTTCGAAGGGCCTATGGCCACCGCGCTCGCCCGATATGACGCTTCCTGATTACTTTTTATGGGGATATCTAAAAGGGAGAGTTTACCAAAAGAAACCGCGAAACATAGATGCTTTGAAAGCACACATCACCGAAAAAGTAAAGGCAGTGACCGCGGACGTACTGGCAAGGACTTTATACGATATGGCGCGCCGGGTTCAATGCTGTCTGGACGCAAATGGTGGCCACTTCCAGCACATGCTGTGATGTCATCACATTTCGTACGAAATGAGGTAAATCCACTTCAAACTTCGTTGCAATATCTCCATTGGTGTTAATATTATAAAAGAAATGCCGGGTTCGGTAGCGAGTAGGACACCCTGTATTTATTCAGTGTATGTAGTACGGGAACCATGGATACCAATTTTCCTGTCCTTTAACAGGTTAGAATTTTTTTTTTTTTTTTTTTGTTCTTCGCAATTTTAGTTTACCTTTGTCGACTTTTCTTTTCTTTTTCTCTCTCTCTCTCTCTCTCTCTCTCTCTCTTTGCTGTCATATGGCTGCTTATGAATTTTAGTTTGTAACCTGACAAGGAATATATATATATATATATATATATATATATATATATATATATATTTATAGGGATGTAAGGTCAGGTGATGCGTAACATCACAGCCTCTCCTTGACAAATGTCAACCCCGCCTTCTCGTGGTACATCCTGTTAACACTAAAGGGGCTCTGACGACCGCCAATAGCGGTATAACTATACCATCGGGATCAGAGGAAATGCTATCCCACACTCACCAACCCGCTTGACCAGCGTGGTGAGTTATGGTCAAACCCCTCCAAAATGACTCCACAACTTAAATCTTGGCCCTCAGTCTCCGGCAGCTGGAATGTACCTGGCCAAGGCAGCGGCCAGTGCGACATGAAGGCAGAGGGTGCTAAGAATCCCCGGAGGACCGGACTAGGCTGCCATCTGATGCTGACCTTGGCTACGTATAACGGACGCTCCCTATCTTCTGATTCAAGGCTTCTTGAATTGGAAGAGGAACTACAAAGGATCAAGTGGGACATCGTCGGGCTAAGTGAAGTAAGGAGAAAAGGAGAAGATCTCATTGAACTGAAAAGTGGACATCTCTTCTACTATCGTGGGACAGATACTGGCAGAACTAGTATTGTTGGATTTATAATAAACAAGAAACTGAAGGATAAAGTTGTAGAAGTTGAAAGTTCCTCTGACAGAGCTGCACGACTCGTTATCCAACTCTCGAGAAGATACCAGGCTCAGATTATTCAAACTTATGCACCCACCACAAGTCATGCGGAAGAAGAAATTGAAGAATTTTATGAGGAAATTCGTGATCTAAATAATAAAGGTAAGCAGCACTTGAAGATAATTATGGGAGATTTCAATGGAAAAATAGGGCCACGGCAACCAAATGAAACTTCAGTAGGTAAATGTGGTCACGGCAACAGAAACCAGCGTTGAAATACTCTCGTAGAGTTTGCAGAGGCAGAAGGGTTTTTCATCTTGAACTCCTTTTTCAAGAAAAAGCCACACAGGAAATGGACATGGAGACATCCAAATGGGACGACAAGTGAAATTGATTTTATTATGTGTAACAAAAAATTCATCATAGAAGACTGCAGTGTGCTAAACAAGTTCAACACAGACAGTGACCATAGATTGATGAGATGTAAGATGCACCTAAACACTAAACTCGAACGTAGCAAGCTCATAAGACAAACAAAATGTATTGACATAACCAACCTTAAAAAACACCATAATACCTTCAAATTGGAACTGAAGAACAGATTCTCTGCTTTAGAAGGCCTAACATCGGAAGAAGTGGATATTTCTGAAGTTAACAGAAAAGTAACCAAAGCTCTTATGGAAACAGCAACAACATTAGCTGGGTCTAAGAACAAATTGCATGTGAACAAATTATCAGGAAAAACCAAAATGTTGATGCAAAAAAGAAGAGAGATGAGGACAACTAAAGAAGATGTGACTTCCAAAGTGGAATATTTAGAGCTATGCAAAACAGTACGAAAAAGTATCACTGAAGACGTAAGGAAATTCAACTGTGAACTAGTAAGGAAAGCAATTGAAAACAACCAAAGCCTAAAGATAGCAAAGGGACATCTCAGTAAGGGAAAAAAACAGATTATGGCACTGAGAAAAGAAGATGGTTCTGTAACAAGAAATAGAGGCGAAATTTTGACAAGAGTGAAAGATTTCTACTCCAAATTATATGAAAGGGATGATACATGTACTCCAGGCATCATGAAAGGTACCAGAGTTCTTCCAGTCCTTCCAGCAGAAGTTGCACATGCCATCAAGAACATGAAGCGGGGAAAAGCTCCAGGAGAAGATGGAATTACTGTAGACATCATACAAGAAGCAAGTGGAGAAATCGAAACAGTACTCGCCCAAATTTTCACTCGATGCCTTAATGAAGGGAAAATTCCTGAGGATTGGAACAACGCTACAATGATCTTGCTACATAAAAAAGGTGACATTGAGGATCTCAGGAACTACAGACCTATCAGCCTCCTATCAGTGGTTTATAAAA
This sequence comes from Macrothele yani, assembly GCA_039090855.1. Classification (NCBI taxonomy): domain Eukaryota; kingdom Metazoa; phylum Arthropoda; class Arachnida; order Araneae; family Macrothelidae; genus Macrothele; species Macrothele yani. Next base: position 32,539,858 of record CM077003.1, read on the forward strand.
TCTTCACTAAAGTTCTTTCACACCGCTTGAAGGTAACGCTGGACATGGCTCAACCGAGAGAACAAGCTGGATTCAGGAGTGGCTACAGCACAATAGATCATATCCACGTACTGAGAGAACTAATTGAAAGAGCGATGGAATATGAACTTCCATTGTGCATGGCTTTTATCGATTATGAAAAAGCCTTTGATTCGGTGAAACCATCAGCAGTTGCAATGGCTTTGAAATCGTGCGGTATTGAAGATGCATACATTAATATTATTAATAACATCTATGAAAATGCAAGTGCAAAGATTCTGCTATTTGAAAATACAACACACATAAAAATTGGAAAAGGAGTGAGACAAGGTGACACCATATCTCCGAAGCTCTTTAATGCCACATTGGAAAATGTCTTTCAATCACTGAACTGGGAAAACAAAGGCATAAAGATTAATGGAGATTATCTAACCCACCTTCGTTTTGTTGATGACATAGTCATTTTTGCAACTACCCCATCAGAGCTACAGAGTATGATGCAGGAACTTGCTGACAAGAGTAAAGAAGTGGGATTAAAAATGAACTTTCAGAAGACAAAAGTGATGTTCAATGCTTTTACAAGAAATGAAGATTTATCGATTGATGGAGAAAAGCTGGAGATAACAGACACGTACGTTTATCTTGGACAGCAGATATCAAGTGAGGGTCACATTGGTGAAGAAATTAATCGGCGTACAAAACTTGCCTGGAGAGCTTTTGGAAGAAACAGCATAATTTTCAAGAGCAATATGCCATTATGTCTTAAAAGAAAAGTGTTTGATCAATGCATCCTTCCAGTGCTTACGTATGGTGCAGAGACGTGGACCTTAACTAAAAGAGACATACAAAGGCTGCAGACAACTTAAAAATGAATGGAGAGGTGCATGCTTGGTGTAACCAGGTGAGATAAGAAGAAGAACTCGTGGATCCGAAAAATGACAAGAGTTGAAGACATCATGATCAGAGTTAAATCCCTGAAATGGCAATGGGCTGGGCATACTGCTAGAAGGACAGACCATCGATGGACAGCTGAAATTTTAGATTGGATTCCAAGGGACAGGAAAAGACCCAGAAGAAGACCACGTGGAAGATGGGTGGATGAAATTCGAAAGTATGCGGGAGTGACATGGAGGAGACTGGCACAAGACAGACCGTTGTGGAGGAAACTTGGGGAGACCTTCGTCCAGCAGTGGATTGATAATGGTTGACAATGATGATGATGATATATATATATATATATATATCATTGCTGTCATGAGGCTGTTTATGAATTTTAGTTTGTAACCTGACAAGGAATATCCATTTCTCTCTATTTATCTATCTCTCATCTTTTTAAACTGTAATTATAATAATGGTTGTTTTTCTACTACTCTCTCCATTTCACAGAAGTGATCATTAGTGATTCGGCTCGGGACCTAAAAGGTCCAGCTGAATCACTTATGATCAGCCGAGGTTCGGAAGTCTCGTTAACCCGTTGGTCCCGGAGCAGACTCCTCGTCATAAACAAGTTCAACCCTAGGCCTCTGTGTAGCATAAGTAGTGCCCGCTGGATCCACAAACCAACCAACTGAAATCGATCGCCATCGTTTCTCACTTATGGTATGTAACTGACAATTCTGTATTTCACGCCATAAAAAATAATAATTCCGTATTCCACACCATATCGTCAGCAGCGACGCCAGCCGCTCAGAACTGGGTGGCCTATTTAGGTGATCTAAGCATAAATGGGGGAGGGAGGAGCACAAATTTTGAAATGTTTGACAGAAATTTTGGCAAAAAATTCTGTTCATATGGATTTTACCCTATGCTGATAATGTTATCCCTAGTAAAAAAAAAAAAAACGTTTTGAAGTGAATACTGTACGTAGTATTTATTCAATGTATGTAGTATGGGAGCCATGGATACGAATCCTTATGGCAAGTCCCTATTTTTTTTTTACGATTTTAGCTTACGTAGGCTGCTCTTTTTTTCTTTTTTGCTTTCTTAAGGCTGTTCATAAATTTTAGTTTGTGCAACTTGACAAGAAGGAACATCTATTTGTCTTTCTCTCTCATCGTTTTAAACTAATTAGAAAAATAGTGTGTTTCTACTGCTCTCTTAAAAATCAGTTGAGAGGTCTCCCTCCATTTTCCAGAAGTACAAACATTAAATTTTATGAAAAATTCATTTTATATAACAGAATTTCTGTGAATTTGAGAAACTGACGTACGTTTATCGAAGTTCAAAAGCTTTAACGGCGTTTGCCGTGCAATAATACTGTTACTCAGGTTAATTCATGGTGGTATGTAAATTGCGAGCCAAAATCAAACCGTCATTAAAACTATATATGTAAATTGGTTTATAAAATCTTCACTGAAGTTCTTTCACACCACTTGAAGGTAACACTGGACATGGCTCAACCGAGCAAACAAGCTGGATTCAGGAGTGGCTACAGCACAATAGATCATATCCACGTGCTGAGAGAACTAACTGAAAGAGCGAGGGAATATGAACTTCCATTGTGCATGGCTTTTATCGATTATGAAAAAGCCTTTGATTCGGTGACAGCATTCAGCAGTTACAATGGCTCTGAAATCCTGCGGTATTGAAGATGCATACATTAATATTATTAATAATATCTATGAAAATGCAAGTGCAAAGATTCGGCTGTTTAAAAATACAACACACATAAAAATTGGAAAGGGAGTGAGACAAGGTGACACCATATCTCCGAAGCTCTTTAATGCCACATTGGAAAATGTCTTTCAATCACTGAACTGGGAAAACAAAGGGATAAAGATTAATGGAGATTATCTAACCCACCTTCGTTTTGCTGATGACGTAGTCATTTTTGCAACTACCCCATCAGAGCTGCAGAGTATGATCCAGGAACTTGCTGACAAGAGTAAAGAAGTGGGATTAAAAATGAACTTTCAGAAGACAAAAGTGATGTTCAATTTTTTACAGGAAATGAAGATTTATCGATTGATGGAGAAAAACTGGAGATAACAGATACGTATGTTTATCTTGGACAGCAGATATCAAGTGAGGGTCACATTGATGAGGAAATTAATCGGCGTACAAAACTTGCCTGGAGAGCTTTTGGGAGAAACAGCATAATTTTCAAGAGCAATATGCCATTATGTCTTAAAAGAAAAGTGTTTGATCAATGCATCCTTCCAGTGCTTACGTATGGTGCAGAGACGTGGACCTTAACTAAAAGAGACATACAAAGGCTGCAGACAACTCAAAGAAGCATGCAGAGGTGCATACTTGGTGTAACCAGGAGAGAAAAGAAGAGGAACTCGTGGATTCGAAAAATGACGAGAGTGGAAGACATCATGATCAGAGTTAAATCCCTGAAATGGCAATGGGCTGGACATACTGCCAGAAGGACAGACCATCGATGGACAGCCGAAATTTTAGATTGGATTCCAAGGGACAGGAAAAGACCCAGAAGAAGAACACTTGGGAGATGGGTGGATGAAATTCGAAAGTATGCGGGAGTGACATGGAGGAGACTGGCACAAGACAGACCGTTGTGGAGGAAACTTGAGGAGACCTTCGTCCAGCAGTGGATTGGTAATGGTTGAAAATGATGATGATGTAAATTGCGAACCAAGGCCCATGACAGCTATATGTAAATTTCGAAACGACTTGCTGGAATTACCTACAGTAGTGGCCAAAATCGTGGAAACCTTTTGGAAACAATGTATTTTTGGGGTTTTATGGCTCATAACACCACTTGGTTTTAGAGTAATACCATTAAATTATATATCTATGGAAAGAAAATTTTATCAAAAAAGTAATGCAACAAAGGTTGTTCAATTATCTGCATTCTATGACAAGTTATAGCCAAATAACCAGAAAAAGGAAACACAACTTGCTTAGGTTGATATGAAGTAGCTTTCCTTCATTTGAATGTAACCAATGAGCAGGAATGTTTAGAGAGCCAATCAGGTGTCATCTTGTTTTGGCAATGAGCCAATCAGGTGTCATCTTGTTTTGGCAATGAGCCAATCAGGTGTCATCTTGTTTTGGCAATGAGCCAATCAGGTCACAGTAGGATTCAGCTAATGATATCATGTATTGGAGCTGAGAGGAGGACATTTGTCAGTGTGTTATGTGATTGCTATCAAGTTGTATTTGTGTGTGTGTGTGTGTGTGTGTGTGTGTGTGTTCTTTCATTTAGTGAGCTTGTGAAACGTAATAAAATTAAAGAAATGGCGCAAAGAGTTGACTGGTCACCCAGAAAGCGATGCAAAATAGTACTATTAAGTGAACACGGCTTAAGTTATGAAGAAATTAGAAGAAAAATTGGTGGAAACTTAACCAAAGGTGGCATTTCTAAATTTTTGAAGAGGTTTAAGGAGACTCAGTCACTACAAAACCAGACTGCTAAAGGCAAGAAAAGGTTCACAACATCAAGTGATGATAGAAGAATTAAGAGACTGTGCCTAGGTGACAGAAGAAAATCATCTGGGTGTATACAAGATGAAATGGCGCAATCGGCGCAGACTGCAGGAATTTGGTCTAAAAGCTTGAATTGCACGAAAAAAAAAACAAAAAAAAAACGTTTTTATCTCTCAAACAAAGATTGAAAAGATTAAACTGGGCTAAACCCCATGTTAACTGGATGAAATTACCTTTCCATTGATATATAATTTTATGATATTACTCCAAAAAAAAAAAAATGGTTTTATGAGCCATCAAACCTGAAAAATACACTATTTCCAGAAGGTTTCTACAATTTTGGCCACTACTGTAAGCTAGATCGCCTGTTTTGATTGCTTTGCTTTAGATATATCTTTTGTTGTTCGACAAGTTTTACGATGGAAGTAACGCTCTCGATCTCTGAAAAGGAAAAGATTTGTTAATCGTAGACGCTACACTTACTGCGAAATATATAAAATGAATACAATAAATTAAGTACAAATGTACATATACTAAATATGGAACATCACAGAAAAAAAATTAACATGGCCCCTGCGAAAAGATGACACACTAGTTTTGTTGTTTTCGTGAATAAAATGAATTACGTACAAATGTACATATACTAAATATGGAACATCACGGAAAAAAATTAACATACATATACTAAATATGGAGCATCACACAGAAAATTAACATAGTCCCTGCGCAAGGATGACAAACTAGTTTTGTTGTTTTTGTGAATACAATAAATTAAGTACAAATGTACATATACTAAATATGGAACATCACAGAAAAAAAATTAACATGGCCCCTGCGAAAAGATGACACACTAGTTTTGTTGTTTTCGTGAATAAAATGAATTACGTACAAATGTACATATACTAAATATGGAACATCACAGAAAAAAATTAACATACATATACTAAATATGGAGCATCACACAGAAAATTAACATAGTCCCTGCGCAAGGATGACAAACTAGTTTTGTTGTTTTTGTGAATACAATTAATTAAGTACAAATGTACATATACTAAATATGGAACATCACAGAGAAAATTAACATGGCCCTGCGCAAGGATGACAAACTAGTTTTGCTGTTTTCGTGAATAAAATGAATTACGTACAAATGTACATATATTAAATATGGAACATCACAGAAAAAAAATTAACATACATATACTAAATATGGAACATCACACAGAAAATTAACATAGCCCCTGCGCAAGGATGACAAACTAGTTTTGTTGTTTTTGTGAATACAATTAATTAAGTACAAATGCACATATACTAAATATGGAACATCACAGAGAAAATTAACATGGCCCTGCGCAAGGATGACAAACTAGTTTTGTTGTTTTCGTGAATAAAGTGAATTACGTACAAATGTACATATACTAAATATGGAACATCACAGAAAAAAAATTAACATGGCCCCTGCGCAATGATGACAAACTAGTTTTGTTGTTTTTGTGAATACAATTAATTAAGTACAAATGTACATATACTAAATATGGAACATCACAGAGAAAATTAACATGGCCCCTGCGCAAATATGACAAACTAGTTTTATTGTTTTCGTGAATAAAATGAATTAAGTACACATGTACATATACTAAATATGGAACATCAGAGAGAAAATTAACATGGCCCCTGCGCAAGGATGACAAACTAGTTTTGTTGTTTTCGTTAACACATTGCTTTAAATTGTTTTACATTGTTTTAATCATTATTTTTTCATACTGGTTTATTTTTTGATATCGTCAGAATGGGCGCAGAAAAGTTGGTTCGCAATTTACACATCGGGTCTAGAAAAGTTGGTTCGCAATTTACACATCGGAGCTAGAAAAGTTGGTTCGCAATTTACACATAGGGGCCTTGGCTCTTAATTCGCAATTTACATATAGGGGTTGAGAGCGGTCCGATTTTAGTTCCCAATTCACACACTCCGTTAATTCATACTTGTGTTAATGACAACCAGCCAACTAAGTATCATATTATTTCAATACGCATTGCTGGTATTCCAATGTATATCTTTTAAATCTATTCTATTTATTATATAATAAAAAATGCTGTGTTAAAAGTCCTTAAAAGCCATTGCAACAGTTCTGCATTGCTATTAAAATTGTCCGTAACGAACACAGTGTATAACACAAAAACCCAACATCTTTAAAGACAGTGTCCTTATTACGTCAATGTCTGACCTTAGGCAATGTTTCAAAGTTATTATGTTGCATATATAGTCTTTAGTTGCTCATTATCAACTGAATTAAAAAGTACGTAATCAGCCGTAGCTCGCTTTCCAAATTTTTACTTCCCGTTAATATTGCAAAGTCTTGGAAGTCGATGATGTTGTAACAGTTTTTGTGTTATCATACATTGTGCTCGTTACGGACAATTTTAATAGCAATGCAGAACTGTTGCAAAGGCTTTTAAGGACTTTTAACACAGCATTAATATCATATAATAAATAGAATAAATTTAAATAATATTATACATTGGAATACCGGGAATAAATATTGAAATAATATGATATTTAGTCGGCTGGTTATTGTTAACACAGGTATGAACCAACGTGAGTAACAGTATTATTACACGGCAAATGCCGTGGAAGCTTTTGAAAAAGTCACCACGTATATATGTACTTTCATATGATGACCTTATTATGAGGTAAGTTATTACGAAATGTAAATGGGGGTTTATCCAAGTTCCCTGAAATCTTAGATGATTGCACTCGCCATATGTTCTAACTGCTTATATACTGGGGGGGGAGCTAAAGGGGGCTAAAAGAAAAGTTGGGTGAGCTGAAGTCCACCGGTAGCGTCGCGCTTGCCACCCCCAAAAGTTCAAGCTTTAGACACGTCATCAGTGCTACGTATTGAAAGTTAAAATATCGACTGAACACGATAAAACACATATGTAGCATACAAACACTACATGTACTTAAACTTCACTGATGAAAACACATACTTAAACTTTACTGATGAAAACACACCATATGTGGTGTGTTTTCAGTAAAGTTTAAGTATGTGTGAAAAACCACACATACGTAAACTTTACTGATGAAAACACACCATATGTGGTGTGTTTTCATCAGTAAAGTTTAAGTACATGTAGTGTTTGTATGCTACATATGTGTTTTATCGTGTTCAGACGATATTTTAACTTTCAACATTTTTAACACGAATCATCCTTCACCAGTGCTACGTATTTCGAAACTCCTCCACCCTCCCCTCCTTTTGATATCAGCGATGAACTCAGGATATAAAACAGGTATCCTCGTTCCTTAAATAAATAAATTCGTTCCGGTGGGTTAAATTGAAAAACCTTATTTAGAGTCATGTCGGAAGTAATCATTGTGCACAAGCGATCTAAGCCTACGCTACAACCCACAGTCGAACTTCGAGAAGACGTCACATACATCATTTGATAACTTTCGATCATTGTAAGGAAGAGTATGAAAGGAAATGCTCTGCAATTGGTGTCCACGTATTGAAAAATTTGCTGTCTTTCTGATTGGTCCTTTTGTTGATTGATCTCCTGAAAAACCACAGCAATATGATCTGGACACGAAGATTTACAATCTGTCGGTAAAGCAAACACAAAGCAATCGTGTTGTTTATTCAAATATGGGAGTATTTTGCTTCCTGAAGAATCACCTGTCAAAGAAGGGACCGCTGTTAAAACGAACAATTGCATATGCAAATCACACATTGATCTACGCTTTCCGCTTTGTTTTCCAGAGGTGGATCTGTATGTTGAACACGATGATTACAAGAGAAAGGTTCGTAGAGCCTTCCTTCATCAGCGGATAAAACAACTACTAATTTTAATTTTTTTTATTATTGTTATTGTAAGATGTGAAACACGGTTATCTCCACCGGAGTAAGTCATTTTATATACACGCAGTTCATCTGGGACAATGAAATCCCACACAAAACTGTCTGCTATACCGGAATTCATTTCGGAATTACTTCCCCTTTAACTGACTGCATAGAGTTTTAGTTACGTGTTGTTTTTTGTTTTGTTTTTGGGGTGCAACACAATGCACCCGACTTCCTATCCGACCGAGAACTGACACACAAGGTGATTCTTCGCGTTGCCAAAAACAAAATCTAAAAAGGAACACAGAAGCGGTTAGCGGTTACTAGATATCTTTAGATTAAGAAAATGGGAAAATGCGGCGTTGCTAATGGTGAGCTGCTTCTCACGCTCTGGAGAATGAATTTTCTCACATCAGACTGTATTTGTGGGAGATAAAAGCTTGTGTCGAGGGAAAATTGGAGTTAGTTTGCGTGTGTGTTGCAGATCTACTAGTGTATTTTTCCTAATTTTTCACTTGCTTAGAATAGTTTTTGTCGGAAATGGAACGCAAAACAAACAGCGAACATATTTTTTTTTTCTTTTGAACAAAACCAACATCCGCTCTTTGTGCGGAAACTCTGAACTGAGATACATTGGGTATTAACTTTATTTGGCGTTTAAGAGGTTTGTCTGGCAACGTATGCATTTCGAATATGCCATTATTTAGCCGCTGCCACACTCAGTAATTTTGAATTAGATAGCAATTTTATAGATGATATTTTAATAGTGCGAATTTCGTTTAACTTTTTTCCGATTTGCCAGAAGCTGTGTTTCACGAGTGGATTCAGAGGAGGCAAAGGAAGCCTTGCTCCCCGAAAGTGTTTTATTTTTACTTTGTTAAAGTGCAACTTACATTAGAAAAAAATGCTTTAATTTAATAAAAATGCATCAACTTACATTATAAAATGCTTTATTTTTTTATATTTTTCATTAACTTTTATTTTTCCTGATGGATTTCAAAAAATTCCATTTTCTGCTGGCCTCCCCACCGAAAAAAATTGTATATACGCTCCTGCTGTGTATGACGTAATTAAATGTTACTCCCGACCACTGAAATTTCCCCACAATTCTAAAATAATTATTACTATCAACCCGGAATCTGCTGTGAAAAACATCGTGCTAGGCGTCGACTATCTTATCAGATAAGCAAATTATATTTTAAGCCAATCTGAAACGTTTTTAGGAACGCATCGTTGGCAGTGTGTAAACAGCGGCGCGATCTTCTGGCTAATCGTTCGAAATGGATCTGAGCTCGAGCATTTGCTGTGTGTTTATAATTTGGGACTGGTTCTGTCGCTTCTCTGGAACCAGTGATTATATATTCAGGACCCGCTGGAGGTTGTTACAATGTGAAAGTAAAAGAAGTTGTTTGGAGAATTTGCTTTGCGTTAGAGGCCATTAGTGAAGTGCCCTACAACTACACTGTTGAGTTGGTTAATTGCTATTTTCTTTTATTCTTTCCTTCTGCCTTATGAAGACGAAGAAAGTTCCTCAAAAACCCGCATGTTAACTATCTGATAGCCAGGAAAGCGGACATTACGGATGGAACAGATGATATTTCCATTAGCGTTCTGATTCCTCAGGTGCCAGTGAACATATTTTCTTCCTTTTGTGGACATCGTTTCGGCGTAGGCTTCTTTCCTTTGTTCTGGTCTTAGTGAATACTCCGCACAGGCTCAAAATCATAGCCACCGTTCTGATCTCGGTGTGAAGACATCGTTATTTTAAAATTTGCATACAAAGTCAGTGAAATTAGCATAATTCAGTGCGAAAGTTTTTTAAACAGTATTCACTTGACAAGTTTTATTTTTTATGTACAGTCACTTGCAAAAGTTTAAGACCACCTGTTTGTATTAGGAGATTTCTGCCGATTGCGTCAGCTACTGTCTGTGCTACTCAACTTCCTGTCGGTATTGCATCATCCTACAGCAGCAGCTGTTGACAGACTTGGAGGAAGCGTGCAAGAGTCAGTTTGCTTCTGATTTTCATGCTGAGAGGTTTTGTACATATTTTCTATGTAGCGCAAAATGGGCAATAAAGCGTTGTTTAGTGTTACTCAGAGGGAACAAATAGTGATTTTATATCACGAAGGATACTCCGAACGTGACATAAGCAGAAAGGTGAAGGTGAGCAAGACTGCTATTCATAATACCATCATGAAATATCGAGAAACAGATGAATTTAGCGACCGAAAGAGAAGTGAGCGTCCAAGGAAAAAATCCCACGTGATAACAATACTATAAGGCGAATAGTTACTCGTTCTCCGAAAAGTTCGTGGAAGAAAATCAAGGCCTTTCTACATTCAAAAGGGTCTGATATTAGTATCAGCACTGTTTCCCGACGTCTTGGCAAAGATTTTGGATTAAAGTCTTATAAACCTGCAAATAAACCTAGACTAACCCCTGTCATGAAAAAGAAGAGACTCCAGTTTGCGAAGCGTCATCAATCGTGGACTGCTGAAAATTGGAGCTAAGTTCTTTTTCCCGATGAATTAACTGTGCGTCAATTTTAATCACGTGAAGCACATGTTCGCCGTCCCGGTGGCGCACTGGTCTAAGCGCTGGCTTATAACCATTTGTCCGAGAAGGGTGTGGGTTCAAATCCCGGTGAGGCAGGGATGTTGTGTTTGTCTTACGGCACTGGTTCTCTCTCTTCCCTGGAACCAGTGGCCTTAAGTTAGGGACGGGCGACTGCTTATAGCCCATCAAGTTGCTCAAGGTGGTCGTTAAAACTTCAATCAAAAAAAAAAAAAAAAAAAAAAAAAGAAAAAAAGCACATGTTCGACAACCGAAAGGCAAAAGGTTTGATGAAAAATACATCGTTAGCACCGTGTGACATCCGTCTAGTCAGATGACATGGGGTGCTATGTAAGCATCCGGTACTGCTTCATTATCTTTTTTGCCCACAGGCACTACCATGACTGGTCCTTTTTATGTGGAAATGTTTTAACTCAGATGCAAGTGCACAGATGCACAATCTTTATGCATGATGGTGCTCCATGCCACAGATCAAAGACAGTAAAGGACTACCTGCAGAGTAAAAACATAACTGTGCTTGACTGGCACGGTAATGGTCGCGATCTTAACCCCATCGAAAATTTTTGGACCATTTTAAAAGACAAGGTAGCAGAAAAACAGCCATCAAATTCCAAAGTTTTCAATGACGCGATAAAGTACATGCGGTGCAAAGACATTTCAAGCGACTACTGCAAATTCCTCATTGAGTATATGCCACATCGTATTCTGTCCGTTATAAAAAAAAAAAGTTAGCCACACAAAGTACTGATTTTAGTCTTTTTGTGTTCTAAAAAATGAATCTATGATGTCATTTTTCAGATATCTCTGACTAATAATTAGTTGTTTCTTTGAAAATCTTAATTTTCAATAAATTGGCAGGTGGCCATAAATTTTTGCAAATGATTGTATATATCGCCATCAGCAACCATTCTGAATCCAATGCTGGATGAAGTTCTCCTCAAATCTCATCCACATTCCTCTATCTTAAGCAATTCTTTCCCATGTCACTCCGGCATGCTTCGCATTTCATCCATCCATCCATCTCTCACACGGTCTTCTACTGGCTTTCTTCCAGTTCTTTGGTATGCAGTCTAGTAATTCAGGTGGTAGGATTCGTGTTAGCCGTCTTTGCACGATTGGAATACACACAAATAAATAAGGTCTCCTTCCCAGCTGATTTGGTTTGGCGGACTTTTTGCGTGGTTTCGTAGGGCACTGGGAATGGCGCCACTCAAGCAAGTGGCATTTTGTTCTCCGGTGTGAAATGACTGACCCACGTTTCATCTGCAGCCACTATGTGGTCAAGAAATCCATCGCCCATTTGTGCGTAACGGATCAAAAAACTCAAAGCTGCACCCATACGGGTCTGGTTCATTTGCCCGACGATCACTTCACCGAATGGTCACTTGACCGAAAATCACTTCACCTAAAAGATTGTTTCGCCGAAAGATCACTTGATCGAAACATTCATTTCACCGAAAAGTCACTTGATCGAAAGGTACATTCCACCGAAAGGTCACTTGATCGAAAAGTTCTTTTTACCTAAAGGTCTCTTTAACTAAAAGTTCATTTCATCGAAGGGTCAGTTTATCGAAAACTTTGAATTTCATTACAGGATCTGCTGAAGCGTGGTGTCAGTTCGGAAAACAGATCACTGAAACTTTAGGGCATCATACTCAAATTGCACTTTTGGTTTCTCTGTGTCACGAAAGAATTATTTTTAAAACAAAGTGATTAATTTTAAGTCCCTAGACATCAGCCTTTTCAGCTAATTTAAATCATCCGTGCTTCAGCACCTAGGGCCCCAATCCAGGATGATAATCATAAGGTTTACATAACAAGTCAAATTAATACTACTGTACATTTACTCGGACACAAAAATCAGCTTTAAAATCAGGGATGAACATGAGCACGGAAAATTAAAATTTCTACAAAGCCTATATCTAGGCCTAGGGCCCAAAAATTATCGTTTTTGGTTGAGTAGTAGGGGAGCATTATTAACTTGATTCCTTAAGGAAACCTTATTTACGTATATGAGCACGGAGGACTAAAATTTGTTAAAAATGCCCAGATCCAATCCTGAGGCCTTAAAATTAATGTTTTTGGCTTGAGTAAAAGTGCAACAAATTTTACTTTAAATTTTATGTAACGCTTAAAATATGAGTTCAGAGAGTTAAAATCTGCTGAAAAGGTCTATATCTAGGCCTATGGTCAAAAAATCAATGTTTTGTGCAAAAAGGTCCATGATCAAAAAAATTATGTTTTGTCTTGAGTAAAAGTGGAACATTATTTTCCTTGATTAGCTGTGTAAACTTTATGAATAGGAGCTCGGATGATTAAAATTTACTAAAAAGGCCCAGACTTAGGCCTTATAATTAATGCTATATTTCAAAGGACCTACCTACGGCGAGGTGTTTTGTAGAAGTCGAAAGTGCATTTTTTATACAATCCCATAACGGTTAGGTGGCCAGTTTTTCAAAAACACGCATCACACTCCAACAAATCTCTAACAACAAAATTCTACGTCATAAAATGAAACTTCGGGTAGATTACGAAAAAAAAAACAAAAAAAAAAAGAAAAAAAAAAACAGTAAGAAATAGCAATGCAATATCCGTTTATTGGCAATACTTATTTATTTAAATATTTGTACGTCCATGCCAATAAACTGACATTATATTGCTATTTCTCACTGAAAATTCTAAGTTTTCGATAAACTGACCATTCCCTGAAATGATCTTTCGATCTAATAAACTTTTAGGTGAAGTAATCCTTCGGTGAAATGAACTTTTCGATCAAATGCATTTTTAGGTGAAGTGACCTTTTAGTGAAATGTACCTTTCGATCAAGTGACTTTCGGCGAACTGATTTTCGGTCAAGTGATCTTTCGATCAAATGAACAATATCCCACCCGGGTATGGTTAATTTGCCCGACATTTACCTCACCGAAAGATCACTTGACCGAAAATCACTTCACCAAAAAGATTGTTTCACCGAAATATCACTTGATCGAAACGTTCATTTCACCGAAGGGTCACTTGATTGAAAGGTACATTTCACCGAAGGGTCACTCGATGAAAAGTTTATTTCACCGAAATTGCCTAAAAGTTCATTTAATCGAAAGGTCATTCCACCGAAGGGTCAGTTTATCGAGAACTTTGGATTTCATTACAGGATCTGTTGAAACATGGTGCAAGTTCGGCAGACAGACCACCGAAACGTTAGAGGATGATACTCAAACTGCACTTTTGATTTCTCCGTGTCACAGAGAAGGCAAAGATTTAGTTTTAAGACAAAAATAATAAATTTTAAGTCCCTAGGCCTCGGCTTAGAAGTTTTTAACAAATTTTAATCATGTTTATATGGTTTACATAAAAGTCATTTTAGTGCTCACGTTCGTAAGGTTTACATGAAAAGTAAAATTAATAATGTTGCACATTTTTTCAGGCCAAAAGAATCAATGTTAGGTCCCTAGGCCTTGGCTTAGGCCTTTTTACCTAATTTTAATCGTGCGAACTCATTTTCATAAGGTTTACATAAAAAGTCAAGTTAATAAAGTTGTACATTGTTTCAGGCAAAGAGAATCAAGTTTAGGGCTCTAGGCCTCTGCTTCAGCCTTTTTAGCAAATTTTAACCGTGCGTGCTCATGTTCATTAAGGTTTACATAAAAAGTAACTTTGCATTTCATGTAATGCTTATGAATATTAATAGGGTTAAAAATCTGTTAAAATGGCGTGTATCTAGGCCTACGGTCAAAAAATTAATGTTTTGTGGTTGAGTAAATGTGCAACATTATTTACTCGATTTGCTATGTAACCCTTATAAATATGAGCTCGGAGGATTATACTTTGACAAAAAGGCACAGATCTAGGCCTTATAATTAATGTTATATTTTGAAAAACTCATGGGGAGGTGTTTCATAGAAATTATAAGCGTATTTTTTATACAATCCGATAATGTTTAGGTGGCCAGTTTTTCAAAAACCCGTACCACACTCCAACACATCTCTAACAACAAAATTCTAAGTTTTCAATAAATTGACCATTCGGTGAAATGATCTATCGATATAATGAACTTTTAGGTAAAGTAATCCTTCGGTGAAATGAACTCTTCGATCAAATGTCCTTTCGATGAAATGAACTTTTCGGTGAAGTGACCTTTCGGTGAAATGAACTTTTCGGTCAAGTGACCCTTCGGGGAAATTTATCTTTCGATCAAGGGACCTTTCGATCAAGTGAACGATACCCGAAAGAATATATATGTTACTAATAAGAGAAAGTAAAACATCAATTGACAATACAAATGAAGTGGTCGCTTTAAGGATTAATTTGTTTCGGTCCGTGAAAATCAAAACAAAACTGGCAATCCAATTATAAGTTTTCGGGGCTCCTCAAACTCTGTGGCCCTATAGGCGCGGCCGCCTAGAGCTCCTATTCGGAAATCCACCCCTGTGAGGACTTAAATACCCAATTAGCTGGAATACCAGCTGGATTCGCGCAGCTGATTCCACAAGGTTGCAATACTTTCTGCTCATAATGTTTCTAGATTTGTAGAAGAATGCTGTCTGGACCAAATATCGTCCATTTTTTAATGCACTTTAAGGCATATAATGCTATTTTCTTTTTACTTCCATAACTGTTGCTGAATTGGGTTGCTCCCATAGGCGCCAACTTCGCGCACGCTAAGCATGCTCCAGAAGAAATCAGGGCACGCTCAGCATGCCTTGATCAAAATGACCTTTGCCGCCCCGGTGGCGCAGTGGTCTAAACGATAGCTTCCGATCATTCGTCCGAGATGGGTGCGGGTTTCGAATCCCGTGAGGTATGGTTGTTGTTTTTGTCTTATGACACTGGCTCTCTCTCGTCCCTGGAACCATTGGCCCTAAATTAAGGACGGGCGACTGCTTATAGCCCATTGAAGTGCTCACGGTGGTCGTTAAAATTCCAAACAAAAAAAAAAAAAAAAAAAAAAAAAAAAAAGAGCTTTCGGTAACAATTTGATATGTAATTAGAACTTATGGAATAAGATGTGTCTATCAGTTAACATTAGCCATAGATTACTGAAATTCAAAATTGATATACGTATTCAACCCACACTTTTAAAAAAATTAAGTTGAATCTGTTATTTTAGTATAAAGAAGTTCTGTAATACAGGGTGATTCATAAGTTCGGAACCACCCAAATATTTTCTAGATATTTAACAGTACATGAAAGTAACCACGTGCAATATACAACGACCATTCCATAAAAACTGAGAGTAAAAGCCCACAAAATGAAGAAATGTAGGTACAGCAAAATACTGTATATGTTATTCTTTCTCAAAGTATCTTCCCTCGGATGATATGCAAAGGGCCCACCGTTCAGTCCACTTTTCAAAGCACGTGGCGAAGGCATTTTGTGTAAGCTGCTTTAGTAACCCCTGTACAGCTTGAATAACGTCTGCATCTGTGTTGAATGTTGCGCCACGGAACTTCTCCTTCATTGTTGGAAACAACCAGAAATCGCACAGGGCGAGGTCAGGACTCTCGGCAGGCTGTGGAATGATTTCAATACTGCATTTCGTAAGAAAACTTTTGAACACATGCAGCCACATGTGGACAGGCGTTATCATGGTGTGGAGTCCACGTGCCCACCAGTTCCGGTCCCTTAATCGATACGTGCCGTCGCAGACGCCTAAAGACTGAAATATAGTACTCAGCATTGACAGTAATTTGTGGAGGAACGGCATCCTGGTAGATTACATCTTTACGATCAAAGAAAATTATCATCATCACCTTTGCAGCTGATTTGGTTTGGTAGACTTTTTTCGGAAGAGGCGAGCCTGTGTGTTTCCAGATACTCGTTGCCGCTTCGTGAGGGGGTCGAAATAGTGGACCCATGTTTCATCGGCAGTTATTACTGTGTTTAGAAAGTTTGGATCCTTTGCAATAATTTGTTTCCGCTCATGACACATCTGCATTCTGGCTAACAATTGTTCTCTCGTCAGGTGATGAGGTGCTCATCTGGAACACACACGATGCAGCAGTAATTTGCCGCGTAGAATGCGGAATGCCGATGTTTTTGAAATATTAGTGGTCGCCGCTATGTCTTCACACGTCATACGTCAATCTTCTTGCAGGATTGCTCAAATAGTGTTAACAATACGCTCTGCTTCGTAACAACACTTTCAGGTCGACCAGGCCTAGGAGTGAGTTCTGCCGACAAGCGCCTTTTGTTGAAATCATGTTGCCATCTAAAAATCGTTGACTCACCCAGACATTTATATTTTTAAGCTTTTTCCTTAAATCAACTGTTTCTGGAACCGTTTTACCCAAACAATAGCAAAATTTTATCGCACAGAGCAGTTCCCTTCTTAACTCTGAATCACTCACTTTCCGTAGCTCTATGACGAAATGCAGACGTAACTTAAACAACTGCGCAATAACAAAACCAGAATCGTCGGCCACGGCTAATGACTGTTGCCATAGATACTTCCTTAATTCAGTTAGTCGTTTGCGTGGTTATTTTTACCTTTCACGCTGCTGCCAACTCAAAAACAAAATTATTCTCAGTTTTTATGCAACAGGCTTTGTACATTGGACCAAGTAGTGCACCTCTGACAAGTGTTACCCACCCATCAGCTATTTTAGAATCCGCCATATTGGATTCAACTTCAATTTTTAAATAGCAATAAGGTCATGTGACCACTCAAATTTATGTCACATTTTCTCAGAAAAACAGTGGTACCATTATTTTTTACATATCCTTATTAGTTTTCAAAATATTGCATGTTACATGTTCACTTGAGGTACGTACCAACCCACAAGAAATTCAGTCCTTGTCCAGCTACACACGTGCAAAAGTCGTTCCAATTTAGTACGAACACGGTTCATCATGTCTGGTGTAATGCTGTCACACGCATCAGTAATGCGCGCCTTCTACTGTTGTAAATTTTACAGATCTCTGACTTTGGGCTCATTTACCACACCTTTCCACATACCACCACAAAAAGAAGTCTAACGGAATTAAATCAGGGAAGGTGGCGGCCGTTCGACAGACCCACGCCGCCAAGTCCAATAGTTAGGGAATTGCTCATCCAGATACGCACGAACAGCCGCAGCGTAATGAGGAGAAGCGCCATCCTGTTGGAAGAAGCAGGGGAATCACCATCTTCACCTAACAACATTGGAAGGGTGGGCTCTTGTAGCACGTGGAGTTACCTGTCGCTAGTCAAATTGCCGTCAATAAACACTGGGCCGATGATAATTGCGTATCGTCCATATTCCTCACCACATCATAATGCCTTGTGCACCTTGCATCTTAGATGGGTTCATTCAATGTGGATTGATGTGTGTCCGACCAGTACCGGGTATTATGGCGATTGGCGATTAACCTCTCCATTGAGGCAGAAATTGGCCTCATCACTGAAGAGAATCTTTGATAGAAATGTTGGGTTCGACTGAAGTTGCTGCAGGGTATACTCGCCAAATTGAAGACGCCGATTAGGATCATCCTCACTCAAATGGTGTAACAGTTTCAGTTTATAAGGATGCCGTTTGTTTTTTGAAAGGACACGCACAATGGAGCTTTGATTGGTTGTAACATTCGTCTGCTAAACGCCCCGTGCTCTTCTGTGAGCTTTTGGCAAGAGCCGCCAAAATCATGGTTATTGACTCTTCATTTGTTGTTGTTTTGGGCGGAACGCTTTTTGGCTTCTCTCTCACACACTCTGCCTGTTTGCCTAAGTTTCTGGATTAGCTTCACCACTGTGCTATGCGTGATTGGCCGGCTTTCTGGGTGTCTGAGGTTGAAGTCGGTTGCAACCTCCCTTGAACTCAGTTTACCACAACGCAGGATTATGTCAATACGCTCCTCTTTGATCAATTCCATCACGTTTCACTGCAAAACAAAGTCGGAACATCCATGCTTAAATTGCAAGAAAAATACCAAACATCGATTAGTAACATGCAATAAATAACTTGAAAACTAATAAAGATATATAAAAAAATAATGGTATCGCTGTTTTTCTGAAAACACTTTCACATAAATTTAAGTGGTCGCATGACCTTATTGCCATTTTAAAAATTGAAGTTGAATCGAATATGGCGGATGGGTGGGGTAACATGTGTTAGAGGTGCAATATTTGATCCAATGTATAGGGTGATTCACTCAGGACTGATCACTTATATTTTAAATTAACTCACGATTGGAAAGGCACATTTGAATGAAATTTATGTAAAACATATCTTTATCCATGACAAAAAAGAATGCCTTACAAAAGATTCTGGAAATGCCCACTACGAGCGTCCAGGCACATATTCACCCAACGCTCCATAATGGCGAATGTGCGATGTAGCGTAGCGACGTCGATGGCAGAAATATCACGTGTGATGTTGTCTTCCAGTTTCTCAAACGACCTTGGCTTGTTGGTCAAGGCCGATTGAGAAACTGAAGAAACTGTTGGAGACACGGGTTCGATTCCCGCTCCAGAGCGACGAAATTTTCAAGTTTTCGGATATTATCTGACGTAACGTCCATGTCATATTTTACACCAATAAACGGATTCCCATCTTCCAAATTTGCATTGTACAATAGTGTAATCCCGTATTTCATTCATTCATTCATTCTTTCATTGGCTTAAACCTTGCTTTTTAAAAGTCCCCAGAGAAAGAAATCTGAGGGTGTCAGGTTGAGAGACCTAGGCGGTCACAGGTCTTTCGAGATAATCCTGCCCTGGAAAAAGCTGCGAATTTCTGCCATGCTATTATTGGAGGTGTGGCACGTTGCGCCGTCCTGTTGAAAGTAACCACCTGCAAGTTCCTGACCATCCAGCTGGTTAACAAACTTATTAATTCATTATGCCAACAACCGCTGCTTCACACTCTCTATTGTGTCCTCCGCCAGCTGGCGTTGTCCGCTCCTATGGAAATCCACCGAGCTTCCCGTTCTCTCCAGCTTCTTCGCCAATTTCGAAATGGTGGCTCTGATGGGTGGTTTACGCCCACCAAATTTCTTCAGAAACTCCTTCTGACATTGTTTGAAGGAACCGGTTACCTAGTACTGACGCACAGTGAATACACGCTCTTCAACTGAGTACATAATCTTTTTTTTTGTTTTTGTTTTTTTTTTGTTTGGAGGTTTAACGACCACCGTGAGCAACTCAATGGGCTATAAGCAGTCGCCCGTCCCTAATTTGGGGTCACTAGTTCCAGGGAAGGGAGAGAGCCAGTGCCGTAAGACTAACACAACATCCATGCCTCACCGGGATTCGAACCCGGACCCCTTACGGACGAATGATCAGAGGCCAGCGCCTTAGACCACTGCGCCACCGGGGCGGCTACATAATCTTCATTCGACCCCTTTGCTTAAACTGTTTGCGGAGACACGCTATTCCCCCACCACTACTAGACACATGGCGCATCAGTGCGGATCCACCTAGAAGCCGGGAGACATTTTATTCACAGGCAATGCATGTCGACTGCTTCGTCGGGGAATAAAGAACCACTTCGTTCGAGTTTCACGCACATCGTATATTCCCCATCTCATATATTCCACATAATATGTGTTCAGCTCGGAGTGAATCACCCTGTATGTTGCCCATGGTTATTTTCATGTGCCGTCAAATTCCTAGAAAATATTTAGGTGGTTCCGGACTTGTGAATCACCCTGTATATCAGAACAGGGTGATTCACAAAATTTTTTCATATCTATTGAGAAAAGAAGCAGTTATTAAGAAATATAAGAAGGAAAGCAGCAAGCCGACCCTGTGACCGTGTGATGCGAGTCGTTTGTCCGAGATGGGTCCGGGTCCCAATACCGGGTGAAGTATAGGTGGTGTGTGTCTGTCTTTTGGCAAGTGGCTTTCTTCCTTCCCGGGAACCAGATGCCTCAAATTTGAGACCTGCGACTGCTTACGCAACCCAGTGATTTGCTCGCGAGCAGGCACGCATCCAGAATTTCTGTTTCGGGGAGGTCCAGAAAAACTGCATGTATATGCCTGTCTGTACACACACACACATGCCCTGAAGTGTCAGAAAAACTGGTACACCAGTCTAATACTTGGTAGGTCCTATACGGCAGCGCAAGGCTGCAGAAATACGACGGGGACATGGACTACACTAGCTTCTAGAAATATGCTGTAGGCAATGCACACCATACTTCCTGCAGAGCGTTCCACAATTCGGGTGTATTCCGAGGTCTCGGATTCCAGTGTTCGATAGCGCGTTGCATGGCATCCCAAATGTGTTCTATCACGTTCAGATCTGGGGATTTGGGTGGGAATGGCAACACCCTAAACTCACATGAATGTCGGGACGCCACTGACCATAATGTGGCGTCCCAGCACTTGTGTGGAGGTGCATTGTCCTGTTGAAGCAGACCCAATCCATCAGCATGAATGCAGGACATGAACGGGTGTACCTCTTCAGAAAGGATGCGCACAAAGCGTTCGCCGGTCACAGACGTTTGTAGACATACTAGGGGTCCCAGTGAAGTCCAGCTAAACACACCCCATACCATTATGGACCCCTCCCCCACCCACCAGCCGGTACAGTTCCCTGTTGACAGGCGTGATCCATGGCTTCATGGGGTTTGCGCCACACACGAATCCTTCCATTTGCCCGATAAAGTTGGAAACGCGACTCATCAGACCAGGCTACTTGCTTCCAGTCATCAAGTGCTCAGTGGCGGTTTTGCCGTGCCCAAACGAGGCGCACAGCTCTGTGGCGTGCACCCATCAAGGGGACTTGAGTTGGGCGTCTGCTCCCAAAGCCCATATCGTACAGGGTACGTTGCACAGTCCGGACGCTGATGCTTGTTGAGGCTCCAGCATTCAATGCCGATGATACCTGCGAGAGTGTTGCACGCCTATCACGTGAAACGATTCTTGACAGCCGACGATGGTCACGTTCACCCAATGCCTTTTTACGGCCACACTGGTATCGTAGGTTGGAGGTTTTGCCGGAATTCTTGTAGTCACGGTACACCCTTGCAATGGTCGTCCGTGAAAATCCCAACTTCGTTTCTACCTCCGTAATACTATGACTCATCTCACGAGCGCCAACTATGACACCGCGATGAAAATCACTTAAATCGTTAATACTTGTCATTCTCATGCCGAAAACAGCTCTGACAGCTGGCAAGGATGTCTATCGCTTTATACATGCACTGGCGGACGCAACCAAGTACGCGCATAGGTGACGTTGCTATGTATTTTGCATAAGCTCGTCTGTACCAGTTTTTCTGACACATCAGTGTATATAAATTCGCGCGCTCGCGCGCGCGCGTGTGTGTGTGTGTGTGAGCAGTGCACTGTTTTTCCAATTTCATGAACAAATAGAAAGAAAAAGAGCTATTTCTTAACGCCTTTTAAAAGTCGTTTAAAAATTTACAAAACGACTTCTTGGTGATGGCCCCTTAGCGCTAAAACAGGTGTTTCGTAAGGCAGTCCGTCACCAAAAATATCTCGCTCCCCATTCTCTATCTTCTCATAGAGATTCTATGGAAAAGTTCCCAACTTGCTGGCTGTTTTCTCCTGTCATGAAATGTACCAGTAACCAAAAAGTGCAGCGCTAATTGCTCACACAAATCACGAACTCGTCCTCAGTATCGTGCAGGTGGGGCTACTGAAAAAAATACTTGGGCACTGAAAAAAAAAACAAAAAAACACTGAACCACAGTGAGATTTAAAAAAAAATAGCTGTTAAGGCACGATTTTTTGCGTAACATATACTATATTGACAAAAGTCACCGGACCCCCCTTCAAAAGAACATGAACGGATTCACTGCGTTGTTAAGATGCGCGGTACTGCTGCAAACGGTATAAAAACAAGCCTGCAGCTGACCGCGATCATATCGCACTGTGAGGTTGAGTGAAAATGCCGCGGCTGGAGAGAACTGACTTTGAGAAAGGAAAGATTTTTGAGTGTTATATTAGTGGGTTGTCCATAAGAGAAACCGAGAGGCGTTTAAACATACCCAAATCAACTGTTTTGGATGTACTGAATAAGCGGAAGACACATGGCGTGCCTGAAGCAGCAAAACGTACTGGCGGACCAAAGAAAATCAGTAATAGAGGACGTCGAAGCCTCAGGAGAGTCGTTACAGCTAATCGATAGAGTACTGCACAAGACCTCAGTGTACAGGTGAGTAAAAATGCTGGAACCTCGTAATGTACACGTACCATTATCAGAGAACTTCATTCCATGGTTACCGTGGTCGTGCGGCTGCTCATAAGCCTTTCATCTCCACTTGGAATGTTACTCGTCGTTTAGCATGGTGTAAAGAACATTTATCGTGGACCGTAGATCAATGGAAACGGGTCCTATGGACTGATGAATCCAGATACACGATCCATCAGTCTGATGGCCATGTGTGAGTATAGCGGCAGCCGGGGAACGCTATTTATCACAGTGTACTGTTCCTACGCTCAAGTTTGGAGCTGGCAGTATACACGTGTAGGGGTGTTTTTCGTGGTATGGTCCCCGCCCATTAGTTATCGTGGATAAACCTGTTAACTAGTACGTCTACCTCGATATTCTGGACTGTTATGATCTACCAACTCTGTGGCAATACTGTGGAACCGAGCCTCGTTGGTACCAGCAGATAATGCACCGAGCCATAAAGTAAGGACTGTTATGGCGTGGTTTGACGATGATTCCATATCCTGTGTGGACTGGCCAGCACAGAGCCCTGATCTTAATCCCATAGAGCCCCTATGGGATGAATTAGAGCGCCGCATAAGAAGTTTGGAACTAAGGCCTACTACTAAGCAACAGTTAGCGACAGCATTAGGTACTGAAAGGAAGCGCATACCTATCGCTGTGTGCCAAAACCTTGTCGAAAGCATGTCTCGAAGGGTCAGTGCATGCATTAAGGCCAAAGGTGGACCGACACCGTACTAATGTACACTGGGGTGCAAAAATTAAGGACAAGACGGTTTTTCAAATGTAACGTCGTGCAGAAGTGCTCCACATCGACTCAAATCATACCACAAGATCCCCAAGATGTAAGAAGAATATGGGACAAGTGAGCAAAATGTCCAAACAAGGAAAAGGATACAAAGGCACTTTATTGAAAAGGTAGCTTTCAGCACAACTGGACAGAAGACAGAAACGTCCATGTGACAGGCCGCTGCCAAGAAAAATCCAGTCTTTAGTAGGGGATATGATCACCCCTGACTGCGTTGCAGGATTTACAACGTCTGTCCATGCTGAGGACGAGGTTGTCAAGGAGCTGTTGAGGCACCGCGGCCCATTCCTCTTGTAGCGCCAATCGCAGCTGCGGAATCGTTGCTGGCGGCTGGTGACGTGCTGCCAAGCGTCTCCCGAGAAGGTCCCACACGTGTTCGATTGGATTTAGGTCCGAGGACCTTGCGGGCCAATCCATGCGTTGATTATCTTCACTCTCCAACAGCTCTGCGACAGCCACTGTACGATGAGGTGTAGCGTTGTCATCAATGAAGAGGAACTTAGGACCCACAGAACTTCTAAACGGACGCACGTGAGGCAGGAGAACCTTGGTACAATAGCGGACACCAGTGACTGAACCTCATTGGAAGATGTGGAGGTCAGTACGGCTAAAAAGCATGATACCGCCCCAAACGAGAACTCCGCCACCTCCAAGCCGGTCCCTTTCGATGATATTGGAAGTGTGATTGCGTATTCCCTGCTATCTCCAGATGTGTATACGTCCAAAATCGCTCGTCAGACTAAATCGGCTCTCATCCGTAAAGAGAACTCGACCTCATTGCTGATGTGCCCAGTTCTTGTGTTCCTGGCAGCACAGAAACCGCCCACTCCGATGAGCTGGCGTTTATGGCACACACCGTACTGGTCGTCGCGCAAATAGACCACCCCTTGTGCAGTCTCCTGGCCACGGTAAAACGCGGTAACGGACCCCCAGTTGTCTGTTGCATGTGCCTTGCGATTTCTCCCGCTGTCTGCCGTCTGTCTCTTCTCGCCTGTAGGACAATAGACCGGTCGTCCGCCGCCGTGGTTGCTCGTGGACGACCACTGCTAAACTCTCGGACAGCTGTTCCTGTCGTGCTGTGAGCGATCCCGAACTCCTCGGCCATACTAGTCACACTTCGACCTTTTTCCAACTTTCCAATGATGCGACCTCGGGTAAAGTCATCCAGATGTCGTCTACTGGATTGGCTGTTGGCCATATGACACGGTGGCAGCAACTCGACGTCGTTCAAACCGATGTACACCGTGCAATAGCTTTCACCGAATTGCTGAGCGTACACCGCCCGTGTGCTTTATATTTATGCCCTTCCCCCTTCCTCCCCACGTCATGCTGCATATATGCGCATGCCCTACCATACCGGAACCTAGTCTATCTCCTGAGTGGTCTTTCGGCCCGTTCTGCCTGCTCGTTCCGCTGTTATGCTAATTTCTCCTCTTCGTCCTTAATTTTTGCACACCAGTGTATGTCAATAAATGCTATGATGTGTTTCTCTTCTAGGTGTCTGGTGACGTTTGTCAATATAGTGCAGTTAAAAAGCTGACGTATTGAATTACTTTTCATCTTCCACCCTGGTTCATTATGCTTCACTTCTTTTGGTATCCGAACCTAACGCGATCACTGCAGTCCACTGTATCAAACCATAAATATTTACATCAATTTAATGATTTGCAAAAGCTCATGTTTAAAAGCACTAATTTTGCGATTATTCAAGAGTAATATACGTGCTACTGTAAAAAACTATCTATCTAAGGGGCATCCTAAAAGTAATGCCTGCTCCTTAATAACGTTTGAAATTTTGAAGTGATTTTAATGGAACTGCAATGACTTGTACTATGATATGTTACCAACCTGGGAACAAATGTTTATCAGAATCGGAGATAAATATGGTGAGTGACCGAGAAAAGCAGCAAGCCGTAATTGAATTCTTGGAAAAAGAGGGATGTGAGGCTCCAAAAATCCACAGAAGACTCCTGGCGCGTATGAAGCTGCCACAATCGATATCAGTAATCTCCGAAGATGGATGAAGAGGTTTCGAGAGGAAGAAAGTTCAGTGTCGGACAAAGAACGGAGTGGAAGACTCGCAACTGCAGTGACAGATGCCAACAGGCAAGGAGAGAAAGACCTCATCATAACTGACCGTCGTGTCACTACCCAGGAGTTGCAAAATAAACAGTTCTCACTATGTGCAGACATTGAAGAAGCTAAAGGAAGCGATCGGAAATAAAAGGCGTGACATTCCACTTCATAGTGTTGTTTTACTCCATGATAACGCACGTCCTCACACCTCAATGGAGACTTCACAGGCTATTGCAAAAATGGCCCTTCGTGGGGTACGTTTCGACGATGTGACAGACGTTAAACTGGCGGTGAACTCATGAGTGAAACGACAACCTCAGGAAGTTTTCCAAAATGAATTTTACCAATGTGTTCAAAGATGGCGGAAATGTATAGAAAGTGATGGACAATATACTTTGAATACGCTGGCATTATTAACAATATGTCTAAGTATAATATTTTGCCACCAAGTTTCGCGTTTTTGGTGCTACAAATAAAAATCTTACGAGGGACGAGACATTACTTTCAGGATGCCCTTGTATAAAATGCATATTTAAACATTTTCGGGAACCCTAGATCCCTCCTCCTGAATACGCGCCTGCTCGTGTGTGTTGCTAAACTCCCAAACAAAAATAAAAGAAACACTTTTTGTCTGCAATATATTCAAATTTACTCACAATTATGAGGATTGAATGAATAACGGACATTATTAAGGGCATTTTTCAAACGGGACAGGACAATGATTAATTATTCAGGACCCCTGTTCTGGAATAGTTTGCCTCCTATTTTAACTTCGTTAAATAATATTAATTTATTCAAACAAAAATTAAAACATTACTTACTAACATTAACATCTAATAATGTTGGATAATCTCATTGATTATCATGCTCAGTATTACCTTATTTTTATTCTTCATTTCATATTGGTTTGACTTGGCTCTCTTCTTTCTTTTACTTTTCTGTTTTCCTCTTTTGTTTCTGTTGGGGAGTTGAGGGCTCGTCAGACCTCCTTGGCCTTTTCCCTCTGCATCCCAATTGTTGCAGAAGATATTGACTGTCAAGATGTGAAACTTAATTAATTCAATATAATGATTACATATGAACTATGTAACAACTAAATTGTATTAATAAAAAATTTTTTTCAAAAATGTACAAAAGTTTACTATTGGACGGCGATTAATGATAACATATTTTTATTTATTTTGAAGAAAATTAGTGTGTAAACGCCATTTAAACTTTTTTTTTTTGTCGATAATGTCCTGGGATTTGCAAAACTCTAGGCCTGTGGTTGACCCTTTTTGTATATTGATCTCTGTTTCTCTTTTAAAATATTAATCTCATTTGGCTCTTATGTCCTTCAATGAAAACAAGATTGAAACGCTGTAGAGGTTTTATGGATTTAATTTTCTTTCTTTTATTCTCTGGATTAATTTTAACCACAGTAAGTATGTGTTTTGGCAACTTTTGACTCACCTAACAATCAGTTGTTCAGAGGATCTCTTTTTTTAATGAAGAGATTTAAACACTTGCAATAAAATTCCTTTCTGAAGTCTCGAATAAAATGCCCTTAAATGCCGTTCGAATACAACGCAGTTTTGTTCTTTGCTTGTCTTGGAATGTAACCCTTTGAGATATCGGATTAAAGTCACATCGTCCCTTCTATGATTTCTTTTTCTTCCCCCGTTTTCAACGCATTGTCTTGTAAGAGGCAGAAGAAAAACGACCATTCTGAAAGGCACGCTTTGCACACACTAAGTCTTTAAAAATAGCTTAAGTTGTATATCACTCCAATAAACCCATGAAAAAGACCTTTAGGCATCTGCTCGTGCGATGCGGAATGCTGTTATTGGCTGCTATTGTGTAAAAGGGACTAGTTTAAATCTGGCTTATCAAAGGAGATGAGATGGAACCTGCTAGACCTCCATTCCTTCATTTTTTTTCTTTTCATCTTGTGTGAGCATAAAAGGCAATCTGAACCTTCAATAAAGTCTTTGTAGAAAGCCGTTCGTGGATGAAATATGTATTTTTGTACCCTTTGTTACAACGTTTAGTAATTTGGTGATAGACATTGATGCTATACGAGTCCATTAAATCCGTTGGTCGTGAGAGATCGGAAGATTAATGTCCTTGACTTTTTGAGAAATTTGCCTGGCAAAGGAAATGCGTGAGACAATTCGAATCAATCGATCGAAATACTTCAAGCGAAACAACAATCTATCATCGATTTAGAGGAGCCCAAGCAAAAATTTCCGTTTCTTTTGCTTCCGTGGTTGTCGTACACCTAAACGTTTTACTGCGTTTTTTGTTTATTTGGAAACACAAGTACTAAAGCAGGTATTTTTTTGTTCAAAACAAATACTAAAGTAGGTATTTATTTGTTTAATTATTTGGAAAAAATAGTTAACACGAACATCGCAGGTCATAAAAATTTATTCGCGTTAAAAGTAGTTCGTGTTATTGATATACAACTAATTGAACAAGTAAATACCTGCTGAAATACGCAAAATTATACAATACAATTAAAGCAAAAAGCGCGCAAATACATTTGGCTACTAAAATATTAATTAGATAATTACGTTTTTATTCCAAAACTTTACATAACGAAAACGAAATTACACATAAGGCCGTAGCACTGTATACTGTAATATGGCATGTATACTGCAGTATATCTACAGAAAATAATTTTCACAGAGCAATCAGTGAGAGCTGAATTTAAGAAATTTTGTTACTGGAAGCTGCTCTCTTTTTTATTAGAACAATACCTCAAAAATTCTTCCAGTTCGTCTACGTTCTCTAAAGGTGCCGAAGTACCTGCCTGTTCCATTACAAAACGACGAATATAGTTTGCAACGCAACGAAAGCTTCTGAAACTTTCACAGTTGTACCAGGGACTTCAACGTCGTTGTCTACGTCAGTATCAAAATTTCTGTGACTCCACTTTTCTGCTGTTAATCAGATCGCGATAGAGAGAGAGACATAGTTCTCAGGAGTTGCAAATGCGGAGAACATTCCACATACACCTGCCTCTTTTGCCATATTGCAGGGAATTTCATCTAAGGTTGACTCTTCAACAGCAACTGCTTGGAGGAAACAGTTATTTACGATCTTTGTAGAAGGTTGACTCTTCAACAATAACTGCTTGGCTGAAGCAATTTTTAACAATCTGTGAAGAAGGTTGACTCTTCAACAGTAACTGCTTGGCGGAAACAATTTTTAACGATCTTTGAAGGAGGTTGACTCTTCAATAGCAACTTCTTGGCGGAAATCATTTTTAATGATCTTTGAAGAAGGTTGACTCTTCAACAGCAAGTGCTTGGCGAAAACAATTTTTAACGATCTTTGAGGAAGGCTGACTGTTCAACAGCTTGGCG
This sequence comes from Macrothele yani, assembly GCA_039090855.1. NCBI lineage: Eukaryota > Metazoa > Arthropoda > Arachnida > Araneae > Macrothelidae > Macrothele > Macrothele yani. Next base: position 32,569,037 of record CM077003.1, read on the forward strand.
GAAACAATCAATTTCTAACGATCTTTGAAGAAGGTTGACTCGTCAACAATAACGGCTTGGCTGAAACAATTTTTAAGAATATGTTAAAAAGGTTGACTCTTCAACAATAACGGCTTGGCTGAAACAATTTTTAACAATCTGTGAAGGTTGACTTTTCAACAGTAATTGCTTGGCGGAAACAATTTTTAACGATCTTTGAGGAAGGCTGACTGTTCAACAGCTTGGCGGAAACAATCAATTTTTTACGATCTTTGAAGAAGGTTGACTCTTCAACAGCTTGGCGGAAACAATTTTTAACGATTTTTGAAGAAGGTTGACCCTTCAACAGCAACTACTCGTCGATCTGACAAAATCAAGTCCTGAACACAACAATTTCTGGTGTTGTCACCGTTGAAGGCTTCCCAGATCTTGCTGCATGCATCTTCGGTCTCAAAGTCTCCACGCTGAAAGTTGGTACACCATTTCTTCACAGTGGAATTTTTTATTTATTTATTTTTTTTTTGATTGGAGGTTTAACGACCACCGTGAGCAACTCAATGGGCTATAAGCAGTCGCCCGTCCCTAATTTAGGGTCACAGGTTCCAAGGAAGGGAGAGAGCCAGTGCCGTAAGACAAACACAACATCCATGCCTCACCGGGATTCGAACCCGGACCCCTTATGGACGAATGATCAGAGGCCAGCGCCTTAGACCACTGCGCCACCGGGGCGGCACAGTGGAATATGAAGGGCACTTTTTTTTTTTTTTTTTTTTTGATTGGAGGTTTAACGACCACCGTGAGCAACTCAATGGGCTATAAGCAGTCGCCCTTCCCTAATTTAGGGTCACTGGTTCCAGGGAAGGGAGAGAGCCAGTGCCGTAAGACAAACACAACATCCATGCCTCACCGGGATTCGAACCCGGACCTCTTCGGACGAATGATCAGAGGCCAACGCCTTAGACCACTGCGCCACCGGGGTGGCAAAGGGCACGTGTCATTTAATGTTTGAGTCATACACTCATAGATTTCCTTTGCATTTTTCTTCTGCTAGAACAGAAATGTTATGACAGCCCTGAGTTCCACATTCAAAAATTCAACACTTTGCATTGACATGAAACATCTGCAAAAAAAAAGAGAGAGAGAGAGAGAGAGAGAGAGAGAGAGAGAGAGCTATTAGTCTGAAAATATGCCCTTTACAATACAAAAGTACACACTTTCGAGCTGCAGTTACAAAATGATGCTACAATTGCAGGAACTAGGTTAGGCCCAGAACTTTTCAGCATCCCTTCGTACTCTGTGCGTCGGCTCTAAAATAAAAAAACAAAGTTACCTGCACATCTTATGAGAAACGTGCCTCCTGACCAAGCAAGCTGTTATAAATTAATTAACCAAAGACTAACTAGACCTACAGTTAGGCGTAGGTTGCTGGATTTCGTAACCCAGGGTCATTTGTGTGCCCTCCCTCATATGATAGTCTATCGTCCCTGCACACTTATCCCCTGACTGACACGGCAGAGATATTCCGAAATCTGTGTCTCACACACATGTATCTTAGAAGAAACAAAGGTTTACCAGTACGAACTAGCTCATGGGTCAAATTAATGGGTAGACTTAGAAAAGGCCTCTACTCAAGGAGGAGATACTAATACTGTTGGACAGTATGCGCTCAGTGAGCAAGTAAATATAAAAATTAATTGCGTAGGGAAATTTGTATGCACATTTTAACTTTCGGATTGATCATAGTGATTTGGTTGGAAATGGATGATTCAAGAGACTCGATTTTTTTTACCTTTTTTTTTTTTTTTTTTTTTGTCAGAATCAAATTTTTTTAAAGGAAAATAATAATCTAGTACAACCCCCCGTTTTGAGCGTAGTTTGATGCTACATTCAATCAGGGAAGAATTTAAAAAATTGTTTCACCTTTAAATTGCTCTTAAAATTTGTTTACAATTGAATTCGTTTTACGATGCATATTTTAACAATTCTACTTCATCCGGAACCTAACAGATTTTTTTTTTCAAAAGGTAATTTATGACGTATTCTTCTGTATGTGTATGTACACCGATGAGCCACTATTATTAATACCTACATAATAAGCTGTAGGATCCCCTTTAGACCGCAGAACAGCGGCCACTCGTCGAGGCATCGATTCGATGAGATGGCGATACTAAAGCATGAAATACGCTGTCTAAGCACGATGCTTATGAAACTCAAGGTGTTACTAAATAAAAGATGACATTTATTTACAGATTAAAAACTCACTAAAGAGTTAAAATTACTATGACAAGATCTTTCAAGGCTTCCAAAGCCCCATCTTCAGGTCAAGTGCACAAACTGATCACGAACATGGGCACATCAAATTGTACCACAATTCTTTGCAGCCTTGGATACTTGTTGCCTCCGAAGACCGTCTACGAGATGAAAAGTTTAAAACCACAAAAATATCTCACACAGGCGACACGTCATCATCCCTGTGAAAAAAGTCAGCGGCACTCATCGCTAAACACCACACGTCGCTCTGGCCTGACACCACAGCGAACGGAGCCGGCGATGTTCCGGTGTAAGGGGCGCTGGAATCGCAGATTTGCTTCCGCGAGGCGTCGGGAAATAGTTCGTGGGAATACAGGGGCCTCTACATCTGCCAGTTTAGTGGTACGGGGGTCCCCGTGGGATCCGTTCGAGCCTGGCGTACAATCCGTCGATCCTCTCTACCGGTGGCCCTCCTGGTACGTCCGGAGTCGCTCCGCCGTGTGGCAGTGCCGTCACGTGTCCACTGCTCCCAAAACAGTCGGACGGTACGGTCAGAACGGTCCACGTGGAGGGCTATACGGTGAGCCTATCACCCTGCGGTTTTCAGCCCGATGGTCAGACCTCTCTCAAAGTCCGTAAGTTGCGTAAATCAACGTCTCTGGCGCCTACCCGGCATTCTTGTCACTCTGTACCATTGCTTGCGTCGGCTGGTGCTTTTCGCTTTCATGGGGCATCGACTACATGCCGGTTTATAACGCTGCCGGCTTGAGTTTGCAGCACCACTACAGGGTGTGCGGTCATGCGCAACCGTACCAAACGGGAATCATTTGCATACCAGCACGCACTCGAGCTATTTGTAAAGTTTCGGGTTGTAGCGTGTTTTCTTCTAGGTGCGCAAATTTCATTATTCATGAGCGTATAGTTGCACTCTGAAGGACATGTCGGATTGCAGTGCTATTCGGGAGGAAGGTAAAGGTTATCAGGAACAATAAATGATTAAAGATTGAGACTGGTATGAGCAATATTTTTTGAGCTACACGCCAATAAGTAGTGTCTCTCGGTATGGCGTCGGACCGCCATGTTTACTCACACAGCATGTCAGACGTCTCGGCATAGAGTTGTACAGGCTCCTAATGGTGTTGTGCGATAAGCCATCCCATGCAGTTTGAATCTTTTCACGCAGTTCCTGCAGATTGTGCGGTAGAGGTGGAGCGTGGATAGCGCGTCCAATGGCATCCCACACATTTCCAATCGGCGATAGGTCTGGAGATGCGGCTGTCCATGACGCAGTGTCAGTGTCTTGAAGGCAAGACCTCGAGACAGCAGCAGTATGCTGACGAGTATTGTCCTGTTGGAAAATCGCACCCGAGTGAGCGTTCAGAAAATGTAGGGACACTGGTTGCAGGACCTCATTAACGTTACGTTGGGCTGTCAAAGTTCCTGTAATGAACACCAAAGCTGATCTGGCAACGTAGGCAATTGCACCCCAAACCATGACACCAGACCTTCTGGACGTGTGACGCTCGACAACAAACCGTTCATCTTGGCGCTGACCACGGTGCTTCCACACACGGATTCGTTGGTCGTCTCCTCCAAGACAAAAGCGGGATACGTCACTGAAGATCACCCGCTGCCATTCTGCATGGCTTCATGACAGTCTGGCACGGTATCATTGCAATCTTTCGCGACCATGCAATGGTGTTAAGGGCAGTCGTCGTAACGGTCTGTGCGCGTGTAGTCCTATGTCGTGAAGCCGTCTGCCAATGGTGCTGGCACTAATCCGACGATGCATGGAGGGCATTCGTTGAATATCCGCAGTCGTGGCTGTTGTGTCACTCTTCGCACGTCGGACACCCTGTCGTCCTCTCTCTCCGTGGTTCGTCTAGGCAAATAGTATCTAACGCTTAAAGAAGGTCAACTCTCATAGAAATAACGTAAAACAGGCGGCAACAGCGCCACCACATCTTAAAAGATAATATGCTCTACGGGAAAGTTAACATTCAGGAGCAAAACACGTTAGGGGGACTACGGCAGTGAAGCTTTTTTGATCCACGATGGTTTCTTTCGATCTGATGACTATTTGTTTAGAGCAGTATAACGAAGTAAATTTCTCCGTCATTTTTGGTCCACGCCGGGGATCGAACCCGAGTCCTCTTATCCCGGAACAAGTCGCTCTACCAACTGAGCTACGCAGACGTTCGTTCTTGCTGCTATCTGCCTTTATGTCGTGTGCGTCATACGGGGCAGGTAAGTCACCCCCCCCCAGAAAGAAGGCCGAGGGCATGGCCCACGGGTCAGCCGTGACCATGAATTGTTGTAGGCAGCCATCCGCTGAAGAACGTGCACTTGAAAACTCCCAGTCAATCTGGTGTGTGGAATGCAACATCACACACATTTATTTTTCGAAGCGCTGAAAAAGGGATTCTCTTATTTTTCCTATCTCGCGGTGTGGAAAGAACATCACACCATTGCGAGATCTTGAACGGCCGGGTCATCCTGGAAGTTCGGTCGTCATTATAACGAAGTAAATTTCTCCGTCATTTTTGGTCCACGCCGGGGATCGAACCCGAGTCCACTTATTCTGGAGCAAGTAGCTCTACCAACTGAGCTACGCAGACGTTCGTTCTTGCTGCTATCTGCCTTTATGTCGCATGCGTCATGCGGGGCAGGCACGTCACAGCAGATTTGTTGTTGTTGTTGTTGCTGTTTTCTGATATCCCGCCCATCCCTTATTTTGGTGAGAAAAATATGCAATAACATTAGTATTACTATTTAAATTAAATTTGAGCAAATATTACAGTTAGGCCAAAGGATCCATACAAAATGCAGACATTCCCTAGTATTTGGCATTACTGAAAATGTTTCTGAAAAACTGGAGAACAAACAAAAGCCTTAACTAACCCGATTGGCGTAACAAAACTAACATATCCGATTTGCGAAGTGATTATGCTACAGAGAAGGTTACAATCACGTGCTGTGAGTCTGAGTAACTCGGCTGACTGTTCTTTACCCAAAGAATTGAAAGCAACAGAAATACGCATGCGCAATCTGCTCTGTCTGCTCCGGCATCAGCCTGTATGTTGGCTTCTGTGCACTGCATCCCCCCCTGAAGATATGGCGGCGCTAGTTACGTCTCGCTGAGCCTTAACTTCTTCTCGTTAGATATTCTTTGGTCTAGGTCTCCCAGATTCTTCCTGTCGCTTCTGCGTACCTTGTTCTATCCACTGCTGTCTATAGCGTGCTATGGTGATATCCGCACGTCCGCTATGGCGAGCAATACGGCGATAAGACCATCCCGCTTCCCGTAGCCCAATGACTCGGCCTCTCTCGAACTCATCCAACTGCTTTGCTTTGAATTGCTGACTTTTCTTACTTTTTTACTTTTTTCGAATTCCGAACTTTTCTCCGAGGCATACTTCACTTGCCAAGGATGCAATAGAAACAATAGCATGAGTCAAAATGGCAAGCAAGCGCTACGGGACGACCTTATATTGCCGGTCAGGCACAGCTCTACGACCCCTCCTTGGTTACGTCACATGCACGGTCGAGCGTGATAGCTGATTCATTTGCATGTCTCACGATCAGAGCTGTAGTGGAGGGTATACGGCGGTGTACGCCGTATACCCTCTGCTTTTTTTTTTTTTTTTTTTTTTTTTTTGACAGAATAGCCATATTATTAATAGAACTTCAACCTCGAACAACATCGCTGCCTAGAGCTGAACATCTAATAAAAACAACAATAAGAATTATAGAAAGCTTCGGAGAAAATCCTGGGAAAAAAACTCATTTAGCATTAGCAGCGAACGAGGAATTATTATTTAAAAATATCCTATTGATTCCTAAAAACAAAATTGTACCTATTAACCAAACCAATTTATTCAAAGCACGGTTGACAGGATGAAATCAAGACTGTGTTCAGATTCAAACAGTGAGAATGTACAACTTCTTGAAGATATTTCTTCATTAGAGCGAATAAATATTAAAACAGACGACGTGCGCTATGGAGAACTAGAAACAAGGCGAATCTGTAGATGTTTTAATGTTGATAAAATGCAAGATATTCAGAGACTGAGAGAATATACTGAAAACGTCCAAGTTGTACCAGAAAATTTAAAACCCCTCTTTAGAACGATTTCAACTCTGTCTTGTTCGACAGCTGAATGCGAACGAGGATTCAGTTTAATGAACAACATCATAACCGATCTCAGAGCATCTTTGTTAATCTCCAACCTGATGTTCATAAATTCAAATAGACCGCTAATTGAACGATGTAATCCAAAAAATTATGTAAGATCTTGGTTGATGAATCATCGTTCAGCAACTGATAGTAGATCAAGAGTTTCTTCTAGAGAAGAACAGTGCTGTAAGGACTCGTCTCGTCAGGCTTTGTTTTTTTATTTGGTTGGAGGTTTAACGACCACCGTGAGCAACTCATATGAGCTATAAGCAGTAGCCCGTCCTTAATTTAGGGTCACTGGTTCCAGAGAAGGGAGAGAGCCAGTGCCGTAAAACAACTGTCAACACAACATCCATGCTTCACCGGGATTCGAACCCGAACCCTTTCGGACGAATGATCAGAGGCCATCACTTAGACCACTGCGCCAACGGGGGCGGCTCAGGCTTTATGGCATATATTTCAATAAAAATTAAAATAACCTTGTTCATGTTCTCGTGATGTGCCTGCCCAGCAGGACGCACACGACATAAAGGCAGATAGCAGCGATAACGAACGTCCTCGTAGCTCAATTGGTAGAGCGACTTATTCCGGAATAAGTGGACTCGGGTTTGATCCCCGGCGTGGACCAAAAATGACAGAGAAATTTACTTCGTTATACTCTTCAACATGTCATAATTGACAGGAGAGGGGAGAAGATACTTTATTGATATCGGCAAGTGAGCTCATAGTCATAATTATTAAAAAGGCACGGTACCCCCACAAGGGTACCGTGCCTTTTTTTATCCATGTAGCATAACCTCTTATTTTTTAAGATTCCGGAAACATAACTGGGGGGGGGGGGTTAACGACCACCTCAATGGGCTATAAGCAGCCCCCCGTTCCTAACTTAGGGCCACTGGTTCCAGGGAAGGGAGAGCGACTTTTAAACAAGGAAGTTTTCTAACCTGGATGCACTGTAGGACGGATCTAGGCGGCTGGAGGGAGTGTGATGGTTTGGGCAATATTTTCGCGAGGAACACTTGGAGCCATTGTCTCTGTAGAGGGAACTCTGACAGCTGTCATGTTTCTGAACATCGTGGCTGACCAAGTGCACCCCTTTATGGCGACTGTATTCCCTGTCGAAGATGGCGTCTTTCAACAAGACAACGCTCCATGCCACACAGCGAAGAAGGAAATGGTTCCAAGAACATGAAGAGGAATTCTTTTTATTGTCATGGTCCACAAATTCTTCGGACACGAATCCTATCGAGCATTTGTGGTTTGAGTTGGGAAAACGGGTACGAGCAGCATCACCCCAATCACGTACTTTACGGGAACTGTTGGATCTTCTACTGCAGTCGTGGTACCAAATATCAAGAGACACCTGCCAACAACTCTTTGAATATATGGCTTATTGGGTGAGAACTCTTTCGGCGCCGAAAGGAGGACCTGCATCATATTAGGTTGGCGGTTTTAATGTTTTGGCTGACCCGTGTATTTATATTTTCAACCGCAAGGTTTTTTTTTTCTTTTTCTTCTAGTAGGGGCTGCGCCTCTAGGCTAGCTACGCTCGTTTCCAGAGTAGCGCTCGGGCCCTGCAGTCCGATCTCCGAGTATATCACATGAAATAAAAACTGGAAAATTCATTTAAATTTCTAATTTTTATAGCATGTCTAAGCAAATAAGGCTTGTTATTCCGAAGTTTCAGAGTTTTTTACTGTCGTTAATTTTTGGAAGGTTGGACTTTTGTCGTTTGAACTTATATCACTTACTAAATTTACCACTAAGGAAAACAAAAGCGGTCCAAAAAGCATTTCCGTAAACTGTTAAGGTGGACGTCAAGTAATTTTGCTTCCTATACTTCCAATGGAAAAACTTTTGTACACACTTCCTTCACAATTAGTGTGTTCCCAAGGATGAAAATTTGAACATCGATTGAAATAACTTCATATTATAACTTGGAATGCTTAATATTTTCTAAAACATAACCATAATTATATTAAAAATCAATAACTTCTCATTTGGTGGTGTTGAAACCAGAAAAAAGATGGCGCGACCTGTACTTTGATGGCGTCAATAGACAAAAAAATGTTGGATTGCATAATTATGGTCATGCCTTAGAAAATATTAAGTATTCCAAGTTATAAAATGAAACTTTTTTAATCGATGTTCAAATTTTCATTCTTGGGAACGCATTAATTGTCCAGAAAAAGATGGTTCGACCTGTACTTTGATGACGTCAGCAGACAAACAAATGTTGGATTGCATAATTGTAGTTATGTTTTAGAAAATATTAAGTATTCCAAGTTATAAAATGAAGCTATTTTAATCGATGTTAAAATTTTCATCCATGGGAACGCATTAATTGTGAAGAAAATGTGTACAGAAGTTTTTCCATTGGAAGTATAGGAAGCAAAATTACTTGACGTTCACCTTAAACAACTGAGATAGCTTTACCAACAAAGCATATGCATAACAAATTCTCTGCATCACCAAGGCAGCAGGTCACGGGACCAGAACGTCCCTCTGTATTTATCGTGAAGACAAACGAGCAGTTTGTTTCTTTCCTTTGCGTCTTTAAAAAATGCTTAAAAATCAGAAAATGACTTTTTCTTAAATATTTTTATAGAAAAGGGATGATAGTTGTAAGTTTATGCTGTAAAAATTGCAAAGCGTTATGATTTATAGTTTGCTATATATCCGTTTTTTTTAAATGGATCCCATCGCGAAATAGAGAATTCTGTGAAATTTAGAAATTTAATTTCTCGTAAACTAAATCGAGATTCAAAAAAAGGGCGACGAGGTGCAAAAATTCGGTCAAGGCACTACATGCCTACAAAGTTTCGTCGTTCTGTTGCTGTTAATGTGTCCGGAACGCGACCTGATAGCACTTTTTTGGCTTACCTTACCTTTGAAATACAATAGCTCTTGAAGTATCGCCAGAATCGAAAAACGGTTTATTTCAGCGTGTTCTCCAAACAATTCTCTACAAACGATGTAAATTTCGTATTTTTGTGTTCGATACGTTTTGCGCTGCGAGCTAGGAAAGCAAGAGTGTCACGAAATTTCTAAAACAGCGACAGCAGCAGCAGCGGCGGCAGTTACTTTTTTTTAGAATAGAGATATTTTTTTTTAGAACAGAGATATTTTTTTCATTTATTTCACTAAATTGTAACTTTGCTAATGCAAAACATTGAAAAAGCAAAAGATTATTTGTCTCGTCACGTACAATGAAGTTTCAGTTTTGATTTGCGTAAACAATTGGCTGCTGAATTAGTGCGTTTTGTATGAACATCAAAGATGAAGCGTGAAAATTATTGAAGCAAAAGTTATTCTGAAACATTATTATCTGAGCGAAAGTTCTGAGAATTAACAGCAAATGCTTTGTCGCCATTTGCGAAGCTTTACAAATGGACTTGAGACACTAAAGGTGTACCGTCAAATGTCGAAGTGCGTGGCCTATTTTTGCTCACATGTGAAAATTATTTCATAAATTAGTGTTCCAAAGAAATAAACCAATTCTCAATTTCCACTAAAAAAGTGTTTTTTCTTTGGCAATTAACTATCTGGATGTTTCATAACAGCAACTCAGAATCTCACCGTCACTTGCATTGTTTCTGTTTTCAGCGGAACTTCGTCCGCACTGTTCCCTATTTGATATCTTTTTCCTTGTTTTATATTCTTCGGAATTTCTCATGACCCCGAAGAGGGACACCTGCTACTTCCTTTCCAAAGGTCTAGCTTCAAGCACTGTGCGTATAAAGCAGATAATTAATGGAACAGCCGTTTCTATTGATTCACCTGAGGAAGTCACAGTTTCTTATGGATTTTAAACCGTTTCGGCACTTTCTTCTAAATTTTGCTTTAAAATGAAGTTCCATATATAAACAAATAAGCTAAAATATTTTTGCTTTTAATAAAATATTAAGGCAATTTTCAAAATACAACGATAAACTAATGTTCAATTCTTTGTATCGACATTCATTTTCTGCTTGTTTTGTAGGGTGGCAGAAGGGAGAGGGTTTAGCTCCGTGGGATCCCTCTCAGCTCTGCTATGCTGCGATCCCACGTGCACTTACTAGCTAGCATACATCTGCTAAAATATGCAAGAAATCCCCCCCTCTCTCTCTCTCACCCCAAACCCATCACCACATATATGCATGCAGGGATGTACTTTACATAAATTTTACGGTAGTCTGTCAAGAGCAGACTAGTAAAAACTCTTTGCCCGCGAAAGGAAAAATTAGGGGTGAGCCCAGAATGTTTCAAAAAAAGGAAAAATTAGGGTTGAGCCCAGAGTGTCAAAAAAAAGGGGGGAGACTGGGGATCAGCACAGAATGCCCCCCCCCTCCCAAAAGGAAAAATTAGGGTTGAGCCCACAGTGTCTAAAAAAAAGGAAAACTTAGGGTTGAGCCCAAAGTGTCTCAAAAAAAGGAAAAATTAGGGGTGAGCCCAGAATGTTCTAAAAAAAAAAAAAAAAGGAAAACATTAGGGTTGAGCCCAGAGTGTCTCAAAAAAAAAAAAAAAAAAAAAAAATTAGGGTTGTTATAAGGGTTGAATGTCTCAAAAAAAAAAAAAAAAGGAAAAATTATGGGTGAGCCCAGATTGTCTTAAAAAACAGTAAAGTATTAAAGCCCTACAAAAACGTGGTAAGGTCTGCCTATTAAAAAAATGGTCATTTTTATGAATGTGATTTTTTTAATAACCTATGCAAGAGAATCTTTCTTCCCCAGAAGGCTACTTAGAGACGCTACTGCCTCTTGGACGAAATATTTTTTTTTTAGTTTTTTAATAGTTGCAGGGTCTAGTTCCTCATCTGAAGAAGATTGTTAGCAACGCCTCGCTCTTTTTTGTGGTTCTCGACATTGGGGACCCTGAGGTTCCCACCCTCGAGAACACTGAGTATCCCGGGAATAGGATTGGGACGAGGATTTGGAAGGGGGCGGGGTAGAGAAGCGTCTTTTGCAGCCTACTTTCACAAATCTCTGAACTGCCACAGGGTGTACGAGCAGCACAGAAATCTGTGGAACCCCAGAGGATTTTACATGGAACATGAAAAATCCAGTGGGGTGCGGCCGTTAGTTGTAGGTGTACCCACCACCGGCAACACTATGGGCTTTATAAACAATTGTCTTGCAATGGCCTACAATACCAGCTGAATATTTTCAACACCTGGTTGAGTCCATTCCGCGATGCTCTGCTGTTGTTGTGAGGAAGATAGGTGGAACTACACGTTATTAAGTCGGTGTGCATAATAAATTGTCCCTTTTAGTGTATATACTCCAGAATTACGAATTAATTTAAGTGCTTTGGTCAGGAAGTGTCTGAACACAAGTCTAAAACTGCCCTTGGGAAATTAGAAGCTAGGAGATTTGAGTAAGCGAACTCGATAGGAAAGAAAAATAGGGGTGGGAGGAGGATTTAGAGACAGTGAGAGACTATTCAGAAGTAATGTGGCTTTCCTGTAGTTCAACTTCCACCCTCCAGGGCGGGAGTGAAACTTCAGAAAAACCACATTCTGCGCCAGAGCAGCCATTAGTACTTACCGTCACAAGCCAACCTGAAAAAGAAAGCGGGTGGTGGACTGTCTAGCCCGGCCCTAACTCCTGCGGTGCCCCGGGCGATGGCTCTTCACGGGGCCCTTCGCAATCACTCCTCTTACACACATATATATACATATATATCAGAAAACCAAACAAAAGCATAGAAAAAAACAACTTTGAAATTCTAAAGCGCCCAAGGCTGTACTAAAGAAAGGTCAAAACATGTACGGAAATAATGCTAAAATCAAAACAAAACAAAAAAATAAAAGAATAAATAAAACTATATTAAAATTAGAGAAAGAAATAGAGAAAAAAATAATGAAAATGCCAAAACTTCCAAACCAAACAAGCACCGGAGCAAATGAAAAACCAAAATCAAAAAATTATTTTTTTAATAAACTAGAAGAACTCAATGTTATTCAGTTTGCTAGTAGTCGGTTCTTTGTCCCTTTTAAATTTGTTGAATTTACCCTTAAATTTAATTCAGTCCTTTGTAGCAAACTGAATAAGCAGAAACCCACACTTTTCTGGTCTTTGTAGATATATGAGAGATTTTCTTCATGCTTGCCCCTGACGAAGCCATAAAAGACTGCCATATGATCCGCAATCCCTGATTTCTTCTAGTTTATTAAAAAAAATTACACTTTTTTATTTCGTTTGCTCCGGTGCTCGCTTGGTTTGGAAGTTTTTTTCTCATTTTTATTTATATATATATATATTGCTTGCTCTGACCGTAAACCAGTCGCTCGCTTTTATTCTCACACAAACCCTCACTTAGGGTGAATGTGATTCCACAGCAATTTTTTTATCGGGAATTATGGTAACGATTTATATGAAAAAAAAACATGATGTTGTAATGCAATACATTGTTTATTAATATAATTAGGAATCCAAAATATTACCAGTTCCAAAATGACCTGTTACTGAATAAACAAGAAAAGCTGCATAATTATGAGATAAGTCTATTATTTAAAGAAAAATTATGCAACTTTTCTTGTGCCTGAAGTCTTCAATCAAATCACTACAGTCCAAAGTAGATGCCAAGTCGTTTCCTATGGGCAGAACAGCGAGCGCTGACAGCCGGTGATGGGTCATGGTGTCCGTTAAGTAGTTCCTGGTGAGCTTTAGCTTAGAAAACTACTAAAAACTACTACGTCATTAACTCGCGGAGGTGCGGGGCCCTGGGCGATTGCACCGTATGCCCGTACCTGGGGCCGCAACTGTGTCTAGCACACACCTGTAACGTTCACAAGACTCATTACTCTGTCCGATCCACTCTTCCATCTGATTCAGGCACCCAACATAAGAACCAGGGCTCAGCATTGCTGCTATTCCTTTGTTTCCACCAGGGATAGACCACATACATAGAATTTAGTAATGAGACTGAATTTAAAACGAGTTAGTAAAATCATGCAATGCATTGATTATAATACGCTTTCCAATATACCAGAAATCATTACTCAAGTTATTAGTCAAGTTATGACGATAATGGCTGTGGAATAAATCTCGCTCCTGTGCCCTAACCTTTGATCCCATTTCGATGATATTAAACAGAACCGGTTCAGTATACCTCCGAAACAATATGATAAAGTTTTGTTACAATCGAAGCATTTTTACGTAAGTTAGGACGCATAAGGGCGATGGAATGGATCCCGCTCCTATATCCTGAACTTTGACCCCATTTCATCCATTTTCAATAGGGTTTGTGCTCAGGTTGTCCCCTACCACATACTAAAATTTCATAGAAATCGAATCATTTTTACGCGAGTTTTCGTGCGAACAGACAGACGGACAAAGCTAGAGCATATACGTTTCTTCAACCTACGGTTGGAAAGCGTAAAAAAATGGAAAATCAGGAAAAATTACGTGAATATATTTTATTCGAAGCAGATTCCTCTTGTTAATCAAAGAAGTGGCACAACCAGCGAACAAAAGGAAGGACTTGCAGAGGTCATCTTTTGCCATGGGGTGAAGAGCTTATGTCCCAGTTCTTTGTGTGTCTTCAATATCTTGAAAAACTTTTTCTTTCAAAGGCAGCTATAATTTAGGGAATAGAAAGTAGTCACACGGTGACAAATCTGGAGAATAGGGGGGTGGTTGAGCGTACAGACTTGCTTTCGCGCCAGAAATCGCTGTACACTGACTGCTCTGCGTGCGGCAGCGTTATCGTGAAGAAGGAACAACTGCCGGTTTCTGTACTCAGGCCTGACACGAACAATATTCTTCCACAGTCGTTCCAAAATCAACGTGTAAGCGTTGCCAGCGACAGTTGTACCTTCAGGAATGAACTCGTGATGCAGAATTCTCTTGCTGTCGTAAAAGCACACAAGCATTGTCTTGATTTTGCACTTCTGTAACCTGTTCTTCATTCCTTTGGGTGACGGTGGCGACTTCCAGTGAGCACTCTGACGCTTCATTTCAGGATCATGACGAAAACACCATGTCTCTTCACCTGCCACAATACTTTAGAAAAAAATTTGCGTTGTTTCTGCGGTCTCCAGGATGTCTGTTGCGTACTCCGCTCGCGAATGTTTCTGGTCGTCTGACAAAGCATGTTGAACAAAATGAGCACAAACTTCTTTTTCCACCCAAATCTTGCACTAAAATTTGACGAACCATCTCCTTATTAACATCGAGCTCACACTGCAGCACCCTCAAGGTCATACAACGATCACTTTTTATCCTTTCGCTAATTTTCTCAATGAATTCAGACGTGCGCACTGAAACCGAGCGTCCAGGTCTTTCGCCATTTTCCAAATCTTCCAACCCATCCTTGAAACGTACATACCATCGGAATATTTGTGCACGAGATAGGCAATTAGCCCCATACACATCACGCAACAATTCAACTGTCTCAAATACAGTTCTACCGATTTTCAAACGGAATCGGATATTTGCTCTCTGCTCCATGACAGATCAGTGACAGTGTTCTTCCACTGAATGACGTTTTGCACAGCGTAAAATAATCATCTGCGCAATTATCAAGCAACGGTGTTGTCATCGTATAGCTGATAAATAACTTATATAAAAAAAACCTCATACTTTCCAGACCCATGTGTTCCTCCGGGATTTTTTTTTAAGAAACCAGTCTCATTACTTCATTGCCGCATTGTGTATGATCGCCGCCTTAGTTCTTGGGCGCATAAGGACTGCGCTGGGATCATTGTCAACCGCACCGCTAAAAAGTTCATTGGCTTTCCCGAAAAACTTCTTGACGAGTCTGATAGTAAACTAATGTTCCTTCTGAACTGCAAGTCTGTCCCTCAAATTCTAAAGTGGAGTCCACGGAAGAGCCCCAATGATCATTCGGAGTGCTCGGATCTGCACCCTCTCGAATCTCTCCAGCTGTGTCTTACTTACACTTACCCAGATAGGAGTTGCATAGGAGAACAATGGCCTGACGACTGTCTTTTACAGAAACACTTGTGGCTTGCTGTTAGGAAGCTTCTCCGGTGGTGTGGTGGAGCTAGTTTCCCAAGGCTTTGTCTAGCTGTTTTTGTGAGGTAGTTGGTGTTAGCTACCCACTAAAAGTCGACAATCTATTTGCAGTCCTAGGTACTTAGCGGAAGTTACCCGGTGGATTGTCTCCCGAAACATCGTCAGTCTCGGTACTCCTTGGAGAGATCCAAAGAACAACAGTACACAGCTCTTCGACGGATAAATTTTGATCAGCAAGTCAGTGTAATAAGACTCCAGATCAGAGAGATATACCTGGAGGAGCATCACTGCCCTGCTTTAATTCAAGGTCCTGATGACAACCACTGTATCCTTTACATACACCATGACCTACCTGTAATATACGCCAGCGATTTCGAAGGTTTCTCAAATACACTACGTGCTCACTACGACCACCCGAAGGCAAAGTGGAGGAGGGAAGTGGCCTCTAGGTTGAATGGGTGTATGCAGGAGGTTGGTAGCGAAGTTATGGATGTGATGGGTAGAACCAAGGACGTACCGAAGTTTACGAAAGGCCATATTATGAACGCACGAAGAGTTGTGGAATTCAAACCCAAATCTGCTGATGGCGACATTCAAACTCACGTCCTTCTGCTCCGGAGCCGAAAGTTTCCCAATTAAGCAACAGCGACAAATGCTTATCACTGCTACTTGTCGTCTTGACATGTGCGTCACCTCTGTAGTACGTCATATATATATATATATCATCATCATCATCATCATCATTATCAACCATTATCAATCCACTGCTGGACGAAGGTCTCCCCAAGTTTCCTCCACAACGGTCTATCTTGTGCCAGTCTCCTCCATGTCACTCCCGCATATTTACGAATTTCATCCACCCATCTCCCATGTGGTCTTTTTCTGGGTCTTTTCCTGTCCCTTGGAATCCAATCTAAAATTTCGGCTGTCCATCTATGGTCTGTCCTTCTGGCAGTATGTCCAGCCCATTGCCATTTCAGTGATTTAACTCTGATCATGATGTCTTCTACTCTCGTCATTTTTCGGATCCACGAGTTCCTCTTCTTATCTCTCCTGGTTATACCAAGCATGCACCTCTCCATGCTGCTTTGAGTTGTCTGCAGCCTTTGTATGTCTCTTTTAGTTAAGGTCCACGTCTCTGCACCATACGTAAGCACTGGAAGGATGCATTGATCAAACACTTTTCTTTTAAGACATAATGGCATATTGCTCTTGAAAATTATGCTGTTTCTTCCAAAAGCTCTCCAGGCAAGTTTTGTACGCCGATTAATTTCTTCATCAATGTGACCCTCACTTGATATCTGCTGTCCAAGATAAACATACGTATCTGTTATCTCCAGTTTTTCTCCATCAATCGATAAATCTTCATTTCTTGTAAAAGCATTGAACATAACTTTTGTCTTCTGAAAGTTCATTTTTAATCCCACTTCTTTACTCTTGTCAGCAAGTTCCTGGATCATACTCTGCAGCTCTGATGGGGTAGTTGCAAAAATGACTACGCCATCAGCAAAACGAAGGTGGGTTAGATAATCTCCATTAATCTTCATCCCTTTGTTTTCCCAGTTCAGTGATTGAAAGACATTTTCCAATGTGGCATTAAAGAGCTTCGGAGATATGGTGTCACCTTGTCTCACTCCCTTTCCAATTTTTATGTGTGTTGTATTTTCAAACAGCCGAATCTTTGCACTTGCATTTTCATAGATGTTATTAATAATATTAATGTATGCATCTTCAATACCGCAGGATTTCAGAGCCGTGGTAACTGCTGATGGTTTCACCGAATCAAAGGCTTTTTCATAATCGATAAAAGCCATGCACAATGGAAGTTCATATTCCCTCGCTCTTTCAATTAGTTCTCTCAGTACGTGGATATGATCTATTGTGCTGTAGCCACTCCTGAATCCAGCTTGTTCTCTCGGTTGAGCCATGTCCAGTGTTACCTTCAAGCGGTGAGAAAGAACTTTAGTGAAGATTTTATAAACCACTGATAGGAGGCTGATAGGTCTGTAGTTCCTGAGATCCTCAATGTCACCTTTTTTGTGTAGCAGGATCATTGTAGCATTGTTCCAATCCTCAGGAATCTTCCCTTCATTAAGGCATCGAGTGAAAATTTGGGCGAGTACTGTTTCAATTTCTCCACTTGCTTCTTGTATGATGTCTATAGTAATTCCATCTTCTCCTGGAGCTTTCCCCCGCTTCATGTTCTTGATTGCATGAGCAACTTCTGCTGGGAGGACTGGAAGAACTTTGGTACCTTTCATGATGTCTGGAGTACATGTATCATCCCTTTCATATAATTTGGAGTAGAAATCTTTCACTCTTGTCAAAATTTCGCCTCTATTTCTTGTTATAGAACCATCTTCTTTTCTCAGAGCCATAATCTGTTTTCTTCCCTTACTGAGATGTCCCTTTGCTATCTTTAGGCTTTGGTTGTTTTCAATTGCTTTCCTTACTAGCTCACAGTTGAATTTCCTTACGTCTTCAGTGATACTTTTTCGTGCTGTCTTGCATAGCTCTATATATTCCACTTTGGAAGTCACATCTTCTTTAGTTGTCCTCATCTCTCTTCTTTTTTGCATCAACATTTTGGTTTTTCCTGATAATTTGTTCACATGCAACTTGTTCTTAGATCCAACTAATTTTGTTGCTGTTTCCATAAGAGCTTTGGTTACTTTTCTGTTAACTTCAGAAATATCCACTTCTTCTGATGTTAGGCCTTCTAAAGCAGAGAATCTGTTCTTCAGTTCCAACTTGAAAGTATTATGGTGTTTTTTAAGGTTGGTTATGTCAATACATTTTGTTTGTCTTATGAGCTTGCCACGTTCCAGTTTAGTGTTGAGGTGCATCTTACATCTCACCAATCTATGGTCACTACCTGTGTTGAACTTGTTCAGCACACTGCAGTCTTCGATGACGAATTTTTTGTTACACATAATAAAATCAATTTCACTTGTCGTCCCAATTGGATGTCTCCATGTCCATTTCCTGTGTGGCTTTTTCTTGAAAAAGGAGTTCAAGATGAAAAATCCTTCAGCCTCTGCAAACTCAACGAGAGTATTTCCACGCTGGTTTCTGTTGCCATGACCGAATTTACCTACTGAAGTTTCATTCTGTTGCCGGTGCCCTATTTTTGCATTGAAATCTCCCATAATTATCTTCAAGTGCTGCTTACCTTTATTATTTAGATGACGAATTTCCTCATAAAATTCTTCAATTTCTTCTTCAGGATGACTTGTGGTGGGTGCATAAGTTTGAATAATCTGAGCCTGGTATCTTCTCGAGAGTTGGATAATGAGTCGTGCAGCTCTGTCAGAGGAACTTTCAACTTCTACCACTTTATCCTTCAGTTTCTTGTTTATTATAAATCCAACACCACTAGTTCTGCCAGTATCTGTCCCACGATAATAAAAGAGATGTCCACTTTTCAGTTCAATGAGATCTTCTCCTTTTCTCCTTACCTCACTTAGCCCCACGATGTCCCACTTGATCCTTTGTAGTTCCTCTTCCAATTCAAGGAGCCTTGAATCAGAAGATAGGGAGCGTCCGTTATAGGTAGCCAAGGTCAGCATCAAATGGCAGCCTAGTCCGGTCCTCCGGGGATTCTTAGCACCCTCTGCCTTCATGTCGCACTGGCCGCTGCCTTGGCCAGGTACATTCCAGCTACCGGAGACTGAGGGCCAAGATTTAAGTTGTAGAGTCATTTTGGAGGTGTTTGGCCATAACTCACCGCGCTGGCCAAGCGGGTTGGTGAGTGTGGGATAGCATTTCCTCTGATCCCGATGGTATAGTTATACCGCTATTGGCGGTCGTCAGAGCCCTTTTAGTGGGAACAGGATGCACCACGAGAAGGCGGGGTTGACATTTGTCAAGGAGAGGCTGTGATGTTACGCATCACCTGACCTTACATCCCTATATATATATATATATATAACCTCCCCCCCTCCTTGAGAAAGGGCTGGGAAAGAATCATAGGTTTCCAAGTCCGCGGGCAAACCACGCTTAAAGGGGCTCACTGTAGAAGAAGGAATTCTGACTAATTCCAGAGAATGTGTAGAAGAAACATAACACATTATGCAAAGAACCAAACGGCAAGAGATCCATTTTACGTACGGACGCCAATGTGCAGAAAAACCTTTTCTGCCGGTAATGGATTTCGAACCCACATCTTTTTTTTTCTAGAACCTTATGTTTTCCCATTTAAACTACGCCTGTCAGGGCTTTCACTGCTATTTGCCGCCTTCATATGTGCGTCCCCTCTGTAGTATCATACAGAGTTGTTTCGTCCATTACGGAAACAAAGGCGCTTGTGTGTTGTTCGAGTGACTCCGTGGTTAAAGTCTACCAGGAGTGGTACCAAAATGGGGAAACTACCAATCGGCGATACAAATATAAATGGCAATGAGAAGTGGATTCCTGAAGTGAACGACGGGTGCTTTGCTTTGTACAGAGCAATCTACTCAGCAAAGTTTCGCAGTTGACAGCCCAATACAATATGAGTCAAACAGAAACAATATCTCGCTCGACTATGATTCGCACTCTGGCATGGATGTGTTACAGGAGCAGACGCCCTCTCCTAACAACAGTCCATCGACGTAAATGACTCCTAGTGACAACTGCATGCGGATTGGACGATAGAAGATTGGAAACAGGTGTGCTGGTCCGATGAATCACAATATTACTCCATTCTGCCGATGGTCAAGTCCCTTAGTGTCAGTAGTATTAGGCTATAGATTCCTCGAGCATGGCATTGAATATCCAGGTTGGTTGGAGAGGTTGTATGATATGGGCATGTTTAGCTGGCATGAATTAGGGCCCAGGTACGTGTGGATCAACGCATGGAAGCCGGCAGCTACCAGTATTGCTTCCGGACTAAGTACACACCACAATTTTGTACCTTCATCCATAGGGGGTGGATTCTTCGAGGACGAGAATTCCTCTGTCTCGCACACATTCTTTCAAAAATGTCAGAAATAATGTGAGGAACATTATCCGAAACTACTTTATTAGGTGCACCATATCTAGAGAATACTTCATTAACTAATACATTACAAATAACTTCTGCCGTAGCGGCTTTAATGGGAAAAACTTCAACCCATTTAGAAAAATTATCAGTTAGTACTAAAACGTAGCGAGCTTTGTTTTTAACAGATAAAGGATAAGGTCCCAATAAATCTATTGAAATAATGTCAAAAACATGAGAACTTGAACTAGATTTCAAGTGACCGGCCGGTCTTACATTACGGTAATTATTAATCTGACACAAGTGACATGATTGAACGTATGCGAGCACACTTTGGTACATGCCAGGCCAATAGGCAACATCCCGCACTTTACAACGGGTCTTGCGAATACCTAAATGGCCTGCAAGAGGTTTGTCATGAAATTCGTTTAAAAGGGCCATTCTAAGGGTTCGCGGAATACATGGGCGAAACTCTGCCCTAGTAGTCCTAGATTTCGTATAGTAAAGAAGACCCTCTATGACTTCAAAATGTTGTGACCTTCCAGCCAGAGAAGGATCACTTTGTAGGGGCGAACCCGCAAGCAAAAAATTATAGATATCCCCGAAATCTGGATCATTTATTAATTCTGCCATTATCTGCTCTCTGGATGTTATATCAGCTATTAGAAGTAAAGGCTGACATCCAGGAGTAGTTTCTGTGGGGACTCCACTAATCGGAACGCGAGACAATGCTTCCGGTAATTGATTCTTATGACCTGGCTGATACGAAATTTTGATATTGCTCTCTTGTAACTTCAGAGCCCACTTCATAAGTCTTTGAGATAGGTGCTTAGCAGAATTCAAATACTGAAAGGCAGAATGATCCGTAATTATGTTAACTGTCAATTCGTTAAGATAACATTGAAATTTGTTAAGAGCATACACAACAGCAAGACATTCACGTTCCGTAGCTGAATAATTGCGTTCAGCTTAGGCTAAAGTACGAGACGCAAAAGCTATTGGATGCCCAGCTTGGATGACCAAACGCAACCAAGACCAACTCCGGATGCGTCAGTATAAATATCAAATTCCTTAGTATGATCCGGGAAAGCCAACACAGGAGGCTGAGTCAACGCAGACTTCAGTGTTTCGAATGCAGCGTTAGCCTCAGGTGTCCAAACAAACTTCTTGTATTTACGTTTCAAAGCATACAATGGCTCACAGATTGTAGCATAAGCGGGGACGAACTGCTGATACCATCCGGTCATTCCCAGAAAGCGTGATAGTTCTTTTGCTGTTTTAGGCCGAGGAAAGTCAACAATAGGCCTAATTTTTTCATTATCCGTAAATAAGCCGTGGGGAGTGATTTTCAACCCCAGATATACAATCTCGTCCCTCGCTATCTGGCATTTACTAGGTTTTAACGTCAAGCCAGCATTGTATATGAGTTGGAACACCTGTTTGAGCAGAGAAAGGTGCTCGTCAAAAGTCTCGGATGTAATAATAATGTCATCCAAATATACATGCACATGGGGACCCAGAACAGGTCTGTGAACCGTATCCATAAGCTTTTGGAAAGTAGCAGGTGCAGAAGTTAGTCCAAAGGGCATACGCAGGTATTCATAAGCCCCAAAAGGAGTCACAAAGCCTGTTTTATCGACAGAGTCCGGATGTACTGCCACCTGCCAATATCCACTCGCCAAATCCAAGGTTGACATCCATTTGGTTAACGACAGGTCATGTAAAATATGATACATGACAGGTAGTGGATAATTGATCGTTTTTGTGACTTGGTTGAGCTTGCGGAAATCTGTCACGAAACGAAATTCATTGGGTTGTTTCTTTGGAACCAAAAAGGCAGGAGCAGCCCAGGCGCTTGTTGATTCCCTTATTATGCCCTGTTTAAGCATTTCAGAAATTTGACGTTGCATTTCCTGTTTCTTATGTGGAGCACAAGGGTAAGGTTTCGTCGCTATCGGTTTCGAACCATCAGTGTCAATGACATGATAAACCACCTGCGTGAAACCAGGTTGATCAGAAAATAAACCAGGGCTTTCCTGTAAAAGGAGAGAAAGCTGGTTTCGTTGCCTCTCATTCAATTGGTTACTCAATAACAAACTCGTTATATCCATAGGGACCGTAGGAATCATTTCGACAGGTTCTGGAAAGGAAATCACATGTTGTACGAAATTCAAAGTTATTTGAAACGTATGAATAAAGTCCATGCCCATTAGACATTTCACAGGTAGTTCGTCTATAAGCAGGAAAGAATGCGTAAAACGAGCTTTTCCCAGCCCTAGAGATAATGTGACAGTTCCTGTGATACTGAAGATTTCGTTATTTGCACCTCGCAAATACTGCGTCGCAGGCTGAACTAGTATTGCAGGAAAATTGTCAGTGCAAAACTTCGTATTTAGGGCTGATATTTCAGAACCAGTGTCGAACTTTGTCTCGACAATAATATCTTCAATTGTCAAGAATACATCAGGCAACTGAGGAGTTTGGACAGTCACTAATACTGTTTTAGGGTCAGAATGCTTGGTATCAGGAAGCAGGACCGACCCTTGGTCTACTTCCTTTGGAAGTTTAAAGGATTCCTGGTTGGATTATCATGCGGTCTGAAACCTCGACCCTGCCGGGTATCGGGAAAATTTTCACGATGAGGAAAACTGCGTGAAACCTGCGTCGGGAACTCCGCGTGTCTGTTGACATTGTCATATCTATTACTTCTTCCCTCAGCACGGGCAGAAAAATCATCATTGTCCTGAGCATGAAAACGTTCCGAATGCTGTGGATTGGAACGGGGTCGAGCATACTGTGCATTTGTACGATATCCCGAAGATTGTTCAGAAACTCGCTGTTGGTTTGCCACTCTTCTGTGTGGTGAAACGTATGAAGCTTGGGTGTGCACTTGTGTATGCTCGCGCTGAAAGTTATTAGGCCTATTACGCCGCTGAGGGTTTTCGTAATAAGCCTCGCGGGGTGCCCGAGCATGGTGAGTGGAACCATGTTTGCCATGTCGCTCTTCATACGTTCGTATGAGGCGAAGGCATTCATGAATTGTGGCAGGGTGTCGAACCTCAAGAAAATCTTGTAAAAATGGGTCGAGCTGCTGCAATAGGGTATCCAACATGTCAACATGACTGGCATGTGGATCCCATAAGTTACATAAGCGTGTTGTTTCCAACGCAAATGCAACAGGGCTATCGTTGGGTCCTTGCTGACGAGAAAAAAGTTGTTGTGCAAGGCTAGCTCGACTGAGGCCGAAAGGAAAGACCTCCAAAAATTCTGCTCGGAAATTCTCATAATGAGAATCTGGGTTCGACACTCTCCACTGCCGATACCAGGTCTTAGCGGTATCCTTCAAGCAAGTGCCTGCGATTTGTACTTTGCAGTCTTCAGGAATATTGTATAGATCAAAATGATCTTCCAGATCTTCGAGGAACTTTAAGGATCCCTCCAATCCATTGAAATGAATTGTTCCTGCATGCGGCACGAAATGGGCAAGCATTCTGCTTCGCTGAGAGGATTGAACACCCACAGGTACGACCCGCGACTCAGAGTAATAGGAAGCTGGTGCATTACGAAATTGTGAAGAATGCCTGGGTACGTGTAGATTACTTATATCAAAGTGAGCCCCACAGGCTTCTTGCAGATGGTCGAAATTAATCCCTTCACCACCGAAACTTGTCTTAGGGTGAAACATTGAAGTTGTCTCAGGTAGGGAAGACATGGGTAATAATTGTCAAGATCTCGTGTCCGAGAAAAGTTCGGGCGCCAATTATAATGAATAAATCTTTTAACTAAGCTAGTAATGTTTTATAATGCTTCTGCTACTGAATTATATGCTTGTACTAAGCTAATGCTTCTCTAATGGTTGTTGTTTGTTAATTAAATCATGAATAAACTCTCCTGCTAGTAGTGTAGTAATAGTAATGAACAAACTTTTAACTTCTAGTAATGTTGTGGTAGTAATTAAGATGAATAAAGTCTTAACGCTGGTTGTTAATAATAATCAACTAATGACATAAACCTAACAGCCAGACAGAGATCTGACAAAAACTATGAACTGAGAAAGACGTACTTACGAAAAAGCTCTTTTATTAGATAACTCTTGAATCATCCAACGCACACACACTACTTGTATCACAATAATGAAGAATCAACCTAATCACATAGAACGAAGCTCCCCCTATCCAACAACAAACGCTCTGGCTATACAACAACAAACGCTCTCTATACAACAACAAACTCTCTCCCTATAGGTATCGTTGAACGCGCCTATTTATACTGGCTACCACCACGTCATGACTTACACTCATTGCCAGATCTCATTCAGCTGGTGAAATAACATAACGTTCAGTAAGAAGATAATTTACATAGTAAAATAAAATAACCAGAGATAGTAAAATAAAAAGGAAAGTGAATATAGAGTATACGTTACAATGCCATTCGAACATCGATGACAGTTGGTTGCCTCTTTTCCACGTTAATAAGAATTTTTCTGAGTAAAATTTTGCGGTAATGAAGTTTTAGGTTTTTTATAACACCCTGATCCATGGGCTGAAGTTTTGATGTAGTGTTTGGTGGAAACCGATGTACATTTGTAGACGTCAACACTATGTTAGACGAATGTGCTGCACAATTATCGATGAGCAGCAGTACTTTCCTATTTTTCTTTGTCATTTCTTTGACAAATTGTTTCAAGCATTCTGTAAAGAGTTCCGATGTCATCCACGCTTTCTTATTAGCTCTGTAACTTACTGGTAATTTTTCACCTTTCTTGAAGCATCTGGGATTTTTTGATTTCCCGATTACGAAAAGTTCCCTTTTATCGGATCCATCCATATTTGCGCACAGCAATACAGTTAAACGGAGTTTTGAGTTTTTCCCACCAGAACATTTTTCACCTTTGAAAGCTAAGGTTTTTTCTGGCAATAACTGATAAAAAACACCAGTTTCATCAACATTGTAAACATCGCAAGCTTCATACTGCGAAATTAAGGTTTCACTTGATTGCATCCGCTTTTGGGTTGTTTCATCATCCACGGAAGCACTCTCTCCGCAAAAAGACTTAAATATGATTCCATGACGCTCTTTAAATCTTTGAAGCCAACCATTGCTTGGCTGAAAATCGGGTTTTCCTAGAAGTCGGGCGAAATCTAATGCTTTTTCCTTCAGCAAAGGGCCAGAGACTGCAACATTTTTGCTTCTCACTTCTTGGAACCACTTTAACAGCGCTGCTTCCACGTCTGTATAAAGACCTTCACGATATCGTTTTCTATCATGGCTAAAAGAACCTTCCGAGAACTTTCGCTTCAAACCATCCTTATTTTTTAAAATTGTGGATAGTGAATTTGCCGTAATGCCAAATGTTTTGGTTACGTCGCACTTCTTTTTCCCTTTCTCCACCAAATTGATTGTTTCAATTTTTTCACTTAAACTCAGTTCTTTTCGTTTAACAACTGGCATGATTTGCCAGCTTGTGTTGGAAAAAATGCTGCTTCCAAAGCTTTAAACCATCAGATGCGCCCGCTTAGGAATTGCAGAAGTGCGATTAAGACAAACATCTGCCTATCTGGTCCATCCGAACAATTTAACATACGGCCCCAAAACGAAGACGCTGACATTGGACACTATAACGAAGTAAATTTCACCGTCATTTTTGGTCCACGCCGGGGATCGAACCCGAGTCCACTTATTCCGAAACAAGTCGCTCTACCAACTGAGCTACGCAGACGTTCGTTCTTGCTGCTATCTGCCTTTATGTCGTGTGCGTCCTGCGGGGCAGGCACGTCACAGCACCCCTGACATGATTCCCCAACACCCCACCCCTGATCTTTTGTCGCATTCCTCCTTCTGTTCTCAAGCTGGGAAACAGATCATTTACCCTCTAAGCTCTTGGGGTGATGAAGTGGGGGTCCCTCCAGTGAAGGAGGATTGAGGAAAAATGGGGGATTCCGACACCGCCTGGCTAGTCTTCGGGCATTTCACTGAGTCAGAGGTCTCAAGATATCCAGAAGAAGAAAAAAAGAAAATGGCTGCTCTCCCGCAGGAGAAATGTTGAATGGGAAAAAGGTAAAAACTTCCCCATATATGATTTTGACAAAACTGCAGTTCGTAATATCCAGTTGAAATAACATTACGATGGCATTGAAAATTCAGGGAACTGCAAAGACATCGTTATATATGAACCTTCCTTATATCCGAGCTCGTTATATGAGGGTTCAACTGTATATATATATATAGGGATGTAAGGTCAGGTGATGCCCAATAAACTACAGCCTCTCCTAGACAACTGTCAACCCCGCCTTCTCGTGGTGCATCCTGTTCCCACTAAAGGGGCTCTGACGACCGCCAAATAGCGGTATATCTATACCATCAGGATTAGAGGAAATGCTGTCCCACACTCACCAACCTTCTTGGCCAACGTGGTGAGTTATGGCCAAACCCCTCCAAAATGACTCCACAACTTAAATCGTGGCCCTCAGTCTCCGGCAGCTGGAATGTACCTGGCCAAGGCAGCGGCCAGTGCGACATAAAGGCAGAGGGTGCTAAGAATCACAGGAGGAACGGAATAGGCTGCCATCTGGTGCTGACCTTGGCTACGTATAACGGACGCTTCCTATCTTCTGATTCAAGGCTCTTTGAATTGGAAGAAGAACTGCAAAGTATCAAGTGGGACATCGTCGGCCTAAGTGAGTTAAGGAGAAAAGGAGAAGATCTCATTGAACTGAAAAGTGGACATCTCTTCTATTATCGGGGACATATACTGGCAGAACTAGTGGTGTTGGATTTATAATAAACAAGAAACTGAAGGATAAAGTTGTAGAAGTTAAAAGTTCCGCTGCCCGACTTGTTATCCAACTCTCGAGAAGATACCAGGCTCAGATTATTCAAGCTTATGCACCTACTACAGGCCATCCTGTAGAAGAGATTGAATAATTTTATGAGGAAATTCGTCATCTAAATAATAAAGGCAAGCAGTACTTGAAGATCATTAATAGGGTAACGGCAACAGAATTAAACTTCAGTAGGTAAATTCGGTCACGGCAACAGAAACAAGCGTGGAAATACTCTCGTAGAATTTGCAGAGGCAGAAGGGTTTTTCATCATGAACTCCTTTTTCAAGAAAAAGCTGCAAAGGAAATGGACATGGAGGCATTCCAATGGAGAGACAAGTGAAATTGATTTTATTATGTGTAACAAGACATTTGTCATGGAAGACTGCAGTGTGCAAAACACGCTCAACACAGATAGTGACCATAGAAAGTGTGACGTACCTGCCAGCAGGACGCACACGACATAAAGACAGAAAGCTGTCAGAACAAACGTCCGCGTAGCTCAATTGGTAGAGTGACTTATTCCGGAATGAGGGGATCCGGGTTCGAATTCTGGCGTGGACAGAAATGACGGAGAAATTTACTTCGTTATAATGGCACCCGAACTTTCCGGATGACCCGGCCGTTCAAAATCTCGCATTGGTGTGATGTTCTTTCCACACCGCGAGATAGGAAAAATCAGATAATCCCTTCTCCAGCGCTTCGAAAAATAAAAATGTGTGATGTTGCATTCCACACACTAGATTGACTGGGAGTTCTCGAGTGCACGTTCTACAGCGGATGGCTGCCTGCGACGATTCATGGTCACGGCTGACCCGTGGGCCATGCCCAGCCCTCTTTCGGAGGGGGAGGGGAGATGTGACGTACCTGCCAGCAGGACGCACACGACATAAAGGCAGATAGCAGTCAGAACAAACGTCCGCGTAGCTCAATTGGTAGAGTGACTTATTCCGGAATGAGGGGATCCGGGTTCGAATCCTGGCGTGGACAGAAATGACGGAGAAATTTACTTCGTTATAAAGGATAAGATGCACCTCAATGCTAAACTCGAGCGTGGCAAGCTCATAAAACAAACAAGGTGTATTGACACGACCAACCTTAAAAAACACCATAATACCTACAAATTGGAATTGAGGAACAGATTCTCTGCTCTAGTAGATCTAACGTCGGAAGAAGTGGACATCTCTGAAGTTAACAGAAAACTAACCAAGGCCCTAATGGAAACAGCAACAAATATAGCTGGTACTAACAACAAGTTGCATACCAACAAATTATCAGGAAAAAACAAATTTCTGATGCGAAAAAAAAAAAAAAATAGAGAGATGAGGAAAACCAAAGGAGATGTGACTTCCAAAGTGGAATATATAGAGCTATGCAAGACGGTATGAAAAAGTATCACTGAATTTGTAAGGAAATTCAACTGTGAATTAGTGAGGAAAGCAACTGAAAACAACCAAAGCCTGAAGAGAGCAAAGGGACATCTCAGTAAGGGAAGAAAACAGATTATGGCACTGAGAAAAGAAGATGGTTCTGTAACAAGAAATAGAGGAGAAATTTTGACAAGAGTGAAAGATTTCTACTTCAAACTGTATGAAAATTATTATACATGTACTCCAGACATTACAAAAGGTACTAGATTTCTTCCAGTCCTCACAGCAGAAGTTGCACATGCAATCAAGAACATGAAACGGGGAAAAGCTCCAGGAGAAGATGAAATTACCGTAGGCATCATACAAGAAGCAAGTGGAGAAACTGAAACACTACTCACCCAAGTTTTCAATCGATGCCTTAATGAAGGGAAGATTGCTAAGGATTGGAACAGTGCTTCAATGATCATGCTACATAGAAAAAGTGACATTGGGGATATCAGGAACTACAGACCTATCAGCCTCCTATTAGTGGTTTATAAAATCTTCACTAAAATTCTTTCACACCGCTTGAAGGTGACACTGGACATGGCTCAACCGAGAGAACAAGCTGGATTCAGGAGTGGCTACAGCACAATAGATCATATCCACGTACTGAGAGAACTGATTGAAAGAGCGAGGGAATATGAAATTCCATTCTGCATGGCTTTTATCGATTATGAAAAGGCCTTTTATTCGGTGAAACCATCAGCTGTTACAATGGCTTTGAAATCCTGCGGTATTGAAGATGCATACATTAATATTATTCATAACATCTATGAAAATGCAAGTGCAAAGATTCAGTTATTTGAAAATACATCACCCATAAAAATTGGAAAGGGGGTGAGACAAGGTGACACTATATCTCCCAAACTCTTTAATGTCTCATTGGAAAATGTCTTTCAATCACTGAACTGGAAAAACAAAGGGATAAAGATTAATGGAGATTATC
The DNA here is from genome assembly GCA_039090855.1 of Macrothele yani. NCBI lineage: Eukaryota > Metazoa > Arthropoda > Arachnida > Araneae > Macrothelidae > Macrothele > Macrothele yani. The sequence continues at coordinate 32,598,542 of CM077003.1, forward strand.
TAACTCACCTTCGTTTTGCTGATGACTTAGTCATTTTTCCAACTATCCCATCAGAGCTGCAGAGTATGATCCAGGAACATGCTAACAAGAGTAAAGAAGTGGGATTAAAAATGAGCTTTCAGAAGACAAAAGTGATGTACAATGCTTTTACAAGAAATTAAGATTTATCGATTGATAGGGAAAAGCTGGAGATAACCAGTACCTACATTTATCTTGGACAGCAGATATCAAGTGAGGGTCACATTGATGAAGAAATTAATCGGCGTATAAAACTTGCCTGGAGAGCGTTTGGAAGAAACAGTATAATTTTGAGGAGCAATATGCCATTATGTCTTAAAAGAAAAGTGTTTGATCAATGCATCCTTCCAGTGCTTACGTATGGGGCAGAGATGTGGACCTTAACTAAAAAAGACAAAGACTTCAGACAACTCAAAAAAGCATGGGGAGATGCATGCTTGGTGTAACCAGGAGATAAAAGAAGAGGAACTCGTGGATCAGAAAAATGACAAGAGTGGAAGACATCATGATCAGAGTAAAATCCCTGAAATGGCAATGGTATTGGTATTGGTAACTGTGGGTACCATAGTGGTACTCAGTTTATTGCTATAACGAAATACAGACATAGGAGATTCATTAAAAGCTGCAGTACAGAAAACAACAGTGCGGAAAGTCAGTATATCCACGATGCAGCACAACGTTACACAGAAAGGAAATGAATATGCACACGAACAATAAATGGCCTAACGGCGTGTCAAACACTATAACACATGTGCACAAATGCATGAAATGTACTTATGCTATGATAAATCAACCGAACGGAACTGAAATGTGGTTAGAGCGCAAAACAACATTGAGTTCCTCAGCAACTTTTTAAAAATAACAAAGGTAACAAACGTACCACTATAATAATCCGCGATAGAGGAAAGCACTAACACAGCAAACACTCACAATTATAGGTAATTTAAAAAACAGGCACAAATTCAGGAAACAACAGATAAGATAATGATACTGAGGTAATGAGGAGATCACACAAGTAACGAGACCGATTAGTTATGAAAACACAGCAAAAGATGCAATTATCGCAAATTTAAAATACATTACTTGTGAAACACAGCCAAACACACAAATAAAGCAAATTTACAATACATGACTTGTGAATCACAGTAAAAGCACACATAGAAAACATCAGAATCAACATGCACTAAGTCTGCAAAACCAGGGAATCTGCGAACGGGTTCGCAAATCCTCTAGCATTGAGAGAACAAAAAGTAATCGGTGTGAGGAAGAGAGCTAAAGGTCACCGGTAAAAGGATAGAAGGTATCACATATATGCTTCTCAACGAGCTCCTTCAAGGAGGCGAGACGGCACGTGTAACGTCTCAAAAAAGGCTGATACCGAGGATCGGTGGCACACAGAGATTTCAAAAGTGACACATAAGCTTCGAATTGCGTTACCGCTGCATACAGGTCCAGATCAGGTGAGTGAAGGGATTCTTCAGAACCAACAATCGTACGTGCAGGTTGAAAAAGACGTAAAAGTTGCTGTCTGGACAGTGGTCCAGGAACTGGAGGAAACGTATCAACGGCCTGTAGAACCTCAGCATCAGAGAGAGGATTGACAGGACCTGAGCGGAGAAGCATACTGTTTGAAGAATCATCAGGTGGAGAAACACCGGAACCGGAAACCTCGGGAACACTAGATGAATCCTCAGAATGTGGCACAAAAAGTTGTTTTAACTTTTTCTGTTTTACAGCGCCTTTGGAAGTTCCAATCCGCTTCGAAGAAGAAGCTGAGGCGGATGTATCAATTAGTGGATCAGGCTCACCTCCCAAGTCAGGAGACGAGGATACGACCGTCGCCGAAGAAGCAGTACGAAGCTGAGCTGCCTTAGTGGAGACTGGTACAACAGCCGAGGCTTCAGGAAGATGTTGCAACAAGGGTATGGTAGACAAGGTTGTAAATGGAGATCCGATATCCGAGAGGCTAGGAGAAGAGCCAGACGGCCGATCTGCCAAACCACCACTCAACATACCCGGATCGGAACACTTCGCTATAGACACATCTGTAGTCGAAGACAACTCTGTCAATCTTGAAGGCGGATGCCCAATCGTACGGGTCGGGAGAGGAGGAAAGGCATCATTGTCCGTGACGGAAATGTTCGTCTGACGAAGAAACGAAGAATTCGCGTCAGGCAAACTACCGGTATTGGGGATAGAAGAAAGACCAATGTGGTCAGCAGTGGGATTCGAACTTGATGAACGTCCACGTCGAACGCGGTCACAGGAGGCAGTGGTGTGATTCTGTGTTAAACAGTGTGTACAATAGTGAGCAGTGAAAATCTTGAAACTGTACGTTCGTGCGTCAATTTCAACAGTAGCTTCTGTAGGACAATCCGCCAAGGCTGTGTCGGTGGGAAAGACGACCAATAACTGACGGCGAGGTCCGGTAGCATGTGCAAATCGAGTTCCGCGGGGAGCGTCAGAGAGGCGACGGACCTTGCCAACAATTTTACAAACATGACTGACAAGGAGAGGAAGTGCAGTATCAGGCACTTCCTGTGGAACAGGATAGAATGTGATGTTCACCGGTCGCTTGGAAAGAGGCGACGGGATGAGATGGTTTGTCCCAATCGAAAGTCCGTTTGCAAGAAAAAAGTCAGCATCCTCCTTGTGATTGAACTGTACCGAAATACCCCGAGGAGTACGGGAAATTCCTGCAATGGACGCAGACGACACATGTCCAGAGAGGGCTTCCATGTAGCGTGGCAATGGAATATTTGGTAAAGCATGAAAGAGCACACCTCTATCCAGGAGGTTATGGAACTCACGGCCAATCTGCGAATTGTCATCTATCGTTACCTTCACTTTGTGGTTGGATACCTGAATAATAGGTGTTGCTTGCAAAAGACCATCTGGTTGAGAGGAATCAGACATAGAAGTAGCGCCTCGTTGCACTTTAGAGGCAAATGACATCCTCGGAAGAGAAGTCTGTTCGGATCCGGCAGGCACAGAAGACTGTGAGGGAAGAGAAGCACAGGCCGAAGGCAAGGCAGTAGAATCAGTAGTACCCAGGGAGGGCACCGAGGCAGATGCAGGATCTGAAGAAGAAAGCGCAGCCAAGTCCAGTGAAGGCACCGGTGCAGGAGTACTAGAAAGCTGGGAAGGCATCTGAGCAGACACATCTGAGGACGAGAGTATGTTAACTTCCATGGACTTGGGAAGTGTGACGTGACGTGCATCCGCCACGCCCATAGATGATAAGGAAATACCGGAAGCCGCCATGTTGGCAGCTTCCAAACGTAAACAAACGAGCAAACGATAAGAAAACGGATGAATATGAACTAATATGAGGATGAGAACGCTAGAAAAGTAGCTCAAAACGTACACAATACCTTTAGACAGCCGGGCCACGCAACAGGTAAGTGAGGGACGAGGTATTCCACACTAAAATGCATAAAATATTGGAGCCACCAACACTACGTCTGTCACGTACGAGCAATGGGCTGGACATATTGCCAGAAGGACAGACCATCGATGGACAGCTGAAATTTTAGACTAGATTCCGAGGGACAGGAAAAGACCCAGAAGAAGACAACATGGGAAATGGGCGGATGAAATTCGAAAGCATGCGGGAGTAACATGGAGGAGACTTCCACAAGACAGACCGTTGTGGAAGAAACTTGGGGAGACCTTCGTCCAGCAGTGGATTAATAATGGTTGACAGTGATGATGATGAAGAATATATATTATATACTGGTTTATGTAGTGTTCTTCAGACAGCCGTGTATTTCCACGAACATTACAGGGTCAGAGAACGAAATAACTTTGACTTCTCAATGTGAGTCAGTAAGAACGATTACATTAGTAATTCTGTTCAGCATGGATAAAGAACTTGTCGGCGGTAAAGGTCAGAGAAGGAAGAAACTTTGACTTCTCGATGTCAGTCAGTAGGAACGGTTTACACCAGTAATTCTCAGTCACATGACACACGGCTTGTTGGTACTATGGGTCAGGGGTTAAGAGACAGATGTCATTTTTAGATGAAACTCTAAATTCGGTAGAAAATAAAAGAAATAAAATAAAATAGCGAAATAATGGTGAAGAATGCCGGTTATGTTTCACTGAAGAAGAAAACAAGATAAATTTCCATAAGATTCCGGATTATTTTGATAAAACTTTCAGAGATTTAATGCTCTCACAGAAGTATTTACTAATCGAGATTTACCGCTAAAGAAAATGTGTTCCTACTTATTTTCACGTGTAAACAAAAGCAGCCTATGCATTTCAGAGTTTTGCGGTAAAATATTGTGTGTGCTTTACGAAGTTTTACATTTAGTTTAAAAAACGTTTAGTGAGACAGTGACTAAAAATAATTTACTTCGAGCAGTATCATGTTTTGTCTCAGGTTTTCATACCAAACACGAAATTTTTAGCAAATATATCTGCAGATTTAAATCAAAATAGAAATTTCTTCGTCATAGAATGAGGAAATCTTTTTTTTATTTTCTCGAAGTTGCGAAGTTATGGTCTAATAAAATTATTTATCCAAAACAGAGAGAGAGAGAGAGAGAGAGAGAGAGAGAGAGACAAAAGAAAAACCTCACTATTATATTTGTATTTGTAGAAAATTTTTCACAGTTGCCCACTTTACAGGCACCCCCTCCCCCTCAGGGCCGTAGCTACCTGGAGGGCAGGGAGGGTGGCTGCCATCCCAGAATGGTCATTCCAGTGGCATATCTTCATGATCTGGGGGATGTAAAATAAAGAAATTGTAATTAAAAAGAAAGTTACACCTTTCAGTATTTTCTTTTTAAAGACTTTAGTTAGTCTCATACAGCATTCTATGCAGTTAACCAGTTAACCATAGTGTGAATATCTATGTAATCTACACTGACGGAAAAAAATCCCAACACCACGGAAAAATAGTTGTAGAGGAATGAAATAGCGGCAATACATTTGTATAGGTAACATATTTAATCGATTAAGGTTTCAAGATCACAGCTTAATGTAAGCGCGAGAAGAGCCATTTTAAATGTGAAATGCTGGTACATTAATAACCGGTGTAACCGCCAGAATGTTGAATGCAAGCACGCAAACGTTCATGCATTGTGTCGTACAGGTGCTGGATGTCAGTTTGTGGGATGGAGTTCCATGCCTGTTGCACTTGGTCGGTCAATACAGGGACGGATAATGCTGGTTGGGGGTGACGCTGGAGTTTTCGTCCAATGATGTCTCATACGTGCTCGATTGATGAAAGGTCTGGTGATCTAGCAGGCCACGGCAACATGTCGACACTCTGTAGAGCATGTTGGGTTACAACAGCGGTATGCGCGCGAGTGTTATCCTATTGGAAAACACCCCTGGAATGCTGTTCATGAATGGCAGCACAACAGGTTGAATCACCAGACCGACGTACAACTGTGCCGTTAGGGTGCGTGGGATAACCACGAAGAATGCTCCTGCTGTCATAGGAAATTGATCCCCAGACCATAACTCCAAGTGTAGGTCCAGTGTGTCTCGGCCGCAGACAGGTTGGTTGCAGGCGCTCACCTGGCCTCCTTCTAACCAACACACGGCCATCACTGGCACCCAGGCAGAACCGGCTTTCATCAGAAAACACAACAGATCTCCACTCCGTCCTCCAATGAGCTCTAGCTTGACACCACTGACGTCACAAACGGCAGTGGTTTGGAGTAAGTGGAATGCACGCTACAGGGCGTCTGGCTCGGAGCTGTCCTTCAAGTAACCGATTTGTAACGGTTCGTTGTGCCACTGTGTTACGATGCGCCACGGCCATACGCCGTACACAGCGGTCTTCCCTCTCAGTAGTGCCACGTGGCTGGCCGGAACCCGGTCTTCTTGAGGCAGTACCTTCTTTTGACCACCGCTGCCAACAATCATGCACAGTGGCTACATTCCTGCCAAGTCGTTCTGCAATATTGCGGAAAGAAAATCCACCTTCTCGTAGCCCTATTACACGACCTCGTTCAAACTCCGTGAGCTGTTGATAATGGCTTCTTCGTCTTCTTAAAGGCATTCTTGACTAACATCATCACACTATGTCGAATCTCAACGATAACTAACGCTCACGAACGTTACAGCGCGTATTTACAGCAAACCTGCTTTGCATGTTCCGAGGGGCGCTACTAGCGCCACACGTATGCGCCGAGCGCGAAATTTGCATAGACGTCATCTTACAGATGTATTCTCACCGCCTACCAACTGTCGTTTATCTAACACAACCCCATCTTGGTGTTGGGATTTTTTTCCGTCAGTGTATATGCATATGGAAAAACATGGCGCTCTTCCTTTGCAAATTCAATACGAATAACAATATAAATAAGAACTGAACGTGAGGCCGCTGGTGGCCGAGTGGGCAACGTTCGTGACTGCCACGGACAGGACCTCAGGTTCGATCCCAGGCAGGTAGGAACGCTCGCTCCACTAAATATCCGCCGTGCGTCGGATGGGCACGTTAAGCCGTCGGACCCCGGGTACTGGCCCCCCGGTAATAAATAAGGGCGTCTTCCTCCCCCATTCTACTTTGCTTCCGTGTCACTTTCCTATCGAGCACTCTAGTCCAAATCTCCTAGCTTCCTATTTCTAAGGTTTGTTTAAGACCTGGGGTCATACACTCCCTTCCTAAAATCCTCTACATATGATCATGATCATAGAACTGAACGTGACGTTGTGGAATTAATCGTAACTATTATGCTCGAAGTAATTATTTTTAGTGATTGTCTCACAATGAGATGTTCACACTATGAGGTGTGAACATCTCATTTCCATGAAGGGAATTTTCCAAAACAGTGGATGGAGGCATAGAAAACAATATAAAAGATGTCATTGGGATGAAGAGCTAATTAATCATTTGTGCTCTGTCTCAGAAAGCTCTCTCAGTATTTAACCTTGAATGGAATTTTTCTGAGCCCTACTCCTCAAGATTCTTCCTATTGTTATGTTCACTATACGATACTCATTCGTTATGCGCTGGTTTGATTTTCGTTCTGCATTTCTGTGGAGTGTTGTGTTCTCGGCATTCACAAAACGCTTACGCTGTACTTGGTATTTACAACCTGTGGTTCTTGGGTAATTACCTAGTTTTTACATTTTTAATAAAATTACGTCAAAAGCCTGAAGTGCGACTTTTGAACGATCATAATGCTTTCCTATAACAGCAGTGTGTGAGAAACTAAAAATCAGGTAGTATTTGACTGGAACTCAAAGGGGGCCGCCCCGGTGGCGCAGTGGTCTAAGGCGCTGGCCTATGATCATTCGTCCGTAAGGGGTTCGGGTTCGAATCCCGTCAGGCATGGATGTTGTGTTTGTCTTACGGCACTGGCTCTCTCCCTTCCCTGGAACCAGTGACCCTAAATTAGGGACGGGCGACTGCTTATAGCCCATTGAGTTGCTCACGGTGGTCGTTAAACCTCCAATCAAAAAAAAAAAAAAAAAAAGTACTCGAAGGGGTGTAATTTTGAAGTCGAAGGGACGCAATTTCACGTCTCGCCCTCCCAAATAAGAAAAGCTTGCTACGGTCCTGTCCCCCTCCCCCACACGCCGTTCCTTGAAAGTTAACCGCCCTGTTTCTGGGATCTAAAAGCGTCCCATAGACACGAGTCCCTTTATGTCCTTTTATTTCTCCCGAAAGGCGCTTGCATAAGGCACCTCATGTTGTTGATGACTCGTATTTGGACCACATTCATTTTCATGCTTTTAATGTACCCGTGATTTAAATATATGTGCTGCACTCCCTTCGAAAAACTCCATCCGATCATTATCGATGCACAATTTGTGGTTGTCGTGTGTATGTGTGTGTGGGGGGGGGAGGGGGGTATCGATAATATTCGGTTTGAAACTCTACTGAAATGTACAAATTTGGAAGATGTGAATCTGTTTATTGGTGTAAACATGGCATGAATGGTAAGGCAGATAATCTCCGAAAATTTGAAAATTTCGTCGTCCAGGAGCGGAAATCGAACCCGCTTCTCCCGGATAGCGCCCGAGTATGCTAACCACTACACCACCCAGAACGACCAAGTTTCAAGTTTTCGATTAATGGTATAATCCCGTATTTCATTCAGTGATCTACTGAAAAGGTTAACGAAAAACGAATATCACAAAAGAAAGAAAAAAAAAAAAAACTTACTAATTGCATTTACAAAAAAATATAGCAGTTGATTACTCTGGTAAGGGGGAGAGTTACCCCCTCCCCCACGGTTTAGTGCGCAGCGCTCTCTGATCCTGGGAGGGTACAAACGCATTAGATCAGATCATATGTAAAGGATTTTAGAAAGGGAGTGTCTGACCCCAGGTCTTAAACAACCCTTAGAAATAAAAAGCTAGAAGATTTGAGCCAGAGTGCGCGATAGGAAAGTGACACGGAAGCGAGGTAGAAAGGGGAGGAAGTCGCCCTTGTTTATTACCGGGGGGCAGTACCCGGGGTCCGACGGCTTAACGTGCCCATCCGACGCACGGCAGGCATTTAGTGGATCGAACCTGAGGTTATCTCCATGGCAGTCACGGACGCTGACCACTAGGCCACCCGCGGCCCATCCGAACGCATCAGTTGAGTTGTGTGATTTTATTTCTTCTAAAAAATGCTTACATAACGCTGTGGTTTCTGACATCAAATGTTGTTGATGTTCCACATTTGGTCCCATGTATGCATATATTTCGTGATTTATTAAAGGTCCGTGTGTAGCATTCTCTTCAAGAAACTGAATCCGACCATTATTGATACATATTCGGGGGGAGGGGGTATCCAAAACAAATCCCCCTCCTCTCCCTCCCTCCTTCCCTCTCTCTCTGTCTCGTTGTCGTTTCACCGAAACTTTAAAAAATTACTCCCTTTTTTTGGGGCGTGCAACAACATCTTTGGAATTCTTCTTGAAGACGCGTTTCGTTAGTTCCAATTACTCAAACAATAGCCACAACACACTTAAAAGTTTGTTGTACTGCTAACGGACCTTGAATCAATCGCTGCGGTTTGAAGAAATGGTTCAGTGGTTTTGGGAGGTGTGTGCGAGTAACTGTGATTGTGTTAGTGTGTTTGCAGTCCGGTTGGGGGAAAGAGGAAGAAGGAAGAACCTAGGAGGCTCCTGTGTGGTGGGGGGAATGAAACACGTTGTCCATCCAGTGGTTGTGATGCGTGGTTTGCAGTTTGCCAGCGGGCAGAAGAGAGCTGCGTATAAAACTAAACAAAGAGGAAGTCCCTTCACTTACTCATTTCATCCACACTGGGTGTCGGGACAACGTTCACAGGTTTCGAAAACGGTTCTCCATCTTAACAGGATTCGCATTGAACCCGAGGCCACGTGTTCACAGATTTTTCTGCCGAAATTAACCAACAGAGCTTATGATGTTGAAGGTATGTTAGCTTTCCATTTAAGAAATTAATTTGAGAAATATTTTTTGAAATTAGTTGTAGATGGTTTCTTTCAACGTTAAAAAATCAAAATGAAAAATTTGGCACCTATGTTTTTCGAAATTTGAAATTGGGAAATTGGTTGGTATAAATGCTTTTAATTTAATTTCAAAAGTTCTATGCGGTTGTGGTAAAATTTGAGATTGGCCGTTCACTTAAAAAAATTTTAGTTTTTGTGCTACTGAATCAAATGAAAAACAGTTCTCTGTGTTAGCTTGTGATATTAAAGAGCGATTGTTGAATGGTCTCTGCCAACGTTAAGAAAGTTAAATTAAAGGATTAGCTATCAATGTTTTCTAAAATTTGAAATAGTTATGTTCAAATTTGAAACAGTTCTGTGTGTTAGGTTGTGATATTAAAAAGCGATTGTTGAATGGGTTCTATCAACGTTAAAAATTTTAAATTTAAAAATTGTCTACCAGTGTTTTTCATGAATGCTCTTTAAATTAATTTGATAGGTTTTTTGCTGATGCTATTGTGCTAAAATTGAAATACATCTTGCAAATTTTTTGTAACGTTGAAATATATCTTGCGAACTTTTTATAACGCTTTATTATTTACTGTAGGAATAAATTCTCGTCAAATGCACGATTGCCAATATGGAGTCATTTTGAAATACGCTAACATAAGGGAAAATTGATTCATGTTATTGGAGCAGGAAAGAAGCAACTGAGTAAACATATTTTTGCTGGCTTTATTCTTTGTAAAGTATCTTATTCTACCAGATAAGAATTTTGCAGGATTAGAGAAAGAGGGGGGGGGGGAGAAACAGAGACAGAAATCTTCAAGTTGCTCTCAGAATAATTTTTGATGAAGTTACATTAAAATTTGAAATAGGCTATCAATTTGAGAAATATATTTCAGATATATGTACTTCATATTTTTAGTTAAAGCGCAATATTTTCCGTAAGATTGAAATGGGGATTAGACACAAATTTACATAGATGTAGTGAAAACATGAATTATAAATCAAAAACAAAGACTAAAAACTTTTCGTTACCTTGCATTGAAATTTTAAATTGGAGACCCAGTTGATAATCATAGTTTAAAACAGCTATTGGTATCGAAAGTCTTTGTACTAAGATTTAAAATTCGTAGTCGTGTTCATTAACACACCTTTAATAAATAATAAAAATTTCTGGTTAGGTTGTTTCCATGGGTGCTAGAACCCCGGGGTAGATTTGAGTTCACCTTCAGAAAAAATATTGGTGGAGCGGGGGAGGGGGGGGGGGCAGAATTTTCAAGAAAAAATAGTTTCTCTATTTTTTCCTTGATGGAAAGGTGATCTTCGAAGCAACTGCAAACTATTTTCTCCAATTTCTATCTTTCTAATATTTTTCAGCTCTGGCATCTGTGGCTGATTCAAGATTCAAAAACTCACCTTGTGCGCCAACGATCATATTAAATCATCATTTTGTATGAAGTCCGTGTGGTGGTCACAGGCTTTGCAAATTTTTAAATTTAGTAAACTTTTGTGTTTTCGTTTAGTACACGCTTTTCAAAAGCGGATCAGTCTTTCCTTTTTCAACTTCCGTAAAGACAGAAATCAGAAAAGTGTTAAAAATACGGTGCACGTCACCCGAATAACGCCTGAGCCCCAATAACATCAAACGAAATTAACACATGTGATTTTGGTCAATAATTAATATGAAGGAAGAGTGTCAGGGTAATTTGAAAAACTAGCATCGAAACTCGAACTACGGTAAAACAAATCCAAATGAACTGCTACAGTATAAACAAAACTTGCCGTTTCTACACGATAAGATAAAAGTCGATGGTGGTGACATTAAAAACTTTAATTCAAAGGTTAAAAGTTTAAAATACATAAGCACTTTCGGGTCTACTATAGACCCATCATCAGATGTGAATTAAACCGTACTCAAAGATTACATAGAGTTATATATCATGAAAGATGCCAGATTACAACTTAAAGTTTCAGAACCAAAGACACATAGGTGACCTAGTCAATCACAAAACCTGTGCACGAGAGTCAACGCCTTGTGGGAGGGGCTACTGTTTGTTCACAATAACGGTCTTCCAAACCTCAGGAATTGGGATAATATGGCAATACTGGCTTCTCCGTCAGGTAAATTAACTTTGCTATTTACAGAAAGTTATTTATACTTAAGAACTTTGACATTTGTTGCAATGATGATTTCCCTAATTACATTCCTGAGGTTTGGAAGGCCCTTATTGTGAATAAACAGTACCCTCTCCCACAAGGTGTTGACTCTGGTGTACAGGTTTTGTGATTGACTACGTCACCTATGTGTCTTTGGTTCTCAAATTTTAAGCTGTGATCTGGCATCGTTTATGATATATAACCCTATGTAATCTCTGAGCACAGTTTAATTCACATCTGATGATGGGCCTTTAGTAGACGGGCCGCGGGTGTCCTAGTGGGCAACGTACGTGACTGCCACGGAAAGGATCCCAGGCAGGTAAGAACGCTCGATCCCCTAAATATCTGCCGTGCGTCGGATGGGCACGTTAAGCCGTCGGACCCCGGTTACTGCCCCCCGGTAATAAATAAGGGCGTCTTCCTCCCCCTTTCTACTTCGCTTCCGTGTCACTTTCCTATCGGGCACTCTAGCCCAAATCTCCTTGCTTCCTATTTCTAAGGGTTGTTTAAGACCTGGGGTCAGACACTCCCTTCCTAAAATCCTCTACATATGATCATTTGGTCTTTAGTAGACCCGAAAGTGCTTATGTATTTTAAACTCTTAATCTTTTAATTAAAGTTTTTAATGTCACCACCATCGACTTTTATCTTTTCGTGTAGAAACGGCAAGTTTTGTTGCTCTCTAAACTAAAAAAAAGCCCGACCCGGGCTCGCTCTTGGCGGGCTAGCCTGGTCATTGCAGACCTCTAAGTCAAATCAGCGTATCATTTTATATGTCTCTCTTCGCTGTTTTGGACACTTCCTTTCGTGCGTGTGAGAAGTCCACACCTAACAGAGTAGGATACTCTGGTCTCTGATTACATGCGCAGAATACTCTATGCAGCTGACTACTCTTTAAAAAAAGAAAATAATTAGTTGTGAGGATGCGAACAGCTATCGTAAAGAAAGAGAGAGAAGAACTTATGTGTTATGTAAACAACCATCCAGCTGTGTAAAATTGAGGGAAGTGGTAAAAGCTTTTTGGCGTTAAGTGCTGCCTAATCCGGCATGTTAGCGGCGTGGAGTTTGTTCATGCTTCTGCGGAAACCCTCGAACGAATGGTGAATAGGAAAACCAAGAAGCTGTTAGAGAGCCGGGTTCGCTTTTTGAAGGAGTTACTGGCAGATTGATGTTGCTTGGCGTCTTGAGCTGTTGTTTCTCTCCGTAAGAGGAGGAGGCATCATATTGTAATTTTAAATGTTTCTATATGTGTTGCACCGTCCTTGTGTTCGTCTGGTTTATAAGGATAATGTTTCATGTTAATTTGCCCTGACCTGCTATAATTAGGAACGACTGGTGATGAAAAAGGTGTTTGTCCAATGCTACCATAAACAATAATATGTGTGAATAGAATCAAAACGATTACATGTATTAAAAGTTCTTGACAAGCAGTGGGAATAACACCCCCATTAAGTCATAAAAATAGTAAAGCATGCGGCTTTTTTTTTAATTTTCAATAAATTTATTCACATATTGTGCATATCAATTTTTGTGCCCTTCAGAGAATTTACGCCCATCGTATGAGGGCTATTGCCCTCCCTGCCTTCCCAGTAGCAACGGCCCTGCTTGTGAAAGAAAGCGGAATAGATTTGTAAATGGATGACACTTTCTTTTCTTTCTTTCTTTCTTTCTTTTTTTTTGTGTGTGTGTGGGACACGACATGTCTCTTTCTTGGGACACTAAGCATGGGTCTCATTAGGAGAAACTGACACCACAATTGTTCGACCACATTCAGGGGAGTCATATAGATGTAAATTTGGGGAGAAGGGGGCAACTTTCCCCTCCAATATTTTACACTTTCTCGAATAATTATATGTTATTATATTTAAATAATATATTTTTATGAAAACTTAACTCTAGTTTCAACTTCATTAAATAGCAAAAGGAAGTCATTGTGAAATTATCCCCCCCCCTCCCCAACCAAAAAAAAAAAAAAAGAAAAGAAAAGAAAAGAAAAAAAGGAATTGTTGAATGTTAAGATTTGATAGCCCCCCCACCCCCCTCCAAAAAAAAAAAAGAATAGTCCAAGTTACGTTTATAGGATGAGTCACCCGTCCCTAATTCAGGGTTATGTTTTTAGCAAGTGGAAGGGGTACAAACACACACACACGCAAACACAAATAAACAGACACTCAGTCTGATCTAAGTAAAAGGGAGAATCCTGATCGCTCTGTACTTTAGCTATCCCTTACTTCCTTACTTACCGAAAAGTGACTGACCTCATAGAGCATAATACAGGATGAAAGTTTGTCGATTCGACAATTAACATGTCTGTTGTTATCTTTTAATATTTCCTGTCAATAATGTTAACTGCAAATTAAAATTCCCATTTTATGATACCGCTCTTTCTCTCCCCCCCGCCCCCGCCCGCTGGAACAGCTACAGCATTAACAGGAAAACCTACACAGCAGAACAAAATGGTAATGTATTTTGCAAATGCATTTAAAACTTTATGTAGTAAGAAGATTGCAAGATCCTCGTTCATTACGGACAGCTCTTCTTTTTTTTTTTGTTTCTTATTAATTTAATCCAAAAATAAATGCATGAGTATCAAATCAGGATTCTGAATAATGTACTTCAAATTAAAAACTGGAAAATTATGTTTAATTATCTATTGCACACACTTACAGCATTTATTATTGTTATTTATTTATTTATTCATTTTTTGAGGAACAGTTAAATTCAAAGCAGCAACTGGATCAGATCATTCAGATACTCCTAAATTTTTTAATTGCTGACCAGCATTTATTCAGGTTACGACGATACTTTGCATTAATTACAGATTTCTCAGGCACTATTTGAAATAAAATATGCTGCATGTAAGTGTCTCTGAATAATCATAACTGATATGATGAATTGCAGAATTTTGTCCTACGTGCTACAAGATTTATGATTACGTGTGGCAACTACTGAACAGTTGCTTTGTTAAAGTAGCAAATTTTGCCTTTGTGTGCAGAATGAAATTAACTAACTGTTACATATAGTTCCTACATTTTCTTTCCTGCCTATCTTTTGTTTTTAAGTAAGATCTAAATACGCAACAACATAATTATAGGCCGTAAACAAGCAGGAGTGGTTGAATAGACGCCATCTCAGATTAAAAACTCAGTGGCTAATATATTTTAGTATTCATGTGCTGCGTCCTGATTCATATCCTCTGTTAAATGGTTCACTGTTGCGCGTCTTTTTGTCCGTACAAGTACGGGTCATCTTTGCTGGCTTCGGGCGTTTACTAGCCGTTTATGACCACAGGTCATGAACTCACTTCCGGTTTTCTGTTGTGTCACCCACTCTTGGTATATCTCACTACTGCCGCTCTTTAACATTCCACAAGCCCGGCAGTTAATAAATATACACAGTCGTATCAGAATAATATGACCACTTATCTAATAATGGGAATAACCATCCTTGGCCCGGATGACAGCGGCGAGACGGCGTGGCACGGACGCAATGAGGTCATGTAAGGTTGTCCGAGGCATACGTGCCCATTCGGACTGCAGAAGAGCACGCAGGTCCCGGAGATGACGTGGTTGTGGGTCGGCAGTCGAACCTGTCGATCTAAATAGTTCCACAAGTGCTCTATGGGACTGAGGTCGGGCGATTTCGCCGGCCAAGGAAAAGCGGAGACATCGCTGTCGTATTCCTGGAACCAGTCACGCACCTCCTTAGCGACATGACACGGCACATTGCCCTGTTGGTAGACACCATCACTTTGGTGGTGGTGGCGTCTACTGTAACCGGGGCTTCCATATTTATGAGAAGCGAATTTCAGTAGCCATTTTGAGGGATAAAGAATTGGAATCATTTCCCTTCAATTCCCACCATTTTGTTGAGTAGGTTGTTAATGTGCGCTTTTTCTTACGCGTCCCTTCAAATAAGGGGGTGTTAGATTTATAGTTTTTGTCGATGTGAGAAGCGTAGAGCACGACGTTATTGCTTTTCCGCCGTCCCAAGCAGCACGACTAAGCGAGAAAAGGGGGCAGCGAGCCAATTAATCTTGCGTTTTCAGAGAGAAGGTATTTCTAAGGTGCGGCCGCGCTTTCTGGGAAGAAGGAGGGTCTTTACTCTTCTGACGAGGGGACAATTTTTGTTAGGGGTTTGTTATCGGAGGAAGAGAAGAGGAGAAGGGACTCGGCTGGCAGGAATCGGGGAAGAAGGAGGATTTTTAGCGAAGTGCGAAGGCCTCGCGGGTTCGTCGGAACGGAGGAAGTATGAGGAATGAGACCGGCCGGGAAAAAAAAAAGGAAATTCGGCGTGCTGACGATTAGAGCGAGAAGGACACCGAGTTGCTAATATAATAAGGAAAGAGTGACAATGACGGAGAGAGGGAGTAAGCAAAAGTCTTTCTCACTGTACGAAAAGAGTTTAACTAGAGTCGATTTTTGTTACCTTGTATTTTATTTATCTACTCCAGTTGGGAGAATCACCGGTTAAACCCCATATACAGAGCAAACATCAAACGAACTCTCCATACAGGGCGCTTCAATATAAGTCAGCATCAAGCCCTGTAACACTACCAACATGAAGAGATGTATGTGATCAGGAAGGATGGACAGGTAGCCATTGGCGTTCAGGGACCTATCCAGTGATACCCGCGGTCCCAGGTCATATCAGGAAAACATGCCCCAGATTTATTTATTTTTATTTTATAAAATTTCTGCTGTACAATATTATACAAAAGTAATATAATGCTCAGGAAAATTACAATATGTACCACAATCATAAACTAATTGTACGAAAAGAGTAAACAAATTCACCAATGAAACTCACAAAATACAACAAATCTCCAACTTTCACAATATTACAAATTCTGCACAACAACAAAACTCATTTTATTAAAAATCAGTATCAATTAAATAGACCAATTACGTATTTTTAATATGAATCAAATGTTATATGTTAAAAATAATTAAATGTACAGCAAGGGGCCAGGGAAAAAGGCAGAAGTACTGCCTGACAAGCCTCTGATCCCCTCTAAAATAAAAATGAATTATTCCAGTCCAGTTAAGACAACGAAAACGATTTTACAATGCATTTCTTTTAAAATCATAAAGCAGTAAATTCAAATATTCAATTTCCCGTCAAAAAACTCCTTAGCACTCGCTTAAATACCGAATATCATGCCTCTGATCTAATAATCAACGGTAATCCATTCCACTTACGCAAACCCAACACATTGATATTATTAAACATTAAATCTGTACGAGCCCAAGAAACAGAAAAACCAGACCCACCACGAGTATCATGGGAGTGAGTGGAACGCCGTGATGCAATCAAGTTGGAATATCTTCCTGTAAAAATACGTTCATGGACCATCAGCAGTGATCTGTATTTTCGTAGTTGCTCAATAGTTAATAAATAAAAATGACGAAAAAAGAAACTCCGAACCAACCGGGAAATTAACGATCAGACAAAATTCCTCTGCAACACAGATAAACGAACTATGTTACGCCGTGTAGTCAAACCCCAAATTAAAATGCAGTACAACGATACAGGGAAAATAAAAGAATAGTATAAAATTAACAGAATTCTAACTGACAAAAAACCAGAAATCCGCGAAATCATACCAATGCGAGATTTCAAGCACAACGCAAGCTGACCCATCTATGAGATTCATGCAGAACTAAACCAAAAAATTCACTGTGGTCTGTAACTGTAATGCCGTATCATTTAAGTAAACACAGCTCAATTCACAAGGACGAGGCCTGATATTGGAAAACAACACGCACCCCGTCTTAGTGGCATTTAACGTTAAAAAATTACATGCAAACCAACGAAGGTACTCCCTACTCGAGTAATCAACTCACTGAGATTATTCCCCTTAAAAAATAGGCTTACATCATCAGCAAACAATACCAAATGAGCACCAGATGAAACCCGAAAAATATCATTTATATAAATCAAAAACAGAATAGAACCTAACACTGAATCCCGAGGAACTCCAAATGAAACAGACTCAACTCTAGAACAGTGATCATGGATCTGAACAAACTGTTTTCTTCCTGATAAACATTTCTGAAACACGTTAAGAGCAACACCTCTAATCCCAATCCTCTCTAAATAAGTTACTAATATGCCATGGCATACAGTATCAAATGCTCTAGGGAGATCGCAAAAGAGTCCAACAACACTATTTCCTGAATCTAATCCATCCTGCAAATAATTTATAACATCTAGAACAGCAGTTTTGGTTGAAAAACCCTTACGGAAACCATGCTGATTGTGTCCCAAAGTATCGTTACTGTCTTGCACACTGCCAGCGCTGGCCTGTACTTGACCGACAAACGTATCCAGGTGTTGGTTCTCGTGTGTCTGACGCCGAATCCGCCATCTCCTGTCCTTCTGTGGAGTAAAAACCTCGATTCGTCCGAGAAGGCAACCTTTCCCCACTCTTCCCCTCTCGGGTCGTACCTGGGTTAACATGGGCGTCTTGACGTAGCGTCGACTCCGGAGACCTATGCGTAACAAGATTCGCTCTACTGCTATCGGGCACACGTACCTGGGTTCCCCAGTGTTCATTTGCATTGTTAGTTCCTGCACTGTTGTGCGTCGATTGCCCTTAACCAGTCGACGGAGGTGACGTTCTTCTCTCGTGTCGATGGCCTTTGGGGATCCACAGTTATGACGTCGCGAGGTACTCGGTGTGCCAGCGGTTCATTCTTGGTACACCCTTACGACAACACCTGGCGAACAGACCACGAAGTATGCTGTTTCTGAGGTGCTTCGACCCTTGGCGCAGTAGCCGATGATCATTCCTTCTTGAACGGCCATCAAATCACTACCTCTGTCCATTGTGCTCACGTAACGCACTATGGCTCATCTGTCTTGGCCTGCCGCTTATATCTCTGTGTGGTCGACCTTGTCACGTGCACTCTGTGACGTGCCTGGGCGGGTACACTGTGGTTCTGGGGATGGTCCTATTTTTTTGGTCCGTGTATATATATCGTATATATCATCATTATCATCATCATTGTCAACCATTATCACCACTACAACGAAACTGAGCGCTGGTAGGCCACACAAACTGAGTGATCATGCCCAAAGGAGCTTACTGCTGAATGAGAAGAAGGCAAGCCCGTCCTCTGCCACACATCTGGCCAGTGACGTCACATGAGCAGCTGGAACAGCTGTTTGCGCCGGAAAAGTTTGTCGAGAGCAGTATGCCCACGGTTTCTATGCTAGGTAAGCTGCACACAAGTCCTACATCACTCTAGGCAATGCCAGATGATGACAGCAATGCTGCCTCTCTAACCGTTCGTGGACAACAGAAGAGTAGAAGAGAGGAGGGTCGCGTAGAGTTACGAATTACGCACTATTTCATCCGGATGGACGTATCTGGGAGTGGCATTTACCCGGGGAACGCTGTCAGGTGGACTTCACTGTCCCTACAGTCAAATCTGTAGAGAGATGCGTGATGATTTATGCTGGAAAGGACTTAGTACTTTGGTTGTAGTGCCCTCCAGCGTAAGAACATCCTGGTACAAAGGCATTCTGAGCAAATCCGCACTACGTACTCTTAGACCAGATCCTTGCCTGTTTGAGCAAGACTGAGCATCTTGCCACTCTGCAATATCTCTCAAAGCCTGGTTTCAGGGGCAGTACATCGAAGTGTTGAATTGACTGGCCTAAATACTCGATTTTAGAGCTGGAATGCTGAATCAGATCTCGGCCAGTAAGACCTTCTAGGAAGCTATGGCAACTCTTTGCAGAAGAAATGGAGGACATTTTCGGTAGAGATCTACCGGCATCTCACGGAAAGCATGCCTAGAAGGATCGCTGTAGTCATAATGGTCGAAAGTGGGTCGACGATGTACTGATTAATAAATGCTGTTGTTTCCCTTTGACCTAGGTGGAAGAATACTTTTGTCAACACAGAGCATGTAGCACAAACAAGTCCTGTAAAATCTCAAACCTGTTTTTCCTTTTACGCAAAAAATACCCAAATTTGAAGCATCAGGTTTCCTAAGGGAATGTGCTGTTGATCATTTGACAAGAATTTCATATTTTGTACGTCCTAGGCCTACTGGTAAAATAAATTGATGTTAAAGACAATTGGGTGCGAACTACATACATGTAAAGATTTATGCCTACAAAGACCTGGGTTTGATTTTTAAAGCAAAAACACAAGCTTAAACTAAGCACTACCCTGAGAAAAACGTTTTGTTAATTCAACAAAAATTTTGTCGATAACAGTCAACACAAATTTTTGTTGAATTTGAAATTTTTTTTTTGAATTTGCAAAATTGTTTTGTTCAAAATTATTGTTGATTTAACAAAATTTATTGTTATCACGACAAAACGGTTTGTTCATTTTACAAAATGATTAGGTCGATTTTGGGGAATTTGTTTGATCCAACAAAACATATTGTTATCATGACAAAACGTTTTGTTGCTGCAACAAAACATATTGTTATAGCAACAAAACATATTGTTATAGCAACAAAACTTATTGTGTCACGATAACAATGTTTTGTTGCAGCAACAAAACATTTTGTCATGATAACAATATGTTTTGTTGGATCAAACAAATTCCCCAAAATCGACCTAATCATTTTGCTAAATGAACAAAACGTTTTGTCGTGATAACAATAAATTTTGTTATATCAACAATAATTTTGAACAAAATAATTTTGCAAATTCAACAAACATTTTTGTTGACTGTATATCGACAAAATTTCTTGTTGAATTAACAAAACGTTTTTCTCAGTGTAGATTTAAAGGATAAAGAAAACTCCAATATTTAAAGCATCAGGTATCCTAAATGAGTGTATTGTACATTATTTGACCAAAAAAAAAAATAAATAAAAAAAAATTACGTTTTTTGAACGGCCTACATATTAAAATAAATTGAAGCTCAAAGCGATTCGCCAAGAACTATGTGTGAAGATTCATGCCTACAAAAACCTGTTGACTTTTAAAGCAAAATCATAATATTAAACTCACAATTAAATACAAAGGATAAGCATTTCTTATCATTACTAAAATGTTTGACAGACTTGAAGAAGGTAAGGATTTTTCTTAGCCCCCCCCCCTAAAAGTACTAATATTGGCGCCACTAAACCCACGAGCACCTTCACGGTCGTCAGAAGAGAGGACTTCAGGCTAATCGTACTATTTACACCTGGATTCGAGTACCAGATGAAGCACAGGAGATGTGTTTGTCCCATGGTGCTTGTTCTGTCCACCCGGAGATCACTGAACCAAAATTAGGCCAACTCTTAATAGCTTTAGAAGCTCTTGAAGGTCGTTAAATAGAGGAAGAAAAAAAAAAACTGAGAGGATTTAATCTCACAGCCCACTCTATTAGTATTTAAAAACTGTTACCACTCCTACATTACTATATGGAAATTCTCAAAATGCTTAACTTCCATAACATATTTTGGACCTGCTTTCACCTCTCAGTTTGAGTTTAACCTTTGGTTCCTTTCAATTTGGCATTACATTCCGCAGTTACATCAGAGATATACCTGAAACTGTCGCCCATAAAACGAGTGAACGTCATATAATGTGATGTCAAAAAAAAGAGTTCGGATGAGTTACGGCTGCCCTCCCACACAAAAACATTCTCTTTTTTCATTACGCCTGTAATCCATCTTCATAATGTCACAATGTTATATTTTCACATTCATATTGTAGAATAAAATGAGACACGTAATTAATTTTCAACAAACAGTTTGTTGAAAATATTATGGCCCCGCTGTGGAGCTGGTTTTTATCATTCGTCCAAGATGGGCCTATGTTTGAGTATCGGAAGAAGCATGAACCATCGTCTGACAGATGGCGCTGCTTGCCTTGTTCTTTTCTCTCTCTGATATGGAAATTTTCAAAATACCTAACTTCCGTATCATATTACCGAAAACCTTCGAAAGCTTAAATCTTCCGCTTCTGACCTGCTTTCTTCCTCAGTTTGAGTTCAACCTTTGGTTCCTTTCAATTTGGCATTACATCCCGCAGTTACATCGGAGATATACCTGAAACTGTCGCCCGTAAGACGAGTGGACGTCTTAAAAGGCGATGTCAAAAAAAAAAAAAAAGAGTTCGGATGAGTTACGGCTGCCCTCCCACACATAAACATTCTCTTTTTTTACGCTTTCCAACCGTAGGTTGAAGAGGCGTATATGCTCCAGATTTGTCTGTCCGTTTGTCTGTCTGTCTGTCCGTCCGACTCCCGTAAAAATGGTTCGATTTCGATGAAATTTTATTATGTGGTAGGGGACCAGCCAGGAACGAACCCTATTGAAAATAGACGAAATGGGGTCAAAAGTCAGGACATAGAAGCGGGATCAATTCCATTGCTCTTATGAGTCATAACTTGCGTAAAAATGGATAGATTTCGATGAAATTTTAGTATGTGGTAGAAGGACTACATACGAACAAACCCTATTAAAATGACCGAAATAGGGTCAAAGGTCAGGACATAGGAGCGGGATCCATTCCCCTTAAGCGTCATAACTTGACTAAAATGCTTCTATTGCAACAAAACGTTAGTATGTTGTTCCGGAGATATACTGAACCGGATCTGTTGAATAACATCGAAATGGGATCAAAGGTCAGGGCACAGCGGCAAGATTTATTCCACAGCCATTATCCTCATAATTTGAGTAATGATTTCTGGTATGTTGGAAATGTAACATAGTCAATGCATTGCATGATTTTACTAACTTGTTCATCATGCCTGTAATTCATCTTCATAATGTCACAATGTTATATTTTCACACATTCATATTGTAGAATAAAATGAGAGACGTAATTCATTTTCAAAAAACAGTTTATCTAAAATATTATGGCCCCGTGGCTTTTGATCATTCGTCCAAGATGGGCATATGTTTGAGTCCCAGAGAAGCATGAGCCCTCGTCTGACAGATGGCGCTGCTTGCCTTGTTCTTTTTCCTGTGTGTATATATTTACTGAGTTAACATTGCATTAGGAACACTCCCCGTTTTACATATTCGGAAGTATCACGTGATATCAACGTCACGTGCGATTATTATAAATTGGGCACACCTATCTTCTGTACGTAATCAGTAAACGTTTGTCAGTAATGGGGAGACGTGGCGACTCACGACAATTCGACTTCGGCCAGATGATTGGGGCCCGGAGGGCAGCTGCATGTATTTCGGAAACAGTCGCACTTGTTGGCTGCTCCCGTTCTACTTTATGAAGTGTGTACCAGGACTGGATTAATCATGCACTGACATCCAGCAGAAGGGCTCACATTGTTCGGCCACGCGCAATTGATTCTATATGTGAGCATCGGGTGTCATGACTGGTATCTCAGCAATGACGTGCAAAAGTCACCCAGATCACCCACCAGTACAACAGCGGTGCAGGTTAACGTATTTTCACATGCACCATGCGTCGTACCTTTCTTCGCCTGGGGTTTCACAGCCGGCGACCAAAGAGGGTACCCCATGATGAACCTCAGTCATCGCAAACAACGCCTCTCATGGGCAAAAGAACGTCGGCAATGGACACTCGACAGATGGAAGAAAGTCGTCTGGAGCGATGAGTTCCGTTTCCTGCTGCCTAATGCTGATATCTGGGTTCGCATATGACGTAAACAGTTTGATGCCTTATCCCCTGGTTGCACAGTTGGTGTTCAACAGGCCGGTGGAGGTGGTGTTCTGGTCTGGGGAGCTTTTTCCCGTCCAGCCTTAGGTCCATTCGTTACCATGAACCCTGAATGATGGACGCCACAGGGACCTGTTAGCAGCCCTTCTCCATCTATATCTGCAGGAGGTTCATCCGGACCACAGTGCCGTCTTTCAACAGGACAACGCACCGTGTCATCGGGCTCATATAAATACTGAGTGGTTGGAAGAACACAACAACGAATTTTCCACATTGCCTAGGCCGCCAAACTCCCCTGACTGTTACCCAATTGAACATTTGTAGGATATGTTAGAACGGGATGTGAGAACTGCTGACCCTCCTCCACGGCATGAGCGTGAACTGATGGAGCTGCTGCAGATATGGGCCAAGTTACACACACGGCGAATGTTCGATACCTCGTAAAATCTATTCCTATAGTGAGCCGTAACTGCGGGAAAAGCTAACTCAGTGTATTACGCAACAAATTAAAAATATTCAAAAAAATTTCATGTAATGCATTTCCAAAAAAGTGTTTTGCCTATAACGCGATTTAGTTTTCAGGTAAGATTTCTCACACTTTACTTATTTCTGTGTTTAAAGACCATTATGAGCAGCTCTATGGGAAGGGCCGGATTAAGGGGGGATTTATAGGGGCTTATAGCCTTAGGGCCCATCATGACTAAGGGCCCAGGCCTCATGCCTGGGCAAATAATAGGTAGAGAGAGAGAGAGATCGAGAGGGAGAGAGATTTACAAAATAGTTTAATTTTTGCCCCGTATGATTTCCACTTGGTCAGAAACAGAGGCTGGAAGACGAACAAATTTCAAGACACTGCTGAAGACAAACAAATTTCAAGACACTGCTGAAGACAAACAAATTTCAAGACACTGCTGAAGACAAACAAATTTCAAGACACTGACAAGACACTGCTGAAGACGAACAAATTTCAAGACACTGACAAGACACTGTGAAGGTTTCATGTCGGTTTATGCAGCAGGGTCCGCGAGCCAGCGCTTCAGCTTTTTCACTAACATCCACCCATACCTCCCAGTTTGTACTTAGAACCGTTGATGGTAGAAGTCCCCTGTGGCTTCACATCGCTTAAAATAAAAGATGCACTAAGAAAAGTATACAATGCCAAATCATTAGAAAATCCAAGACAAAATCTAGGAATCTTAAGCTTTTAACTCATGTTGATTTATTGTGAACACTTTGCAGATAATTTAGTAGTTACAGTTTCGTGTTTCAACGGACTTCATAACAATTTCCTGTAATAAGTTCTTTGGGGAATCACTCAGATACTTAGCCTTGGGGTACACTTAAATGTCGGTCAACGTTCGTGACTGCCACGGAGATAACCTCAGGTTCGATCCCAGGCAGTTACGAACCCTCAAACCACTAAAAATCCACCGTGCATCGGATGGGCCCTTCGCACTCCAGGTACTGGCCCCCCCAGGTAATAAAAAAGGGCGTCTTCCTCCCTCCTTTCTACCTCGCTTCCGTGTCACTTTCCTATCGGGCGCTTAGCCCAAATCTCCTAGCTTCCTATTTCTAAGGGTTGTTTAAGACCTGGGGTAAGACGACTACCTTCCAAAAATCCTCTACATATGATCTGATCACTCAAATGTCTTAGAGGGCCTACCAAGGCCTTAACCCGGCCCTGTCTAAGGAGGCTATAAGCAATCGCCCATCACATAATTGGGCTCATTGTTTCCCGAGAGGAGGGGAGTGCAGTGTGGAAAGTGCTCAGCTCGTGCCTTACCCGGAAACTACGTAAGACGAATGTTACGAAGCTAACGCCTTTCAACTGAACGAATTATTCTCGTAATAGCCCAATCAGTTCTGTTGGGATGTATCTTTCACATTACTTTTATTCATAAAGCTTATTTTGGTTCAGACTGAAAGGACAAGATCGTAGGACCAAAATGTGCCCCAGAAATTAGTAAAATTTACATTTACGCTATTTATCTTTACCGCATTTGAATGTCTCACGCGATAAACACCTGCCCATTTAAGCAATAAAGCCGCTACTCTAGCGCAACTGCTCTTTTTTTTTTTTTTTTTTTTTTTTAGGTTTTAAAATCTTGCGTAGATCTTCAATTTCGAAGTGTAAATTGCGTTTACTTATTCAATGGATAAAATGAGCGTTATATCGTAGGAAAAAAACTGCAGATGCTTTAAAAACGCACGATGACCATCTATAACTTATTGTAATTACTAAAATCAGGCTGAAAAAATAAAAATAAAAAATAAGATCACCGAATTTATTTATTTATTTATTTATTTATTTATTGTTGACTCGAACAATACAAGCGCAACTTATCTGCTTAATCTTCTCGGTAAAGAAAACGCTTCAAAGTTAGGGCACGAATGAGAAAATTTTATAAAAAAAGATTTCCAAATGGTTTTTATATGATAAATCAAGAGGTATATTTTTCGTTTCCTTTTTCTTTTCTTCCAGAGGAAACGAGATATCTAAGCTTACAATCGCAGCGTTTCTGCCAGTGTGTATGTGACCCGAGGTATTCGAATGTTTGCGGACATTAAAGTTGACCATTGCTTATAGCTGACTGTAATGGGACTTCTACGCGGATGCTAACCTGAGTAGCAGCAGCCTTTTAAACTACTAAAAATAACTTGCAGCTACCACACCCACTAGATAACATATATTTCCATGACGAAACAGTACGATATCTTTAAAATAATCTTTTCAGATTTAATAGCAATAAACGAAATGCAGAAAAGAAAAAAAAAAGGAATAGGGATGGATGAAGACGACGCATTGTTTTAAGCACTTCGTAACATAATTCTTGAAGGAAATCTGCAGAGATGGATAGCTGAATTGAGTAGTAGGCTTTTTTCTTTTTATTCATTTTTTGGTCATAAAAGTTTTGCTATTTTATTTTGTTAAGGTGTTGATCCTTACTTTCACAATACCGAGACCTCGTATCTGTATTCTTATCTTTTAATTTAAAAAAAAAACCCGCTGGAAAAAAATTAAAAACTAATTTGTTAAAGCAATTTATTCAGTCTACGAAAAGCCCGTCGGATGAGTAAAAACTCTTGAAATGAAAATTCCCCCAGAAAACCGAACAGGAAACTCTTAGTAGAATTCGTCAAAATATTTCATTTTTTCAGATTTCAAGATTGTCACAGATATCAGATCATTTCTGCGTTACATTCTGTTTACAACTGTGGTATTTCAGTAGAGTAGAGCAGCTTCTTTTCTCGAGACTACCTCATTTATACTTAATTGTGGAAGGGGAAATGGTATACATTTGTAACAGAAATAAGTAGTCAGATCATCTCATCTATGGAAGGAATTCTTGCGAGAAACGGCACGTCTCTTTACGTTACATTCGGTTTACTACTGAGGTAGTTCAGTACAGTAGAGCAGCTTTGTTTCTCGAGGCTACCTTATTTACACTTAAGTGTGGAAGAGCAAATACGTACACATTTATAACAGTAATAGGTAGTCAGGTCTAAACCTCATATGTGGGAGGAATTCCTACGAGAAACATTCTGTTTACTAAGGTAGCTTAGCTTAGTAGGGCAGCTTTGTTTCTCGAGTGGATGAAAGTTGAACTAAATCATGATGCTGGCTCTCCTGGCTTCCTAATGAAGCAATCAAATCAAGTGGTTGAAAGTTGAACTAAACCATGATGCTGCTCCCCTGGCTCTCTAAAATAACATTCCAACCAGGGAAATGAAAGTTGAACGAAATCATGATGCTGGGCTCTCCTGGCTCCCTAATCTAGCAATCCAGTCAGGTGGGTGAAAGTCTAACTAAATCATATTGCTGGCTCTCCTGGCTCTCTAATGTAGTATTCCAATCAGGTGGATGAAAGTTGAACTAAATCATGATGCTGACAGGCTCTCCTGGCTCCCTAATCTAGCAATCAAATAAAGTGGATGAAAGTTGAACTAGACCATGATGCTGGCTTCCCTGGCTCTCTAATATAGCATTCCAATCAGGTGGTTGAACGTTGAAGTAAATCATGATGCTGATGCTGGCTGTCCTGGCTTTCTAATCTAGGAACCTAATCAGGGGATGAAACTAAGTCATGATGCTGACTATCCTGGCTCCCTATCTAGAAATCCAATAAGGCAGATGAAAGTTGAATTAAATCATGATGTGGGCTGTATAATAATATATATAATAACGTTTAGGATATTTCCGGAAGAAACACTTTCAGCACGTATTACGTACAATGCAGATAAATCTTCTTATGCTGATATCTTTTTCTATATCACAAACACACTCACTCACGCGCACATAGGCACGCACACGGACTAGTACAATATGCTTTAATAAATATTACAACTGGCTTTTTTCGCTTATGATAAGCTAATAAGCAAAAAAAAAAAAAGGGAAAATGACATTTGAAATTAAATAAAAAAAATGAAGCAAATAAAAATTTAAACTATAAATGGATTAACTTGCTTTTCTTTAAGTAAAAATATTGCGAAATAAGAAACAAACCAGATTTATCATTATTATAAAAAATGTCAGCAAAAGTTTTCCCGCCATTTCTCACTTTGTAGTTACACTAACACGGTTTCGTAAGAAATATGTCTTCGTATATTCATGCGTACTTACGCAAGTGAGCAATTAATTAACCAACTGAATGAGAATACTTGAGTTTCCGCAAGAGACCAGCAGTAAAAGGGCTACAGGTCCGGAGTGAAAATCCTCGATTGCTTTTATGCCAGATGCTACAAAAATCATATCGAATGGATGAATTTTTAGCAATTGGAAGAGTTTCTAGAAGGTCCGTAAAGGATATTAAGGACACCTAAGGCGTGCCGTAGTGATTCTTACGTTTCTTAACTTTGGGTAGAGACCGAATTTATTCGGCCTGTGCCTAAAGTTCTCTGACTCTCTTTGCATACCTGAAATTTCTGCTTGTAGTGTAAACTAGGGAATATCCTTTGTTCACCACAGCAACGACCTCATTACAACCCTGCTCGTTACAAAATGAGGTCGATTCTGCAATGCTTATGATTCAAAGGGCAGAAGGGAAAGGTGAGATTCCATACAAATACAAATCGCTGTATCACAAGGTCGTCGTTATGCCAAATTTTTCCGTTGAATGAGGTGAGCAATGAGGCTGCAATAGCAACGGGCGTTAGCGTTCGAGCAAGTATTCCCGTAGCTGAGGAAATTCTATTTCTCCTCCTCCCGCAATTCCAAATGTTTGATGCTGTCCGATTTTCAGATGTTACTTCAGGGGCGGATTTACACTAGGGAAGCCCACGAAGTCCAGGAACGGTGCCACAAATAACGATCTCCATTTCTTTTTCTTTGTTTCATTTTGCTTTTCTGAAACAAAAAAAAATGGTATACAGTGAAAGATAAATTCGCTATAGAAGGGTTGGTAGAATGATTCCACTCGAATTCGAAGTGTAGTATCGATAAATATTAAGGCGGACGTCAAATAATTTTGCTTCCTATACTTCCAATGGAAAAATTTCTGTACACATTTTCTTCACAATTAATGCGTTCCGAAGGATGAAAATTTCAACATCGATTAAAATAGCATCATTTTATAACTTGGAATACTTAATATTTTCTAAAACATAACCATAATTATGCAATCCAACATTTTTTTGTCTACTGACGCCATCAAAGTACAGGTCGCGCCATCTTTTTTCTGGTTTCAACAACACCAAAGGAAAAGATTGATTTTTAATATAATTATAGTTATGTTTTAGAAAATATTAAGTATTCCAAGTTATAATATGAAGTTATTTTAATCGATGTTAAAATTTTCATATTTGGGAACACACTAATTGTGAAGGAAATGCGTACAAAAGTTTTTCCATTGGAAGTATAGGAAGCAAAATTACTTGACGTCCACCTTAATTTTCTAGCTTAAATGCACGTTGATTGAAATTCATTTTGAGAGTAATATTACTTAAAACTAACTACACTACAGCTAATATACTTAGATTTGCATTCTGGAAGATTTACTTAGAAGGTGATGAATATTTTGTTCCTTAATTCGGTATTTAATATTACTGCCCAATTTTCTTTTCCTCTTTCTGTTCAGTGTAAGAGGCAATCACACGAGTGTTACCATGGGCAAGCTGGTTTTACGAGGCACGCTAATCGATTTCATTCACATTCGGACTCTTTGGGGGGTGGAATCTGATGATAAGTGATAGGAGATCGCACACTTCATGTAGCAAAACGATCAATTAAAGCAGTGCTATCATAGTGCTGTAAACCAATGGCGCACACACGGGGAGGGTCTGCCGTGTCTTGATCCCCCTCAGAATGTCCTTGTCCTTTTATAAGATGAGGGAAATCAATGATATTCTCTTCATATACATTATTCCTACTACGGATAAATTAAAAAAATAAACTTTTATGTACATGGTTTTATAATTTTAATATGTTCGGTATGACCAACTATTTACCGGCACGTCTTTGTTCTGGTTCTTGTAATGACCGTTATTTTTCTGTATGCCCTACGGCCTACGGTCTTACAATGACTATCAAATTTGCATACTTATTCAAAAGAGTAATTTTTTTAACAGTGTTGTTTTATGTCAATGTTCATTAAAAAAAACCCATGAATTCACGCACACCCACACAGGCTCAGGACGCTCTGATTTCTTCAGGGACAACCAAGATCATCTTTTGGTAACAATTTGTATATTGTAATTAGAAATTGTTGTATTCGAGACACACTTTTGAAATAGTGTATGTTGAACATATTATTTTAGTATATAAAGAATATATATATACTAAAATAATATGTTCAACATCGCTTAGACCGCGCAGTGGTCTAAGCGATGGCCTGTGATCATTCGTCCGAAAGGGGTCTGGGTTCGAATCCCGGTGAGGCATGGATGTTGTGTTTGTCTTACGGCACTGGCTCTCTCCCTTCCCTGGAACCAGTGACCCTAAATTAGGGACGGGCGACTGCTTATAGCCCATTGAGTTGCTCACGGTGGTCGTTAAACCTCCAAAAAAAAAAAAAAAAAAAAAGACCACTGCGCCACCGGGATGGCCATTTTCCTTTTGAATCGAAATAGAGCCAAAGTAAGAGGTAATCTAGATCTAAACGTTTTTGAGCACCTGTCGCGGAAGATTGAAGGAAGCTTGTGGATCGCTAATCCCTTCACAGAAGATCTGAACTCCTGCAGGCTGACTCACTAAGAAAAGGAGTGCTTTGTTGAACTTGATGCCAGTCTGGTATATTCAGATCCAAATCTGTGAATCAGTTTTGGGGTAGTATGGAGAACGAATATCCAAGTCTCATCGACAAAGCTCTAAAATTATTGGTAACTTTTTCGACGACGTATTTATTGCGAGAAAACCTTTTCAGCTGTTTCGGCAATCAAAACAAAGCACAGTAATATAATGGACATAAAAGTTGTTCTGCGCCTTGCAGAAACGATGCTGGAACCACGGCTCGAGAAGATTCTCGTGAAGCAGCAGCAACAGATGTCGCATTGACCCCAGAAAAATTTATATTAACGGTAAGGAGAATATTGTAGTACATTGATTATGGATTGCACTTATTAATCATTAAAGAATACTAACAGATTAAATGATATTAGATGTAAGTAGGTGACATGGAATAATCTGGTATATAAATTACGGATTGTACGCAGTTATCATTATAATACAGAATATTAGGAGATAAAATGCTCCGAAATAACCAAAAGGTTTTGTTTCGGCATCGCCGATCAGCAGAAGTTTCCTCAACGTTTTGCCTGTTCACGAATGCAAAAAGGTTGGGAGCCATTGGCTTAGACCACTGCGCCACCGGGACGTCATACTGTGCTTCAATGACAATCATTAGAAAAATTAAAAATTTTCTTCTTAAACAAAGGCTTTGTAACTTCCGCTGTATCTTCCCCATCAGGAAATCACAAGAAATCGAAATATTGAATTTCGTCTTGATAGCTGTAACATATTTTAAGTTATGGTGGCAATAAACCACACTCACACACACACACACACACACACACACACACACATCTGTGGAAACTATTAAATCATGCCCGGAGGAACCCAAAATAGGTATTTCTGCTGATATCTCAAGGCATGCGGCAAGAAAAAACTTTATTTTTCAAGGATGGTACAAGTGAGCCCCCTTCCCAAACCTCTGGTGCGCCGCCCCGGTGGCGCAGTGGTCTAAGCGATGGCTTCTTGATCATTCGTCGGAGAAGGTTCCGGGTTCGAATCCCGGTGAGACATGGATGCTGTGTTTGTCTTACGGCACTGGCTCTCTCCCTTCCCTGGAACCAGTGGCCCTAAATTAATGACAGGCGACTGCTTATCAGAGCTGAGTTCGGGCCCAATTTTAAGAGCCCGAAGTATGTCAGCCCGGGCCCGAAAACTGTGATTAACCTCTTTAGGCATTAAAAAAAGTCCAGACTTCCAGTCTTTCCTACCCGTGCAATTAGCCGATGTCTTTATCAACTGCGGAGTGGGAAAGGGATGCCTATCTATTTCTATAGTTTCTTTGACCATTCATTTTATCGTGAAATGTTTCTTAGGGCAAGTGGGGTATCAGGAAATCAGGAAAAATCGGGAGGCATAACAATCAACGTCGTACGTTGCTCAATAGAATTAGCAGGGAGCTGCCCTATGAGGTAGGTAGCAAAATTTTCGTCAGCTTGCTATCTACTGTCTACAGTTCTTACAGAAACTGTTCCTTCGCAGAAATCCTGTAATTCATGGCGTATGGAATTGCAACCCAGTCCCCGAATGGATAGCCCTGCCGAATTCCTACTCCCCATCTAGACCCAGTTGCCGAAGAATTCTCTTTAACAACTCAAAAGTGTAAAAAAGTCTTGTGTGATAAACCATGTAAAATCACATTTAAAGAAAAAGGAAGAAAATTCTCTACCTCTCTCAGAGCCCGAGCCCGACAGAGCCCGAACTCCAGTAAGTATTATGCAGTCCGAGCCCGGTTCGGACTAGGGCTCGGCCCGTCTCAGCTCTGCTGCTTATAGATCATTGAGTTGCTCACGGTGGTCGTTAAACCTCCAATAAAAAAAAAAAAAAAAAACTGCGCAGCGCCGCGATAACTCTAAATTCGCCATGTCACTTTATTTGTGCCAAAGTACCTCAGCAGAAATCCTTAACGTATATCAGCAAATTTCCAAAATGAAGTTAAAAAAAAGGGGGTGGAGGGGGCAAGGGAGCAGGTAGTATCTATGTGGGAGGTTACAGGATTTTCGGGGATGTTCTAGGTTCACAACCTCGCGGCGTTTCTATTTGCAAAGTGGTTAGTTTGCATGAGACGCTAGCCAAACAAAAGGAGAAAACAAAATAACTGGAGCAAAAAAACACACACAATGGGAGAAAACAGACGAACGCCTCCGGACGACAGGAGTGACAAAAGTTTCGGAATCACCAATGTCTTATCGTCCATCAAAAAAAAAAAAAAAAAAAAAAAAAAGGCGTTCCGTTTGTCCGTTGTCTTCGACAGTTCGAAAATAAAACGTCCGACAACATTTCACATTCTGCGTTTAGAAACAAGAATTTGCTGACACACTTTCACGTAAATAACTACTGCAGAAAGATGCAATCACCTGTCAGCTCCGATACAGACAATCGTAATAACATAGAAGCATGCGTACTTTTCATCAAAAAGATTTTGCGCACTACATATGACGACCATTTTTCTTACTTTCTATTTTATTTTATTTTTGTCTCCGTATAAATCTAAGGATAGAAAGGGGTTTTGTGTGTGTGTGTGTGTTTTCATCCTTGTTTATGTACGTTTACTGACTCCGGGGAAAGAAGAAAGTCAAAACTGTTGTAATTGAGCCAGTGGCAGTTCCAGCGTGGTGTTGATTAGTGCGATCAGCCCCTTATCCCGTTCTTTAAAAATGGACAGCCCTGAAATTTTTTTTGCAAAAATATGCAGATAAAGTATTTGATTTTCCTGATAAAATTCAATTGAAACAATTTATTTATTAGTATAACATTAAAAAAAAGCGAACAACGCCATTGCGTTGTGTGATACGAAACTACTTGAAATGATCGTGGCGGTGACTGGTCTTGCTAAGTCCTTGGTTTATGTAGAAATAAGAAAGGAGCCATTTGTGCTGGTCCTTGAAAAAGCCACATATCACTGCCCTCAACATTTTCCGCATTTCTTCCCATTTGTTCCAGTCTAGATTAACTCTAGTTGTTTGGCATCCATTTTTATGTCTAGTTTCTGTAGGAAGTATTTGCGGCATTGCTTTATTTTTGAAATTATACGGACATCTGTAAGGGGATGTGGCGGACTGTAAGGGAATATGGCGGGCTGTAGGGTGATATGGCGGGCTGTATGGCGGGCTGCAAAGGTGGACTGTAAGGAGATATGGCGAGCTGTATGGTGGACTGTAAGGGGATATGGCGGTTTTTAAGGTGGGCTGTAAGGGGATATGGTGAGCTGTAAGGGCATATGGCGGGCTGTATGGCGGGCTGCAAAGGTGGACTGTAAGGAGATATGGCGAGCTGTATGGTGGACTGTAAGAGGATATGGAGGTTTTTAAGGTGGGCTGTAAGGGGGTATGGTGGGCTGTAAGGGCATATGGCGGACCGTAAGGTGGGCTTAAGGGGATATGACGGGCTGTAAGGTGAACTGTAAGGGGATATGGTAGTCTGTAAGGTAGGCTGTAAT
The DNA here is from genome assembly GCA_039090855.1 of Macrothele yani. Classification (NCBI taxonomy): domain Eukaryota; kingdom Metazoa; phylum Arthropoda; class Arachnida; order Araneae; family Macrothelidae; genus Macrothele; species Macrothele yani. Next base: position 32,632,362 of record CM077003.1, read on the forward strand.
TGAATATGGCGGTCTGTAAGTGGAATGTAAGGGGATATGGCGGTCTGTAAGGTAGGCTTTAAGGGAATATGGTGGGCTGTAAGAGGATATGGAGGGCTGTAAGGTTAGCTGTAAGGGGATGTGGTGGGATATAAGGGGATATGCGAACTGTGAGGGGGCTGTAAGGGGATATGCGCGGGCTGTTTTTTTTTTTTGTGTGTATTTTTTTTTTTTTTTTTTTGGTTGGAGATTTAGCGACCACCGTGAGCAACTCAATGGGCTATACGCAGTCGCCCGTCCCTAATTTAGGGTCACTGGCCCCAGGGAAGGGAGAGAGAGAGCCACCACCGTAAGACAAACACAACATCCATGCCTCACGGGATTCAAACCCAGACCCATCGCTTAGACCACTGCGCCACCGGGGCGGCTATACGCGAGCTCTAAGGTGGACTGTAAGGGATTATGGTGTTTTGTAAGGTAGGCTCTAAGGGGATATGGCGGTCTGTAAGATAGGCTGTAAGGAGATATGTCGGTCTGTAAAGTGGGATGTAAGGGGATATGGCGTTCTGCAAGGTGAGCTGTAAGGTGGATATGGAAGAACTTCAGACTGGAGTTGTCTAATAGCCGCCATAGTTAGAACCGCTGTATGGGAACGAGCATCACCGTGGCGCAAAAGAAGAGCTTCTGACAGCAGTCCTCTTCTTCCCGGAATGCCACTGAACTATGGGGCCAGGGAAACTTTTCATGTGCTAGATACCCCAGGACATTATTAGAAAGCTGTATCACTCCATGCTGTATCGTGTATCTGACTGCACTGCACAACATGGCGGTCACAAACTTAAGATATTGACTTCTATTACGAGATCATGCCCTGTAATTTGTCAAACTAATGACTAATGTACTGCATAGGAAATTCAATCATGTACACCGATGTATAAAACTTGAAGACCAATATGAAATCAAAGGATTACAGAGCGTCATGGGGCTAAAGGAGATTGCTAATATATGCCCACGAGGGAAGTGAGCGCATAAAATCATGATATGCAGCCACATATGTAAATGTGATGTGAGCACGTGACAGCTGCCGGGGTATACGTATATAAGCAAGAGAATAAGTTGTGTCTCATATGGTTCTGCTTTTCATGGAGCCGCGGGTGGCATGGTGGTCAACGTTCGTGATGCCACGGAGAAGACCTAGGGTTTGATCCCAGGCAGGTATAAACGCTCAAACCACTAAATCTCCGCCGTGCGTCAGATGGGCACGTTAAACCGTCGGGCCACGGGTACTGCCCCCAACCCCCAGGTAATAAATGCGGGCTTCTTCCTCCCCGTTTCTACCGCGCTTCCCTGTCCCTTTCCTACCGGGCACTATAGCACAAATCTCCTAGCTTCCTATCTCTAAGGGTTATTTAAGACCTAGGGTCAGACACTCCCCTCCTAAAATCCTCTGCATGTGATCTGATCTGATCTGTTTTTCATGTGTTTCATCGACAAGAAACTACGTGTCTGAGATAACAAAAGGGTATCTCACAGATATAAGGATGACTTTTTCCTAGGCAGAATTATCAGCAAGCTCGAAAAAGGCCGGACTGCACCCAATGCTTCCAGAGAATTTGGAGTAAAATATAGCATAGTGTTGCAGCTGTGGTCAGCGTTCAGGAGACATAGAACTGCTGCCAGATGTCGCCCCCTATACGAGCCAGCGAATGCCCGACCTTAGCACAGAGCAACTGCAGATGAAGTATTGACTAGTGAGTCCTTACTAGCTAATACTGGCCAGCGCTTTCCCCTGATCTCAATCCAATCGAAAATGCATAGGAAGCTCTGAGAATGCGTGTTGCACAACGGAATCCTCCCACTAGAACCCATTCCAGCATTTATCAGGCTCTTCAGCAGGAGAGGGGCAATTTATCCCAAGAACTCCAAAATCCCTTTGTGTTAAGCATGACACATTGGTGCCAAACATGCATTGCGTTGTGGGATGGATATATTATCTGCTGAGGAATTCACCCTGTTATCTTTTTTATGTAGTGCTGATGGAAGAATGTCACTGATCGACAGGTGAGCCTGAATCTCCTTTGTAACACTTCGCTCTGTTATGATCTCCATTACATAGTAATTATGATTTTTGATATCGTAGGTTTAATTTTATTGTTGCTATTACAGTCGATATCACTTATACCCATAAAGCAGTTTTTTCCGATTTTGACTTGTCAAAATGTACCTGGTTCTTAAGTTTTGCAAAGAAGCCTATTATCCACGTCATATTCTATGTCTCTGGTGATTTTAGGCTCGTTTGGCTCATTCTTTCTTGGTGGGGCAATTTAAGGCTCATTTGGCTCATTCTTTCTGGGTGAGGCAATTTATTTTTTATTCTGGGTGGGGTAATTTAAATTTTAGGCTCATTTGGCACACTCCTTCTCGGTGAGGCAATTTTAGGCTTATTTTACTCATTCTTTATGGGTGAGGCAATTTTAGGCACACTTGGCTCATTCTTTCTGGGTGAGGCAATTTTAGGCTCATTTGACACACTCTTTCTGGGTGGGGCAATTTAAAACTCATTTGGCTTACTCTTTCTGGGTGAGGCAATTTCAGGCTCATTTGGCTCATTCTTTCTGGGTGATACAATTTTAGGCTTATTTGGCTCATTCTTTCTGGGCGAGGCAGATTTAGGTTCATTTGGCCACACTCTTTCTGGGTGGGGTAATTTAAGGCTCATTTGGCTCACTCTTTCTGGGTGAGGCAATTTTAGACTCATTTGACTCACTGTTTCTGGGTGGGGCAATTTTAGGCTCATTTGGCTCACTCTTTCTGTGTGGGCAATTTTAGCCTCATTTAACTCACTCTTTCTGGGTGGAGAAATTTAAGGTTCTCTTCCTGGGTGGGGCAATTTTAGGCTCATTTAGCTCATTCCTTCTGGGGGAACAATTTTAGGCTGATTTGTCCCACTTTTTCTGGGTGGGACAATTTCAATGCCAAGCAATGTATGGCTAAAATTCTTCTTACCACTTTATCAAGAATTCCTCGGTCAGGTGGCTAAGTGTACACTTGTTTGACGTGGTATCTGGGTTTGTAGCTGACGATAAAGAAATTCTCATTTGATAAAGTAATCATAAGCTTAACTAAAACATCACGGTTTTTTCTCCAGAAGTTCAAATCTTTCACCAGACAGCGTAAGTGCACACCGAAGAGCCAAAACATTACGACCACCTGCCAAATATGATGTTGATCCTCCACGTGCCCCAAAAACAGCTCTTTTATAGAGATGCACGGACACTACAAGATTTCTAAAGGTCTCTTGTGGTATCTGGTACTGACACGTTACCAGCAGATTCTTTAACTCTTGTGAGTTACATCAACCAGAAGTAATCGCTCTTTCCACGTTTATAAGTGAGTCACGGAAAAATTCTCATCGGTCGCCACCGGGAATCGAACCCAGGTCTTCTAGTTACGCGCGGGACATGCTTCCACTGCACCACGGCAGCCTCGAATTCCTCCAGACTCACATACAACTGACTGCCAAGCCACTTGGCAGGTTGCTTCTTGGAGCCCCGCACAATGCTGGGGATTCACCAAAGATGGTAAGCAGCAACTGAACAAATAACTAGAAGGTGAATGAATACTTAATACAGACATTGGACGTGGACTAGGAACGTCAAACATAAGTAATCGCTCTTTCCACGTTTATAAGTGAGTCACGGAAAAATTATCTTGTACGTTATGTGGTTGAACCGCCGCAGATCGGATTTGCTCTTCCAATACAAGCCACAGGGGCTCGATTGGATTGATGTCTGGGGTAGTTGGAAGTCACGGCAATATCCGGAAATCTTTCTCATGTTCCGCGAATTATTGTCTAACAATCCGGACAGTGTAGTAATGACGCATTATACTTCTGAAAGAAGGCACTACTAGAGGGGAATACCGTTGCCATGAAAGGATTACCTTGTTTGCAATGATATTTAGGTAGGAGATAGAAACACATGAATGACTGGACCATGGGTTTCCCAGCAGAACATTACCCAAAGCATTATACTTTTTCACCGGCTTCTTTTGGTAACACGGTGCATCCTGGTGCCAATACTTTCCCAGATAAGCGACGCACATGTACCCGGCCGTCCACATGGTGCAACAGGAAACGTGATTCATCGGACCAGATGGCTTTCTTCTAATCATTCAAGGTCCAGTTTTGATGCTCGCTGGCCCTTTGTAAGTGCTTTCGATGGTGAACAGAGGTTAGCATGGGCACTCGAAGCAGTCTGGGGCCACGCAACCCCATTTTCAGCAGGGTTCGATGTATTGCGTGTTATGACACTCCACTCCCATAACCAACATTCAAATTATCTGCAAGTTCTATCACAGTATCCCTTCTGTTGGATCACACCATACGGGGCAGCCTTCGCTCACCTATAGCATGGATCAGCCATGATCGGACCACACCTTGGCGGCGATTTGCGGTTCTTCCCTCCTCGCACTAGTTTTTAAAGGTACTAAACATAGCTGACCGTGACCGACCCAGCTGTCTTGCCGTCTTGGAAATGCTCTGACCCAGTCGTCAGGCCATTACAATTTAGCCTTTGTCAATTTCGCTGCCTTTCGCATCTGAAGAACAAGAATAACACCGATTAACAGATCTCAGCATCAGATTTTTTGCGCCATTTCATAATCTTTACGCGCCGTCGTTTACCTGCAATTGCTTCGATTTGTATAAAGACTGGTCATAGTGTTAATGCACACAATTGACGTGGATTAGGAACATCAAACAGAAGTCAACACTCTTTCCACGTTTATAAGTGAGTCACGGAAAAATACTCATCGGCCGCCACCGGGAAACGAACTCAGCGCCTTCCAGTTACGCGCCGGATATGCTACCACTGCGCCACAGCGGCCTCCAATTCTCCAGACTCACATACAACTAACTGCAAAACCACATGGCAGGTTGCTTCTTGGAGCCCCGCACAATGGCCGATGAGACTTTTTCCGTGACTCACTTATAAACGTGGAAAAAGCGATGACTTCTGTTTGATGTTCCTAATCCAAGTCAATTGTGTGTATTAATTATTCATTCGCCTCCTCGTTATTTGTTCTGTAGCTGCTTACCATCTTTGGTGAATCCCCAGCATTGTGCGGGGCTCCAAGAAGCAACCCGCCATGTGGTTTGGCAGTTAGTCGTATGTGAGTCTGGAGAATTCGAGGTATTCGTGGTAGCATGTTCGACGCGTAACTGGAAGACCCTGGGTTCGTTTCCCGGTGGCGGCCGATGATAATTTTTCCGTGACTCACTTATAAATGTGGAAAGAGCGATAACTTCTGTTTGATGGTCGTAGTGTTTTGGCTCTTAACTGCATTTCCAGAATACGAATGCTATTTTTTTTTTATTGCATTCAGATAATATCCAGAGGTGAATAGAAGTACGGGTTGGAATGTTCCAAGGGACTAAAATTAATTGGTAAGAAAAAAGGGATTTAGCAAGCATGAGGTATTCAGCTTCACAAAAGACGTGTCGGACGCTCCTTCTTGTGAAACGATTCCCTGTATGACAGTGCGTAGAACAACAACAAAAGAAATAAAAAAGCTTGTTTTTGGATTAAAATATAGATGAGACGCTTGTGTCCTAAGAACTGCACAGTTTCTTCCACGCTCTGCCGTCTTTCTTGTTCCGTCATTTAGTTCAGCAGTTCATTGGATTCCTTTTTTACTTATCTTTTTCGTACGACACATGCTTTCATTTAAACAATAACTCTACCCCGCCTTAAAATATTTCCTGCTGCCTCTTCTGTGGAACAGACGTTCCTGTGACATATTTTAGTTAAAGGATTTAAATGCTTTGATCTTCAAACTCGTTCTTTGAACATCTTCCTTTCCCCCACTGTCAAGGCTTGCTCAGAGCGTCAGGTGTTCATGGACGTTTGAACGCCGGTAGTGTTATGGTGGTCTTTCTAAACTTAGAATGCCTTTATAACGAGTCAGTTCTACTGTGTGAATCCCTTGATGCATTGAAAGGCTGTAATTACTCTTTCAAACAAATGCAAAGAAAAGCGGAACAATTACAGAGCAACTGCTGAAGCTTAATGCACACCGATTAAGTGGAACGCCATTTGGAATTGTGGGTTTGTTCAAAACGCGGCGGAAATGAAATGATAACGGCGGGTGCTGATGTAAGAACTGCGCATTCAGTATTGTCCTTTACTAGTGGAAATACCAGTTTCCTTGCCAGTTATTATTTTTTAATGCAATTATGATAATCAACCATCATCTTTAGGAAGGTTATTTTCGTAAGAGGTCATATTCCGCTGAAGAAATCCCACTTCCTATAGCAACGAAAAGAATATTTCTTTTATGTTCACGATTTTGAAGTGTATATTAAATTTTATGTCGTTAGTCTACACCTCAGTAGTTATATCCTTTTTTTTAAAAACAATTCTGAAAACGATTGCGGCAAAGTGAGCACGTTTCTTGAGAAAACACAGACTCAATATTGAATACTGTTTGGTCATATTTTAATCCCCAACTCACAACTAGATATGCTACAAAACTAAGTAAAATAATACCCTGACCTAATCCCCAAGAGACCAGAACAGATCATATGTAGAGGATTTTAGGAAAGGAATATCTGACCCCAGGTCCTAAACAACCCCCTTTTTTTATTGGAGGTTTAACGACCACCATGAGCAACTCAGGGGCTATAAGCAATCGCCCGTCCCTAATTTAGGGCCACTGGTTCCAAGGAAGGGAGAGAACCAGAGCCGTAAGACAAAAACAACATCCATGCCTAACTGGGATTTGAACCCGGACCCATCTCGGACGAATGACCAGAAGCCATCGAATACACCACTGCGCCACCGGGGCGGCCTTAAACAACCCTTTGAAATAGGAAGCTAGCAGATTATTTGGGCTAGAGTGCTTGAAAGGAAAGTGACACGGAAGCAAGGTAGAAAAGGGGAGGAAGACGCCCTTATTTATAACTGGGGGGCAGTATCCTAGTCCGACGTGCCCATCCGACGCACGCTGGATGTTTAGTGGTTCGAGCGTTCGTACCTGCCTGAGATCGAACTGGAGATTCCTCCGTGGCAGTCTTGAACGTTGACCATCAGGCCATCCGCGGCCCTCTCCAAGAGAAGATGACGGGATTTGCTTATAAAGAGGAGCCTCCACCCCGATGCCAAAGGCTTAATGTGTCTTCTAAAACACCGCGGGTGTTTGGAAGCAATAAATGAGAACCGAGTACCGTCAAACACCAGGTCGTATGCTCGATAACCGCTAGGCCACCTATGGCGTAACTCCGAACGTCCCATAATGTTACCGAATCTCTTGGTATCGACTAAAATATTCCAAATGAAACAGAAAACATTTTTTTGTCTCTTTTACCAGCTATATTCAAGTCACTACGATCGTGCATAAATGCTGAAAATTCTTGTCGCTGATGACTTCTGCCCTAACCAAGAGAGAATTTTCCCATCCGTCTCATTGAAGCAGAAATGTCGTACCGGATGCAGGTATACATGTACAAGATGTGGTCAAAAAATAAGATGAACGCTTTTACCGAAGACAGAAATTAATAGTAGAGTTACACAAATTAATCCCCTTCAAAATAATCCCCCTCATCTCACACACACACTTATTACAAAGATTCTGCTATTGTTGGAAAAACCCATAAAAGTCCTGTTTCGAAATGCTTTTTAAGATCCTCGTTACATTACCTTTGATATCTTCCACAGAGTCCAAACGTTTACCTTTCATAATACCTTAAGTTTCGGGAACATCCAAACGTCACTCGATGCTAAGTCCGGGGAATAAGGGGTTAGAGCACCGGAGTGGATTTTTCAGCCAAGAATTGGATGATCAGCAGAGCAGTGTGACTTGGCTCGGTGTGGTGAAGCATCCATCCACTGGACTTCTTTGTGATGGACTGCAGTCCTCAAGCGTTTTAGGATTTCCAAGTGATGTGCAGCATTAGCAGTGGAGCCACATGTTTGGAATTCCCGATGCACCAATCCTTCGATATTGAAAAATGACACAAGTAGGACTTGAACGTGCAATCGAGACTGACGTGCTTTCTTGGATCTTCGGAAGGAAGGGGTTTTCCACTGAGATTAATTCATACACTGGACGTGGATAAGAAACACTAAACAGAAGTCATCGCTCTTTCCACGTTAATAAGTGAGTCACGGAAAATTTTTCAACGGCCGCCACCGGGAATCGAACCCACGGTCTTCCAGTTACGCGCCGGACATGCTACTACTGCGGCCTCGAATTCTTCAGACACACATGAGATTAACTACCAAACTACATGGCAGGTTGCTTCATGGAGCCCCGTACAATAGTGGGGATTCACCAAAGATAGAAAGCAGCAACTGAGCAAATAACTAGGAGGCGAAACAGTAATTAATTCATACACTGGAAGACCCTGGGTTCGATTCCCGGTGGCTGCCGATGAGAATTTTTCAGTGACTCACTTATTAACGTGGAAAGAACGACGACTTCTGTTTGGTGTTTCTGATCCGCGTCCATCGTATGAATTAATTACTTATTCGCCTCCTAGTTATTTGTTCAGTTGCTGCTTTCATTTTTGGTGAATCCTCAGCATTCTGCGGGGCTCTATGAAGCTACCTGATATGTGGTTTGGCAGTTAACTTCATGTGAGTCTGGAGAACTCGAGGCCGCTGTGGTGCAGTGGTAGCATGTCCGGCGCGTAACTGGAAGACCCTGGGTCCGATTCCCGGTGGCGACCGATGAGAATTTTTCCGTGACTCACTTATTAACGTGGAAAGGGAGACGATTTCCGTTTGGTGTTTCCACTGAGAACTTTGGACCTTTGTTTCAGGGTTGTAACTATAGACCCAGGTTTCATCACCTGTCATAACTGTCCGTAAAAAGTTTGCATCTGCTGTTGCACGTTGAAACAACTTCAAACGAAATTGTGATACGACTGCTTTTCTGATCGTCGTTCAGAAGACGAGGAATGAATTTGGCACTGACACGTTTTATGTTCAGTTTGCCAGTGAGAATGGCTTGAGGACAACCAATGGACAGAACAGCCTCTGCATCAGTTTCTCTAATGGTGAGGCGTCGGTTCACCCTGATTATATCCCGAATTTCCGTAATTTTGTCGTCGGTTACTGCCGTTGATTGTTTTCCACGACGAAATTCGTCTTCGGTGGAAGAAGCACCATCTTTAAACCTGGAAAACTACTTAAACACTGTCTTTTGAGTCATAGCACTTTCACCATAAGCAGTTGTCAGTTTTTCATGCGTTTCTCCTACCGAATATATAAGGTGGAAGCAGAATTTCGTACACTGACATAAAAAACATCCCAACACCAAGAAGGGGTTGTGTTAGATAAACGACAGTTGGTAGGCGGTGAGAGTACATCTGTAAGATGACGTCTATGCAAATTTCGCGCTCGGCGCATACGTGTGGCGCTAGTAGCGCTCCTCGGAACATGCAAAGCAGGTTTGCTGTAAATACGCGCTGTAACGTTCGTGAGCGTTAGTTATCGTTGAGATTCGAAGTAGTGTGTTGATGTTAGTCAAGAATGTCTTTAAGAAGACGAAGAAGCCATTATCAACAGCTCTCGGAGTTTGAACGAGGTCGTGTAATAGGGCTACGAGAAGGTGGATTTTCTTTCCGCAATATTGCAGAACGACTTGGCAGGAATGTAGCCTCTGTGCATGATTGTTGGCAGCGGTGGTCAAGGAAAGACACTGCCTCAAGAAGACCGGGTTCCGGCTAGCCACGTGGCACTACTGAGAGGGAAGACCGCCGCGTATGGCCGTGGTGCATCGTACCGCGTCTGCGGCAGCAATTCGAGCTGCAGTTGCCACCACAGTGACACAACGAACTGTTACAAATCGGTTACTTGAAGAACAGCTCTGAGCCAGACGCCCTGCAGCGTGCATTCCACTTACTCCAAACCACTGCCGTTTGTGACGTCAGTGGTGTCAAGCTAGAGCTCATTGGAGGACGAAGTGGAGATCTGTTGTGTTTTCTGATGAAAACCGGTTCTGCCTGGGTGCCAGTGATGGCCGCGTGTTGGTTAGAAGGAGGCCTGGTGAGCGCCTGCAACCAACCTGTCTGCGGCGGAGACACCCTGAACCTACACCTGGAGTTATGGTCTGGGAAGCAATTTCCTATGACAGCAGGAGCACTCTCGTGGTTATCCCACGCAGCCTGACGGCACAGTTGTACTTCGGTCTGGTGATTCAACCTGTTGTGCTGCCATTCATGAACAGCATTCCAGGGGGTGTTTTCCAACAGGATAACGCTCGCCCTCATACCGCTGTTGTAACCCAACATGCTCTACAGAGTGTCGACATGTTGCCGTGGCCTGCTAGATCACCAGATCTTTCACCAATCGAGCACGTATGGGACATCATTGGACGACAACTCCAGCGTCACCCCTAACCAGCATTAACCGTCCCTGTATTGACCGACCAAGTGCAACAGGCATGAAACTCCATCCCACAAACTGACATCCAGCACCTGTACGACACAATGCATGAACGTTTGCGTGCTTGCATTCAACATTCTGGCGGTTACACCGGTTATTAATGTACCAGCATTTTACATTTAAAATGGCTCTTCTCCCGCTTACAATAAGTTGTGATCTTGAAACCTTAATCGATTAAATATGTTACCTATACAAATGTATTGCCTCCATTTCTTTCCTCTACAACTATTTTTTCGTGGTGTTGGGATTTTTTTCCCCGTCAGTGTATTTGCGCTTTGCTCGAACTTCGACATCCCGATAGCATTGAACAAACGAGAAACATGCGTCAACACTCTTTGCTGTCTGGAGGACTACTGGAATTTGCTGAAAAACCGGTTTCGGGTCAGGCGACACTTGTGCGATTTGAGGGTTAATGCACGCTTACGTCATACACCTCTCCTGTTGCTTCTGCAGCAAGGGCAGCTGCATTCCCCGTACTTTTTTATTACCCCACGTATATAAAGATTTCGGTTTTGATGGAGTAAATCTTGGGCCGCGGGTGGCCTAGTGGTCAACGTTCGTGACGGCCACGTAAAAGACCTCGGGTTTGATCCCAGGCAGGTACGAACGCTCGGACCACTAAATATCCGCCGTGCGTCGGATGGGCACGGCAAGACGTCGGGCCCCGTGTTCTGCCCCGGTAATAAATAAGGGCATCTTCCTCCCTCTTTCTACCTTGCTTGCATGTCACTTTCCTAACGGGCGTTCCAGCCCAAATCTCCTTGCTTCCTATTTCTAAGGGTTGTTTAAGACCTGGGGTCAGACACTCCTTTCCTAAAATCCACTACATCTGATTTGATCTGATCTGGAGTAAATCTAGGCGTGTTAAACCGTTGGGCACCGGGTACTGCTCCCCCCCCCCCCGGTAATAAATAAGGGCGTCTTTCTCCCCTTTTCTACATCGCTTCCGTGTCACTTTCCTATCGGGCATTCTAGCCCAAATCTCCTAGCTTCCTATTTCTAAGGGTTGTTCAAGACCTGGGGTCAAACAACATTCCCTTCCTAAAATCCTCTACATCTGATCTGATCTGATCTGGAGTAAATCTAGGCACGTTAAGCCGTCGGGCCCCGGGTAATGCCCCTCCCGGTAATAAATAAGGGCGTCTTCCTCCCCTTTCAACCTGGCTCCGTGTCATTTTTCTATCGGGTACTCTAGCCCAAATCTCCTAGCTTCGTATTTCTAAGGGTTGTTTAAGACTTGGGGTCAGACACTCCCTTCCTAAAATCCTCTACATATGATTTGATCTGATCTGGGGTAAATATAAAAGTAGCCGATGCCTACATTTACCTCGGGCAATTGATATCAAACGAGGGCCGCATAGAAGAAAAAATTATACGCGTATAAAACTGAATTGAAAAGCTTAAAAAAGTTAAAACTACAGTTTTCAAGGGCAAGTTACCGTTATGTATTAAAAGAAAAGTACTTAAACCTTCCAGTTCTTACTTATCGATCAGAAACATGGACCTTAATTAAAAAAAGATATACAGAGGCTACAGATGCTTGGTATAACCAGGAAAGATAGAAGGAGGAACTCGTGGATCAGGAAAATGCCACGAATTGAAGACATCATGATCAAAGTAAAATCCGTAAATCGGAAATGGGCTGGATATATTGCTAGGAATTCTGAACACCGCTGAATAACTGAAATAGTAGGCTGGATATCAAGCGACAGAAAAAGACTCAAAAGAAGACCACGTGGGAGTAAGTGGATGAAATTCCAAAGCATGCTGGACTGATGTGCAGGAGACTAGCTTAAGACAGAAACTTGTGGAAGAAACTTGGGGAGACCTTCATCCAGCAGCGGATTGACAATTGTTGCTGATGATGAAATTTGAAAGCATACTGGGCTGATGTGCAGGAGACTAGCTTAAGACAGAAACTTGGGGAGACCTTCATCCAGCAGCGGATTGACAATTGTTGTTGATGATGATATATTCATGATACCTAGCGTGCAAACTTATTAAAAGTCTGGAAAATTTTTCGAATGCTTCTATTCAATCCAAGCAAAGAAAATCATTTCCCTGATACAGAGATATTGTGGAAAATACAAATTGGTATTTACATTGTCTAGCAGAAAAACTGCGTTCCAGGAAGTTGAGCTTATACACGGTCGAGTCACATTATTGTGACTACCAGCTAATATCTAGAGTAACTTCCGTGTGCAGCGAAGACAGCAGCTAGACGGGCTGGGAGTGACTCAATAAGGTGCTGGAAGTAACTCAATAAGGTGCTGGAAGGTGTTCACAGGTATGTGGTGCCATGCTGACTGCAGTGCATCTGACAGCTGCTAGAGGGTGCGTGTGAAGGATCCATAGAGCGAACAACACGATTCAGGTGGTCGCACAGATGCTCAATTGCGTTTAAGTCTGGGGAATTTGGGGGCCAGGGAAGTATTTTGACGTCTTCGTCGTGCTTTTCCAACCACTCTCGGACATTTCTAGCTGTGTGACACGTCGCATTGTAGTGCTGGAAGGTCCCTTCCGCCCCAGGGAAGACAATCAGCATGTATGGGTGTACGTGGTCTGCACGGATGGATTCATAACGAATTCTGTCCATAGTAAGAGTGGACCCAGAGAATGCCACGAAAACATTCCCCAAACCATAACGCTGTCCCCACCGGCTTGTGTTCTTCCAGCAATGGTTGAAGAGTGTTTGTTCTCCGATGTTTCTCACCTTATACGCCAACGTCCATCCGTTCGATGAAGCAGAAAACCTGACTCATCCGAGAAGGCAAACCTTTGCCATTCAGCGGAGGTCCAATTCCGATACTGCTATGCAAATTTAAGCATTTTCTGCCGATGCACCTTCGTTAGCATAGGTGCAGTGACCATCCGTCTGCAAGAGATCCTCATACGCAGCAGGGTTCGCTGAACTGTCGTTTTAGACACACTTCCGGTAGTTCCCTGGCTCATTCGGCCAGTGAGTTGCTCCATTGTAGTGTGTCGATCGGCCCTCAAGCACCTTCGAAGTCCACGCTCACCTGTCACATCTATGGCACGTGGTGCTCCGCAGTTTCCCTGTCGCTTATTCGCAATAGTGCTATTTCTCCAAACGTGATACACTTTAACCACAGCAGCATGCGAACAGTTCACAAACTGCGTTTTTCAGAAATACTGTCACCCTTGGCCCTAAAGCCGGTAATCATCCCTTTTTGCAAATATAATAAATCGCTCCTTTTATCCATGACAGCAACGAGTGATATATTTTCAGAATGCCTAGGACCTCTTATGCACCCTCTAAGCCAGCTGACGACACGTGCCTTCTTTCATTGGCTACGCGCTGTTGACGTCAACAGTAGGAGGTGGTCACAATAATGTGACTCGACTGTGTATCTGAAAAATATTTATCATGTGTACTCTATCTGAAGAAAATATTTCTTTTTCTTTTTCAATCTGTTATCTAGGAACCAAGACATTATATGACAGATAAAAACATACTTATGAGCCGCTGATCGGAAAATCTGTGAAAGCGGAAGATTTAGAAAAAAATCATTATTACGGCTGTTTCCACACCGTTCAAATATGATTTTACTTTCAGAAACCGAAATACTGACAGACGAACAGTTGGATAAGTAGATATAAACACAAACATATCTCTTCTTGACGTGTGAATATCAAAGAACGTACAGAGTTCTCTTGCTGTAATAGCACCTATTATTAAGGGCAATACACTCTGCGACTCTCTCGTTCTGTTAATATTTCTTATTAATTTCAAAAATGCTGTCTGGAATGTAAGCATCTGTGTTTATTGTTTCTGACATTCTTCGACTTGCTTCATTCACTTCGTTTATTTTCGTTCTTCAAATTATATTCGGGATTTTGAAAGAAAGAGTCTAAAACAAAGGTGAAAGAAGGAAAGAAGTAAAACTAGAAGGAAGGCGAAAGCAGAATTTCGTCGCCCTTAAGCATCAAAGCAGAATGTTTTCAAAGAAGACGCTATTGTTCAATATTTTGATGGAATCTAGGTGTCAAACGACAGAAAGCATCATCCACTGACGGTAAAAAAAAGGAGCAGTTAAATGAATGAAGGTGGGCGCAACTAAGCTTCTGTTCTTTCTTTTCTACTTTTTTTTTCTTATTTCTTTCGTTTTTTCTCACCGTGGGATTCTAATTCATTTGTCTTCTTGGTCTAGCGAACTTTGAACTTAAATTGCGTATGCATCGGTTAAGAATGAAAATCTGGAGCAGTGTTACGCTGCTCGCGGTATTAAACAAATGCCAATATTCTTTAATGGAACGCATCTTTCAGGTTCATTGTATTAACAATGGTTTAGTGAAGACAATGATGGAACACTGGGTTCTGAAACATCTGCCACCTAAGCCTTCCCTTTTTCTTTTAATTGGTTTGGTTCAGCACCCGATGCCGTTTCATGGCCGGAAAGCACGCAGCGAAGAACTAAATACAGGATGTTACAAAACACGATACTGCGATCCAATGAGCTTTGTTTTCATTAAATATACTTCTTTACGACCTTCGCTCTGCGATAACAACCACGTTGATTTATATAAAGCAAAGCGGAAACGATAGTTTAGGAGAAGAAAGTTACCTCGTTTCTTACACAATACAATTATTATTCAACGTACTTTCCTTAATGCAGAATTAATCGCCATATTCAAACAAATGATGATTTCTTTGTGATAACATCTTCGCAGAGTTAACTGAAGGTAAAGAAAGATACGTAAAATTTCCTCGTATATTAAAACTGTTGAGTAACAGGGCTCAGTATCTCTCTCTTTGCGTACTTACGGACCTTATTTTACCACATGAGGGAAAGGGTGGAAAAACAACACACCCACACGCACGCACGCACACAAGCACACCCACACACATTCTTGTACATATTGTGCAAAGTGTAATATTTGCTAGTAAATGTTATAACGAAGTGAATTTCTCCGTCATTTTTATCCGCGCCGGGGTTCGAACCCGGGTCCACTCATTCCGGAATAAGTTGCTCTACCAATTAAGCTACGCGGACATTGATTCTAATTGCTATCTGCCTTTTTATGTCGTGTGCGTCCTTCTGGCAGGTACGTCACATCTCCTGGTACGTTACATCATCTCCCCCTTATTTTTCTTTTCTTTCGAAGTCCTGCTCATATTTTTCCTATCTCGCGGTGTGGAAATAACATCACACCAATGCGAGATTTTGAACGGTCGGGTCATCCGGATAGTTCGGGCGCCATTATAACGAAGTAAATTTCTCCGTCATTTTTATCCGCGCCGGGGTTCGAACCCGGGTCCACTCATTCCGGAATAAGTTGCTCTACCAATTAAGCTACGCGGACATTTTATTCTGATTCCTATCTGCCTTTATGTCATGTGCGTCCTGCTGGCAGGTACGTCACATCTCCCCCCCCCGAAAGAGGGCCGGGGGCATGGCCCACGGGTCAGCCGTGACCATAAATCGCTGCAGGCAGACAACCACTGTAGAACGTGCACTTGAGAACTCCCAGTCAATCTGGTGTGTGGAATGCAACGTCACACACATTTATTTTTTCGAAGCACTGGAGAAGGGATTCTCTGATTTTTCCTGGTATCCGCGCCGGGGTTCGAACCCGGGTCCACTCATTCCGGAATAAGTTGCTCTACCAATTAAGCTACGCGGACATTGATTCTAATTGCTATCTGCCTTTTTATGTCGTGTGCGTCCTTCTGGCAGGTACGTCACATCTCCTGGTACGTTACATCATCTCCCCCTTATTTTTCTTTTCTTTCGAAGTCCTGCTCATATTTTTCCTATCTCGCGGTGTGGAAATAACATCACACCAATGCGAGATTTTGAACGGTCGGGTCATCCGGATAGTTCGGGCGCCATTATAACGAAGTGAATTTCTCCGTCATTTTTATCCGCGCCGGGGCTCGAACCCGGGTCCACTCATTCCGGAATAAGTTGCTCTACCAATTAAGCTACGCGGACATTGATTCTAATTGCTATCTGCCTTTTTATGTCGTGTGCGTCCTTCTGGCAGGTACGTCACATCTCCTGGTACGTTACAATGTATCTATCTACAAAACAATTAATACACATATGAGCAGTATATGCCCCGCTATGGCGACGGAAGTAAAGTCACAGGTGGCTTGGTGTGTGTGTGTAAACAGTTTTGGATTTTGTTCTGTAAAGATTTAGTCGGATTTAACTATTAAACCTACTTCTACACGGTGTGACGTACCTGCCAGCAGGACGCACACGACATAAAGGCACATAGCAATCAGAACAAATGTCTGCGTAGCTCAGTTGGTAGAGCGACTTGTTCCGGAATAAGCGGCCTCGGGTTCGAATCCCGGCGTAGACCAAAAATGACGGCGAAATTTACTTCGTTATAATGGTGGCGCCCGAACTATCCGGATGACCCGGCCGTTCAAAATCTCGCATTGGTGTGATGTTATTTCCACACCGCGAGACAGGAAAAATCAGATAATCCCTTCTCCAGCGCTTCGAAAAATAAAAATGTGTGATGTTGCATTCCACACAGCAGATTGACTGGGAGTTCTCAAGTGCACGTTCTACAGTGGATGGCTGCCTGCAACGATTCATGGTCACGGCTGACCCGTGGGCCATGCCCCCGGCCCTCTTTCGGGGGGGGGGAGATGTGACGTACCTGCCAGCAGGACGCACCCGACATAAAGGCACATAGCATTCAGAATAAATGTCTGCGTAGCTCAGTTGGTAGAGCGACTTGTTCCGGAATAAGCAGCCTCGGGTTCGAATCCCGGCGTAGACCAAAAATGACGGAGAAATTTACTTCGTTATAACGGAGAGGGCACTCTTTCTGAGTTTTCTAACAGTTTCCCAAATAGCGAATTGTTATGAAATCCAGCTCATTTCTTTTTCATCTTTCACGAGATTCCTGCCGATAGTGTTCTGAGGATGATTTTACATAGGTCGAAAAGCTTCAACGAAAGTTTGGTGAAATGGTGGTGATCTTAAGCATGCCGTGATTTTAAACTTTTTATTGGATTTCAATAGTGAAACATTTTTTTAACTTCAAATTTGACTGCTGGTGCAACAGGTACAGTGAACATCGATGGAATGTGGTTTTCAATGATGAATTTTTAAACTTCAAATTAAACTAGTGGTGCAATAAGTGCAGTGAACATCGATGGAATAGAGTATTTTATCAACATGTATATAGTGATTTAAACATTAAAAGAGCTGGAACCAGAGTGCAATAATGTGTGTGCAATATTGTACATAAAAGAAAAGATTAAAACCAAATGTTTCATCTCCCAAGGAATTATCATTAGAATATCGCGACATGTGTTGAGAATCGTAAATGAACCTACGAAAAAATAAAAATGACACACCAACGATTGATGTGCATCATATAAATTAAGGATTAGAGGCACGTAATAGTATTTGATCTATTAGTGGATATGTAATTGTTGCTAGGAGAAATTAATTTATTCATCAGTGCACTTTTAAAACGAAAGAAAAATGAATTCGTAATTAACCAGACTCTTGACTCAAACACACCTCTCAAAGTTGCAGTAACATCAATCATACGCCGAATATGTTTAATTTCTGATTTTTCGGTCGCAGTAATAATGGAATTTCGCTTTAAAGTAAGACGCAAAGATTGTCATTACTGTTATTTTACCGCTGTCAATGACTTAAAATGGATATGCCAAAGCAAATGAGATGAAGTAATTTTTCCCCATCCTGTTTCGACAAGTGTTTTATGTTTTGATGAAACATCTCAATTCAGAGAACAAAGAAACAGGTCACATCAGAAGAACAGAAGCCCCCAGAGAAGCTAAGAATTATGTAACAAGAATGAAAAAAAAAGGGCTGTTTTTTTTTCTTTTACAGAAAAGTTTACCACCATGTGTTGAACTACATACGTGAGGGATCTTCGTGGTCACTTACCGCTTAAGTGTTGCCGAGCTAGATTGTGGATACCTTGTTTCACAACCTAAGGGTGTCTGTGAACCCATACACGTAAGAATCAGATTAATTGCCTGCTGCAAAGATTCGAGACCTGATTCTTTGATGAGTTCGTGAGAGTTCTTTTCTCAGAAAAAACCGAAATTAACGTGCTTTGTGTGAGATGGCGGTCCATTGCTATTTCCGTGATCTACTTCAAGTGACGGAATTGGATCTGGACATTGCAGAGAAATTAGAGTACCTGCTTTTTGGTGTATTCTTCACGTTCCTGGCCTCAGGCATTTGCCCTCAGTGTAATGCAACTCTCATTCATAGTGTAATACCATACCCATCGAACGGAAAGAAAAAAGAAAAGGAAGGAAAAGAAAGAAACATGAAGATGAAGGAAAGGAAGTCTATTAAGACTTCATCCACACTGATTCAGACAAACAAATTCTGGACACAATTCATCTGTGATCTATCTATCTATCTATCTAGATGAAATACCATCATCATCATCATTGTCAACCATTATCAATCCACTGCTGGACGAAGGACTCCCCAACTTTCATCCACAACGGTCTGTCTTCTGCCAGTCTCCTCCATGTTACTCCCCCATACTTTCGAATTCCATCCACCCATCTCCCATACGCTCTTCTTCTGGGTCTTTTCCTGTCCCTTGGAATCCAGTCTAAAATTTCGGCTGTACATCGATGGCCTGTCCTTCTGGCAATATGTCCAGCCCATTGCCATTTCAGGGATTTTACTCTGATCATGATGTCTTCCACTCTTGTCATTTTTCTGATCCACGAGTTCCTCGTCTTATCTCTTCCGGTTACACCAAGCATGCACCTCTCCATGCTTTTTTGAGTTGTCTGCAGCCTTTGTATGTATCTTTTAGCTAAGGTCCACGTCTCTGTACCATACGTAAGCACTGGAAGGATGCATTAATCAAACACTTTTCTTTTAAGACATAATGGCATATTGCTCTTGAAAATTATGCTGTTTCTTCTAAAAGCTCTCCAGGCAAGTTTTATACGCCGATTAATTTCTTCATCGACGTGACCCTCACTTGATATCTGCTGTCCAAGATAAATGTAGGTATTGGTTATCTCCAGCTGTCCAAGATAAATGTAGGTATTGGTTATCTCCAGCTTTTCCCCATCAATCGATAATTCTTAATTTCTTGTAAAAGCATTGTACATCACTTTAGTCTTCTGAAAGTTCATTTTTAATCCAACTTCTTTACTCTTGTCAGCAAGTTCCTGGATCATACTCTGCAGCTCTGATGCGGTAGTTGCAAAAATGACTACGTCATCAGACAAACGGAGGAGTTAGATAATCTCCATTAATCTTCATTCCTCTGTTTTCCCAGTTCAGTGATTGACATATATATATGTAACAACTTTTCGAAAATTAAAACAGTTAAGAATTTGTGCATTTGGGATGGGGTTTCGTTGCGCTTGGGTATTTTATTTTGTCGTTCGTGTGGGTACTTGCATTGAACATCGTTATTTCTTGCATATATATCTACACAGTCGAGTCACATTATTGTGACCACCTCCTACTTTTGACGTCAACAGCGCGTAACCAATGAAAGAAGGCACGTGTCGTGAGCTGGCTTGGAGGGTATATAAGGTGTGCTATAGGCATTCTGAAAACATATCACTCGTTGCTGTCATAGATAAAAGGAGCGATTTATCAGATTTGCAAAAAGGGATGATTATCGGCTTTCGGGCCAAGGGTGGCAGTATTTCTGAAACAGCGCAGTTTGTGAACTGTTCGCGTCCTGCTGTGGTTAAAGTGTATCGTGATTGGAGAAATGGCACTATTGCGAATAAGCGACGTGGAAACTGTGGCGCACCACGTGCCATTGATGTAAGAAGTGAACGTCGGCTGTGAAGGTACGTGAGGGCCGATCGACACGGTACAGTGGAGCTACTCACTGGTCGAATGAACCAGTGGGCTACCGGAAGTGCATCTAAAATGACAGTTCAGCGAATCCTGCTGCGTGTGACCATGCAGACGGATGGTCACAGCACCTATGCTAACGAAGGTGCATCGGCGGAAAAGGCTTACATTTGCACTGCAGTATCGGAATTGGACCTCCGCTGATTGGCAAAGGATTTCTGCTTCATCGAACGGATGGACGTTGGCGTATAAGGCGAGAAACATCGGAGAACAAACACTCTTCAACCATTGCTGGAAGAACACAAGCCGGTGGGGACAGCGTTATGGTCTGTGGAATGTTTTCGTGGCCTTCTCTGGGTCCACTCATACCTGTGGAAGGCCCTATGGACCGAAATCGTTATGAATCCATCCTTGCAGACCACGTACACCCATACATGCTGATTGTCTTCTCTGGGGCGGAAGGGACCTTCCAGAACGACAATGCGACGTGTCACACAGCTAGAAATGTCCGAGAGTGGTTGGAAGAGCACGATGAAGCCTTCAAAGTACTTCCCTGGCCCCCTAATTCCCCAGACTTAAACCCAATTGAGCATCTGTAGGACCACCTCGATCGTGTTGTTCGCGCTATGAATCCTGCACCACGCATTCTCCAGCAGCTGTCAGATGCACTGCAGTCAGCATGGCTCCACATGTGAACACCTTCCAGCACCTTATTGAGTCACTCATAGCCCGTCTAGCTGCTGCCCGCGCTGCACACGGCTGTTACTCTGGATATTAGCTGGTGCTCACAATAATGTGACTAGACCGTGTATATAAGACAGCAAAAAGAACAATCCTAAAATAAACGAGCCAAGCCAAAGTCCATAAAGAGACAAATTGAAAAATTGTAAATTTGACTTTTTGTGAACTTTGGCTTGGTTCGTTTCTTTTAGGTTTGTTCATTTTAGTTCTTCCATGCCTTTTATATATCTGCTTGACCTTGAGTTTGCTGCATTTGCGCGACTTGGGTTTCTTGTCTTTATATCTTTACTGTCTTTGAATTTAAGGGTTTATGTTCGGATTTTGGGCTCTTCTACCTGGTGCTTTTGCTGTTCTATGCATGATGGGTTTTATGCATCGATGAATTTCCGTGTTCTGGTATATGTATTTTGTATGCTTTTTTGAATCTTTAGTCCGTTTTGCATTGGCCTTATTTTATGTTTCCAAGTGTTTTTTTATCATTTTATGAATGATATTAAAGAATGATAATGATAGAGGGTGGAGGGAGAAAGAAATAAAGAAAGAAAAAATGAGTGGTAGACATGACAGAAAAATAGCTATACTGAAAGGGCATGTGTGAGGTTGCCCCCTCGCTGTGTACAAAGGAAGTAAATTCTTTCTCTGAGGGGCGCAAAAATAGGCATGCACAACAATAAATTGAATAAATTTGCTAAAAATTTTAACTGAAAAAGGAAGTTATGCGCTTTAGTATTTTCTTTTTTAAAGACTTTCAGTTTGCCGCATACAATATTCCGCGCAGCTAACCTGGGGCTCATTCTAACTACCTTGGGTACAAACAAACGCACCCTTTGAGGTGTGGAACCGTCACATGTGTGAAAAGAATTTTCCAAAACATCGGCGAGAGTCGTACAAAGAATATCTAACTAGAAAAAGTTAAGGCTCGGCGAGACATAACTAGCGCCACCATATCTTAAGAGTTAAAATGCAGTGCACAGAAGCCAACATACAGACTGTGTAACGTACTAGGAAATGTGACGTACCTGCCAGAAGGACGCACACAACATAAAGGCAGATAGGAATCAGAATAAAACGTCCGCGTAGCTCAATTGGTAGAGTGACTTATTCCGGAATGAGGGGATCCGGGTTCGAGTCCTGGCGTGGACAGAAATGACGGAGAAATTTACTTCGTTATAATGGCGCCCGAACTATCCGGATGACCCGACCGTTCAAAATCTCGCAATAGTGTGATGTTATTTCCACACCGCGAGATAGGAAAAATAAGAGAATCCCTTCTCCAGCACTTCGAAAAAAAAAAAAAAAAAAAAAATGAAGGGGAGATGATGTAACGTACTAGGAGATGTGACGTACCTGCCAGAAGGACGCACACGACATAAAGGCAGATAGGAATCAGAATAAAACGTCCGCGTAGCTCAATTGGTAGAGTGACTTATTCCGGAATGAGGGGATCTGGGTTCGAGTCCTGGCGTGGACAGAAATGACGGAGAAATTTACTTCGTTCTAACTGATGCCGGAGCAGACTGCGCATGCGTATTTCTGTTGACTTCAATTCTTTGGGTAAAGAACAGTCAGCCGAGCTACGTGATTGTTACCTTCTCGGTAGCATAACCACTTCGCAAATCGGATATGTTAGTTTTGTTACGCCAATCGGGTAGTTAAGGCTTTTGTTTGTTCTTCAGTTTATCAGAAACATTTTCAGTTATGCCAAATACTAGGGAATGCCTGCATTTTGTACGGATCCTTAGGCCTAACTATAATATTTGCTAAAATTTAATTTAAATAGTAATACTAATGTTATTGCATATTTTTCTCACCAAAATAAGGGATTGGCGGGAGATCAGAAAACAGCAACAACAACAAGAAAAAAACTGCTCTAAGCATATAGTCATCAGATTGAAAAAACCCATCGTGGATCAAAGAAAAGCTTCACTGCCGTAGTCCCCCTAACGTGTTTTGCTCCTGAATGTTAACTTTCCCACAGAGCATATTACATCTTAAGATGTGATGGCGCTGTTGTCGCCTGTTTTACGTTATCTCTATGAGATGATCAAATGATCACATGTAGAGGATTTTAGGAAGGGAGTGTCTGACCACAGGTCTTAAACAACCCTTAGAAATAGGAAGCTAGGAGATTTGGGCCAGAGTGCCCAGATAGGAAAGTGACACGGAAGCGAAGTAGAAAGGGGGAGGAAGACGCCCTTATTTATTACCGGGGGCCAGTGCCCGGGGTCCGACGGCTTAACTAGCTCATTCGACGCACGGCGGATATTTAGTGGATCGAGCGTTCGTACCTGCCTAGGATCGAACCTGAGGTCCTTTCCGTGGCAGTCACGAACGTTGCCCACCAGGCCATCCGCGGCCCTATCTCTATGAGAGTTGGCCTTCACGCGTTATATATTCTTTGAGTCATGTAGAACAATATGCGGGTATGACTAATCTCTGTGACCTTTCCTATAATACGCTGTGGGTATGAAGATCTAATTTGTCATCTGTGCTTTGCCGTAGAAAGTCCGTCTGAGTGTTTAACCTCTAACGAAATTTTTCCAAGCCCTACACCGAAAGCACCTTTCTATTGCTGCGTTCACTATCTGATACTCATTCATTATGTGCTAGCTTGTTTTTTATTCTGCATTTTTGCGGAGTGCTGTTTTGTCGGCATTCACATAACTTTTACGCATTACTTGCTACTCACCACGTGGCTCTTGGGTGTTTACCTAGTTTTAGTAAAATTATGTCAGAAATCGTGTGATTTTTGAGCGATCATAATACGAGTACTTTCCTATAATGAAGAAAGTAAAAACTGCGTAGTCTTTTAGTAGAAGTAGGAAACATTTGAACTCGAAGGGGCGTAATATCAATTCCTGCATTCCGAGATAAATAAGTCTTGCTCTGCCCTAGACGCAGAGAAAAAAGAATGAGAAAGTGAGTGCAGAAGTAGAGAGAAAAGGAGTGAGTGATAGAAAGAGAGAGAAAAAGAATAAGAAAGTGAGTGATAGAAGGAGAGAGAAAAAGAATAAGAAAGTGAGTGATAGAAGAAGAGAGAAAAAGAATAAGAAAGTGAATGATAGAAGTAGAGAGAGAAAGAGAAGGAAAGAGAAGAAAAGAGAAAGAATTGTGCTTGTTTTATTAATTTGTGCATACCTTTTTTCATATCTTCGCTTCTAGAAGTCGTACAAGAAAATTCATTTAGAGTCAAAAGGATGACAGCATGCCTTATGTATTTTACCCGTATTTCAGAAAATTTAACTATGAAACTGCACATTTTTCAAGTAGGACGTATCATCATTCCTCCTTAACATGAAGCAAAAATATAGCTTAATATTTTTGTATGTGTAATGATGTTTTAGTTACTAAAAGATGGATTCGAAATTTTTATTTCAATTGAAAAAAGGTAAGGGCTCCCAAAATTTTCAATACGTTTTACACCTCTTGTATACTAGTTACATCTCTCGCCAGATGGTATACATGCCTATTTGTACATGTATTTGTAAGCGTATATCCCTGTCTCTAGAAAGTCGCTCGGCACGTGAGCTGCTGACTACCATTAACAGGTGAGATCGTAAGGATTAGGTTTTCTAATTTTCTTGGTATAGAATTTTCCCTCCACGTAACGGATAAGTCATAAAAAAAAAATAAAAAATAAAGATTGTCTGTGCCTTCTGTTGATCTGAAATTTTCAGGATATCGTTCTACATTTCTCTACGACACTGTAAAAACACTCGGAATTTGCGCTGTCGGATTGCACGATGCAAGAATTAGACTGGGCATCTTTTTAAAGTAAATAAAACTAAACGCAGCATGTGACTATCTGTTCTGAGGCTACAAAAGTTGAAATATGCATTGTAAAACTAATTTAGTCGTGAAAAAATTTTAGCAGCAATTTAAAGATAAAAATTAAAAAAATAATCTACTCATGATTTAATGTAGCACATCAAACCACGCTCTTTACATGGTGTTGTACCAGCTAACTAAATTTATTTGGTCACAGATCGTCTACTGCGGAACGGTATTTGCAGTGATGTGTTCAGAGAGCTTTTTCGGGGGGAGGGGGGTGCTAAAACTTATTGTCTAATTTATATACATATAATCATAATTTTGTTATTTATATTACATTAACACACATACACATTTTAAATAGAGCATAACATTTTTCTTATGCTCGTACATCTCAAATGCGAATTCCAATAAATCTACACATACAAATAATGATAGTGTAAAAGTGTAAAAATGTTATACCTTTGCTTTCATTTAGTAACACACCACGAATTTCATCATCGGATGGTGTAAAATATTGAGGATGCTATAGTAAGATAATGCTGTGCTGGAGAAATTCCCCCACTCCCAACATTAGGAGTGGTAAAAATGTCCTCCCCTTACTACAAGCGTGTTTCTGATTACTAACTAATCATTACAGCGTTACCTGAAAACGTATGGTGTAAACCATTCCCCTGCCATTTTGGGTTCAGCACCTTTAGATCATTTAGATTAGCACATAGGAAAAAAGAAAAGAAGAAAAAACTAACTAATTAACCCTTTTTGGATGTGGATGATAGTTTGAGGTGCTTGATTTTTTTTATTTTTTCTATTTTGTCACAGAGCATAAATCACCTACCGCCATGGGGGGAAAACCCCCTTTTGATGGGAACAATTTCTCATAATTTGCTGTTGTTAAAAATCAAATATTTTGTTGTATTAGAAGCACTAGCATCACGTTATCTACGCTGAGGCTTAACCACATACATGGAAAGTCGGCGTCCAGAAGACTGAAATAAAGCTAAATGCCAGCTTCCAGGATGTGATGATGTATTGCAGTGCAAACATCTCTAATCTGTGGAATTAGGTTTTTATTGCGGAAGTAGTCTGAGTTATCATTGCTTGAAAAATTGCCCCCTTCAGCGAGGGCTGTTTAAAGTTTAATTGAAGGATGATGAATTTCAGACTGAAGACCGTGTGGATGTCGTTGTTTTTTTATTATTATAATATTTTCCCTTTCTTTCTTAAGTTTCTCCTTTTAATTAATTTCTCCAAATATACAGCTATGAACGAAAACAATTAGATTAAATACAAGCGAGATCGTCCAAAAACTTACGGGGGGGGGGGGCGTACATGGATTTTAGGGGGCTAAGCTCCCCCGAATAGATGCCTGAATACATCACTGGGTATTTGTACCACCTCCTTGAATAGACACTTTTAATTCTACTCATTATTTTGACTCATAGACTACCATTTTGATCTACGAACCTCCTTGTCCTCTCTTCAAACCGAAGGCAGCATGAGTCATCACCCTTATGGTGACTTCCATGCGAGACAATCCTAGGAGATTAAAGTGGTGGGTTCCCATTACCTTCCACTTCATAGTACGGGTATCAAGGACAAAGTGCGTCCGGGCCGACTTCATAAGGAACAATGAACGCATACGCGTCCCTAATCACGAGGAGTCTACGGAAAACTCCGGAAAAATCGCAGACTAGATGGCTAGCAGGACCGAGATTCGAACACCCTTCAGAATCATCCTCCTCCCACGCTGTACACAGCGAGTTAACCGACTCCGCCATGCCGGTGGTGATCCATGAACCAGTACCTGAAAATCGTTGTTCATTTTCAGATAGATGTGGATGGGACACAAATTTCGGAACTTCTCTGCTGAAGGATCGTTTTGTGCTGTATGTCTGTACGCGGATAAGGACCAGACCTTCAACATTGTTACTAGTGCTTCCTTCAAGATTACAAAAGGAGGGTAGGGCCTACCGATGTCCCTTTGGCTCAAAGTCCAACGACCAACGTTTAACCGTAGTTTGCTAAATTTGTTTAAAATGACGCTCGGTCCGGTGGCCAATTTTTCGCTGAAATAGAGAGAATTTTGCTTTTTCATTTTAGAGTAAACTCCC
Source organism: Macrothele yani (assembly GCA_039090855.1). Lineage (NCBI taxonomy): Eukaryota > Metazoa > Arthropoda > Arachnida > Araneae > Macrothelidae > Macrothele > Macrothele yani. Next base: position 32,659,230 of record CM077003.1, read on the forward strand.
AACATCTATATATTAATCCTATAAGGTTTTTTTTACTGTAAGACCTGTTGTAAGAGAACGACTGAACGTAAACATATGGTTGAGGTATCAAAATAAAGGTCTTACCATGTAGATGTGCCAGTCGAATAGAAAAATTAGATTAAGGCAACGGTTCTGGCGTTGTGGGGCAGCAAAGTTCCCATGTAAAGTCTACGGGAGAAGCGTGAGGTTAACATCTGATTGCCTGCGGTTGACTCCCGCGCTGTTGAAGGCGAAGGTATGGAGGGACTTAGATAGTCCAAAGTCTGAAATCTCTCTTCTCAGCGAACCGTTGTGCAAAACAACGCTAGCAGGAATTTGTTTGAAAATTCTTATCGGGACAGCGAACACTCGAAAACCTGATTGCGTTGCGCCATTGGACTATGTGATGTATATATACAATTTAACATTCATTCGATCCAGTGCATTCACGTAGGTAAGACGTTTCCCATTATGTAAAGATGTAAATAAACGTTTCATATGAGTTTATTCTTTAAAAAAAAAAACAACAAAAAGAAACTGATCGTCGATTCCGACGGGTTTCGTCTACCGGGAAAAAAAAATATTCGTCGATTCCGACGGGTTTCGTATACCGGGGAATAAAAAACTATTCGTCGATTCCGACGGGTTTCGTTTACCGGGTTCAAATCCCGGCGAGGCATGGATGTTGTGTTTGTCTTACGGTACTGGTTTTCTCCCTTCCCTGAAACCAGTGACCTTAAATTAGGGACGGGCGACTGCTTATAGCCCAAGCGTTGGCTTATGATCATTCGTTCGTGAAGGGTCCGGGTTCGAATCCCGGTGAGGCATGGATGTTGTGTTTGTCTTACGCCACTGGCTCTCTCCCTTCCCTGGAACCAGTGACCCTAAATTAGGGACAGGCGACTGCTTATAACCCATTGAGTTGCTCACGGTGGTCGTTAAATCTTCAGTTACAAAAAGAAAAATGAAAATATCACGAACCTGGACTATTTTCTTTACTGAAGTGGTTGAATGAATTTGTCAATCAAATAAAGTTTACATTTGTTGTTTCATATAAGTTTATTATTTTCAAAGAAAAAAAAAAAAAAAAAGAACTTACCGTCGATTCCGATGGGTTTCGTCTGTATTTATTTATTTATTTACTCCAAACAATCTAGACAACGGGGGATACGAGAAATAGTGGGCTCTACAGGTGGCTCGCCAGGTCAAAGGGGAATACGACAAGTCGCTCTACAGGTGGCCCGTCAGGTCTCCTGACCTGACCTGACCCCTTGCCGCTTTTTCTTATGGAGGTATGTTAAGGATAATGTTTACGTGCCACCATTGCCCACAACGCCAGATGAACTCAAAGTTCGCATTCATAGTGCTCTGCAGACGTTGACAACAGACATGCTTGATCACGTATGTGGCAGGAATTTGATTATTGCCTCGACGTAGTTCCCGTGACCAACGGAAGTCACATAGAACATTTATAAGATATGAAAACAAAATTTGGACAGTTTTTTCTTTATCCTATGTACATTTATAATCGCTGTATATTTAGAAACATATAATATACAGTCAGTTTAATTCAGATGAATTATTTTTCCTGTAAATTGTTACATGAATTGAAGCCTGCGTGCTCACATTCAGGCAAAAGTTATCTTCCTGTTCTAAAGTGCAATTTACAAGCCAATAAAATAATGGACAAACCAACCGTAAGTGGTTTCGCTGATTCGTTATCCTGACCGTTTAGTGAAATTTGTGGTTACAAGTGCTGTATTTGTATTCACAGAATTCAGTACGGACTATTGCGGAGACGAAGTTCATAGTCAAGCAAATAAGCATTTTAGCAAACGTAAACCTAAACCTTGCAGCTATTACTACTACAACTATTAAAATTAATTACAACTTTATATGGGCTTAAAATTTTGAGTTCCCACGTCCTTGCAACTCAATAAATAACTGCTGCCGTTTTAGATAGTTTATATAAAGTTCAATTTATTTTTGGGGATCTCTTCCTTGAGCAGCTGTTATTTGAAATATTTCATATGTTATGAATATTTTTATAAATATAATATAAGTGACCTCTTAATACGAAAACAACATCTTCGCTGTGGCTACATCATAAACTGCATTTTCATCAACAACCTGCTATTAAAAATTATGGCAGAAAACTTCCTTTGCATTTGAGAACAACCGTTGTCAAACGCAGGCGTTCACGCCTACAATTTAGCTGTTTCATCAATTATTAATGCGTTCTTCGCACACCTCAATTTCCTGAGCTTTTACTTCCTTCTTCTGTTCCTTACAAACTGCTTTATCTCTTGTCCAGTTCATTATTCATCACAGCGAAGCATTCGATGTAATCTAACCTATAATTTCAGTCTTCTGATTCACAAAACTAGAGAGTATGATCTATTTTAGTGTTTTCATAAATGAGCTGCGATCCAGAAAAAAAAAAATCGCATCATGAACATTTGACGCAGAGTGAGGAAGCACAACTCCTGAGGTAGAACATGGTTTTGCTTGTTTGTATAAGGTAGTAAATGAATTAAAAAACAAAGGGAAATTTTGTTTTTAATTCATTTCAGATTTCAGAGTGGTGACACGTGCAATAGAGTTTTAACAAAAAGTAACTCTGATGTCGTGCAGCTTTTTTTTCTTCAATTTTCTGTTTTTCCCCTGTAAGTCTGGTTTCATAAATCCTTCAAAATCGGCCGTGGTTTCGTAGAAAACAAGATGAATGTCTTTTCAATCAAACAACTAAACAATTGTTCAAGATTTCAAAGAAGCTTAAACCGAACAGGATTATCCTTTGCCGTCCTCCAGAGAATTATTATTTTAGTCATATGCAACTCTCGCTTTCTCTCTCTCTCTCTGATGAAGATTCTGTTAATCGTTCAAAGACTTTGCTCAAGGCCGGCTGGACAATCAGGACAACCGGAACGGTCGCCCGAGGCCCCGCGGTTTTACGGGGTCTGCAGTTTAGGAAGTGAAAACAAAATCCTAATCAATATAATTTATTATTATTATTATTATTACTAGCAGTCACGCCCGTTCTCTGAACGGTGAATCTATAATTTTTTGAACATAAAATTAAGGAAAAGAAAAGTAATTAATAGAAAGAAAAGTAATTTAAGATCCGTAACTGTTTCACGATTTAGAACAGGGTCATGACGTTAATGCATACGATTTGACGTAAAAAGGATCAGGCTTTGGCGACCCTTAATGTTAAATCAAAATTTCATGGAATTTTTACAGCATTTCAACGTTTCTAGCATAATTATCTTTAAACTTATTAGCATTTTGAACAGTAAAGCTAAGCCTCCCTTTTGAACTGTTTGGTTTTTAGACTTTTTAGGGATCCGGACCTTAAGAACTATCAGCATGCCAATTTTCAGATCTGAAGGTTATTAAGAAGTGCTCGAACAATTCACGAAAAATTCAAGCAGAGAACGTTCCAAAACCGCAATTTTAATTTTTTTGTTTTGTTTTATTTTCGGATTTTTAAGTATTCGGACCTTAAGACCTATCAACATGACAATTTTTTTATCTCCAGGTCATGTAGAAGTGGTCGAACAATTCGCGAAAATTTCGAGCAGAGAAAAGTTCCATAGCCACCATTTTTATTTTTATTTTATTTTATTTTATTTTATTTTATGCCGGCGGAAAACGCCGAACTTTAAAAGCGACGCTACGTCATTACCACTTTGATTGTAGCTTCTCCTTTCTCCCAATGAGAAGAGAGTGCTAAAAATAGCTGCGTCACCATGGCAGCAGGTCACGGGACCAGAACTTTCCTGTGTGGTTACCGTTGAAGACAAATGAAGTTGTTCGTTCCCTTCCTTTGCGTCTTTAAAAAAATTCTTACAAATCAGAAAATGATTTTTTCTTAATTTTCTTTTTAAAAGAGGGATGGTAGTCTTGAGTTCATGCTGTAAAAATTGCAATGCGTTAGGATTTATTGTTTGCCATGTCTCCTTTTTTTTAAATGAATCCCATCGCGAAATAAAGAATTTTGTGAAATTTAAAAAATTAATTTCTCATAAACTAAATCGAAATTAAAAAAAAGGGCGACGAGGTGCAAAAATTCGGCGACGGCTCTACATGCCCACAAAGTTTCGTGGTTCTGCTGCTGTTAGTGTGCCCGGAACGCCAACTGATAGCACTTTTTTGCTTACCTTAACTTTGAAATACAATAGCTCTTGAAGTATTGCCAGAATCGAAAAACGGTTTATTTCAGCGTGTTCTCCAAACAATTCTCTACAAACGATGTAAATTTCATATTTTTGTGTTTAATACGTTTTGCGCTGCGAGCTAGGAAAGCTCGAGTGTAGCGAAATTTCTAAAACAGTGGCAGCAGTTACTTTTTTTTTTTTTTTTTTAGAATAGAGAGATTTTCTGTTTTCCACCGATAAGATTGGTTTCACAAATCATACAAAATCGGTTGGGGTTTCGTAGAAAATAAGATAAATGTCTTTTCAATGAAACAGCTAGAGAAATTGTTCAAGACTTAAGATTTCTAAGAAGCTTAAACCGAATAGGATTATCCTTTGACATCCTCCAGAGAATTATTATTTTAGTCACATGCTGTTCTCCCTCTCTCTCTCTCTCTCTCTCTCTCTCTCTCTCTCTCTCTCTCTGACGAATATTCTATTAATCGTTCAAAGATTTTGGTCAGGGCCGGCTGGACCATCAGAACAACCGGGACGGTCGCCCCGAGCCCCCGTTTTCACTGGGGTCCGCAGTTTAGGAAGTGAAAACAAAATCCTAATCTTTAGAATTTATTATTATTATTATTATTATTATTATTATGTGAGATTCCACCTCTTCCTGAGGTTTTTGTTCTCTTCCTTCGGGGACGGGCACGACATACTAAGTCTCGAAAGTGGTACTTCTTCTCTCAGTTGTCCAGGAACTTCCTTATTATCCTATACAAGTGTTCAGAATAGCTGCCATCTGTAGTTCCATGTAGGTGTTAGGTTGAAGGTCTAGTGTCTGTATAGAGCTGTGAATGGTCTTAGGTACAACTCCTGTGGCTGATATTACTATGGGGACGGTGGTGACGTTCTCCATATGCCACATTTCCTTGACTTCGTATCGTAGGTCTTTATGCTTTGACAGCTTCTCTCCGTGCGTCGTTTGGGTGTTGCACGTGTTGGGCACGGCTATGCCAATGAGGTATGTTGACTTCTTCTCCTTGTCGACCAGGACGATATCGGGCCGATTGTGGGGGATGGTCTTATCTGTTCTGATCGATCTGTCCCAGTACATCTTGTGGGTATTGTTCTCCAGAAGCGTTGTTGGCTCATACTTGTAGTAGGGGACAGGCTCAGTTGTAATGAGGTGGTGCTTTCTTGCCAATTTCTGATGGACAATCTTGGCGACTTGATTGTGCCTGTTCGTGTACTCTGTTTGTGTGAGGGCTCTGCACCCTGCTGTGATATGTTGGATGGTCTCTGGCGCTTGATGGCATTACCGACATGTGTCGCTTTCCACTGACGTGTCCTTCAGGATATGTTTCCGGTAGTTCCTGGTATTTACAACTTGATCTTGTATAGCCATCAGGAACCCTTCGGTCTCGGGGAAGAGTGATCCGCTTGTTAGCCATGCATTGGAGGCAGTCTTATCCACATGGTCCGATTGCAGATCGTTGTAGTGCCTTCCGTGTAGGGCTTTCTTGCCCCAAGCTTCTTCTTTTTGTCTCCCTCGTTCCAATCTCAATGTTTCGAGTAGAGAGGTCTAGGGATGTGTACTTCTTGTCACTCTGGTTTATCACTTGGTAGAGGGGGCCCCTTGCTCTGATGGAAGTATTTTCTGAGGATGGTAATTTCTTTGTTCAATCATTCCCCGTACTCCTTCTGCCCGTCCAATGGTCAGCCTTTCTACTGGTGACTTCGGGTGGTGCTGGAGATGTTTAGTGAGGGTTGTCCTAGTATTGCGCATTATTTACTCAAGCTCTGTTGTGGTACACTTGACTGTTCCGAAGGAATACGTATTATTATTACTATTATTGTTATAAGTTTTGGGGCGGGAGGCTCTTAAAAAAACATTTTTTTCATTTATTTTTTTTTTAGTTCCCAACTCCCCGCCACTTTCAAATAGGTTATCGCCCTTCGTTGTACAGCTACTGAGATTCGCAGAGTTCAAATGATAATCATAACCGCCTTAATATTTTCTGGTTTCACGAAATTGCAAATTAAATTTTATCATTTTGTAGCTCCCTACTTTTATATATACTCAACAATTTGTGTGTAAACCAGATACTTAAATTTAAAGAAATAAAAAGAACAATATCGAAGTTGTTTTGGGGTTATATGTGAGGAATTGTTCAGTGACTTTTAAAACAGTAACGGAACTTTAAAAAATAATACTCGCAATTATAAGCGCTTATAAAAGTTAAATAAAAGTCCCTAATTTGTCAGCTACTCCATCTACATCAAACATTAATTACTAAAATACTGTATGCATCAGGGAAAATAAAACTATTTATATGAATTTATTTTAGAGGGATTCTTATTACTCCCTATGCTAAAATATTCCCTGCGCATATTAGTTGAAGTTATATTTCATAATTCCGTGAGAAGTTTTTATGAGAATCACAATATAACCGCAACCCTCTCTCTCCGGTAAAAAACTGTAGATTTTAATACTTTTTATTCTCTCTTTCTCTGAACTTTCGATCCATATTGTGGTCTTTTTCTTAAGCAAATACATACTACTTCTTTGAGATAATATTTATTTCTTTGTGATAGTTTTCGTGTGTGTTCTTTACGGACGACATTTTTAGCATAACGATATTATTTAAATATGAAATTTATTTTCTAGGGCGCGCAATGATTTTTGCTCCGGAGCTCCGCAATGAAATTCCTCACCGGACCACACAAAAAGTACCATCCAGCTTTCCCTTTAGTTAACGAAACTTCATTTGCGAATAAATGCTTGATTTGTTTTCGTTTTGTAGTTTCATTTATTGGTGATTTCCCTGGCTTCTTAACTGATTTATACTTGAAGTGGGGGAAAGAGAGAAAAGAAAAGAAAAAGAGAGGAATTCTCGCGGTTGAAAATCAAAACCATTTTTGCAATAACAAGCACATTTCTCCTCGCATGAGTTACCTGATTTCGATGGCGAAAGAGAAGAACGTTCACCACGTATTTGTTCTCTCCGGCCGACCATTGATAGCCTTACGACTAACTAACTGGTTTTCGAAGCAAATGGGAAAGAAAAAGAAAAAAATCGACGAAATGAGAGTAAACAGCATCTGTCGACGCTACGAAAAAGAAAAAAACTAACTTTGAATCCAGGTGACCTTGCTCATGCCAAGTAATGGGTCAGTAGGGAATTCACGATGTCACTGAACTTCAAGATTCTGTCAAATTACGCAACGTCTAATAAAAAATTAACACGTTTACACGAATGAATTACATGTTTATCTTTGTTTTGGGCGTTTCTGTTTTTTCATTCCCTGGAGCCCCAAATGCTGTTTTCAGTTTTTTTATTCACTGAAATCTTTGTGAAGTCGGCAAAGGAGGTTATCTAAAGTAAATATACAGATTTCACGCATGCTCAATTTTACAGTATTTCGTTTTTTGCTTCTTTCAAGGTTGTTCCCGTTCAGGGTCGTAGCTAGCTGGAGGCTAGAGGTGGGGAAGGGGGGGTCAGCCCCCATGCAAGGTAAGTAGGCCCCCTTTGGAAAATCCACGTTGCAAATTCTATGAACTTATATTTTTGGTGCTTTATGAAACTTTCTTTTGCATTTCATTATACCTAGGTAACTATAAATACTCTACCTTACTGCTTTCTTTTCACCGCGTATGGTTTTCTTTTTTTTTTTTTCTGAAGCAAAATTGAAACGATACAACACGAATGATGGATGAATCAAAAGAAATTATATAAAAGATGAGTACATACTGCTGTCATTGCACGATAATATAACTTGCAAAGCTCTAATTGCCGCCCCGGTGGCGCAGTGGTCTAAGCGATGGCCCCTGATCATTCGTCCGAACGGGGTTCGGGTACGAATCCCGGTGAGGCATGGATGTTGTGCTTGTATTACGGCACTGGCTCTCTCCCTTCCCTGGAACCAGTGACCCTAAATTAGGGACGGGCGACTGCTTATAGCCCATTGAGTTGCTCACGGTGGTCGTTAAAACCTCCAATCAAAAAAAAAAAAAAAAAGCTCTAATTGCAGTAAGTAAAAAATATGATTTATTTACAATTAAAAACTGTACAAGTTAAAAGAAAAGAAATTAAAAATATCGCGGGATCTTTCGGGTTGCCCATCAACCCATCATTAGCCTTTACAACATCAGATGAACACATACAGAAGAAACATTATATACATAGTGAATTGTTTGTGACGCAGGAGCAGTAGACGGTGCAGAATCGTTTAACCGACGCCCAGGTGTAACAGTTTATTCACTAATCAAGGGTGAAGGGTGAATAAAACGAGCGTCGTAGATTAGCTTAAAGTTCTCAATGAGGAATCCCCAAGGGTCGGGGATTGTGTATGGCGTGTCATCGTTACAACACTTCTGAGAGAATTTATGGATATACAAAATCTCAGTAAATAAACAAGAGCTTTTAATGGAAGTGGAAGCCAAGATTGTAGGCTCACTCCTGTAGGGGTATGTTGCAGAGACTTTACTTGAAATTAGTAGACCAGAGGGTGTGTTGCCAGAGAATTTTACTTGAAATTAGTTGACCAGAGCTCAAAAAAATCAGTAGAAATCAGTAGATCGTTTTTTTTTTTTTTCTTGAAATATCCTCATAAATAAAATGTATTATTGGATGTAATCTCAGTGTAAAGGAACATTTAAATCATCATCATCATCATTGTCAACCATTATCAATCCACTGTTGGACGAAGGTCTCCCCAAGTTTCCTCCACAACGGTCTGTCTTGTGCCAGTCTCCTCCATGTCACTCCCGCATACTTTCGAATTTCATCCACCCATCTCCCATGAGGTTTTCTTCTAGGTCTTTTAATGTCCCTTGAAATGCAATCTAAAATTTCAGCTGTCCATCGATGGTCTGTCCTTCTAGCAGTATGCCCAGCCCATTGCCATTTCAGGGATTTAACTCTGATCATGATGTCTTCAACTCTTGTCATTTTTCGGATCCACGAGTTCCTCTTTTTATCTCTCCTGGTTACACCAAGCATGCACCTCTCCATTCATCTTTAAATTGTCTGCAGCCTTTGTATGTCTCTTTTAGTTAAGGTCCACGTCTCTGCACCATATGTAAGCACTAGAAGGATGCATTGATCAAACACTTTTCTTTTAAGACATAATGGCATATTGCTCTTGAAAATTATGCTGTTTCTTCCAAAAGCTCTCCAGGCAAGTTTTGTACGCCGATTAATTTCTTCATCAATGTGACCCTCACTTGATATCTGCTGTCCAAGATAAACGTACGTGTCTGTTATCTCCAGCTTTTCTCCATCAATCGATAAATCTTCATTTCTTGTAAAAGCATTGAACATCGCTTTTCTCTTCTGAAAGTTCCTTTTTTAATCCAACTTCTTTACTCTTGTCAGCAAGTTCCTGGATCATACTCTGCAGCTCTAATCCAGTAGTTGCAAAAATGACTACGTCATCAGCAAAACGAAGGTGGGTTAGATAATCTCCATTAATCTTTATACCTTTGTTTTCCCAGTTCAGTGATTGAAAGACATTTTCCAATGTGGCATTAAAGAGCTTCGGAGATAGGGTGTCACCTTGTCTCACTCCCTTTCCAATTTTTATGTGTGTTGTATTTTCAAACAGCCGAATCTTTGCACTTGCATTTTCATAGATATTATTAATAATATTAATGTATGCATCTTCAATGGGATGTAAGGTCAGGTGATGCGTAACATCACAGCCTCTCCTTGACAAATGTCAACCCCGCCTTCTCGTGGTGCATCCTGTTCCCACTAAAGGGGCTCTGACGACCGCCAATAGCGGTATAACTATACCATCGGGATCAGAGGAAATGCTATCCCACACTCACCAACCCGCTTGGCCAGCGTGGTGAGTTATGGCCAAACACCTCCAAAATGACTCTACAACTTAAATCTTGGCCCTCAGTCTCCGGCAGCTGGAATGTACCTGACCAAGGCAGCGGCCAGTGCGACATGAAGGCAGAGGGTGCTAAGAATCCCCGGAGGACCGGACTAGGCTGCCATTTGATGCTGACCTTGGCTACCTATAACGGACGCTCCCTATCTTCTGATTCAAGGCTTCTTGAATTGGAAGAGGAACTACAAAGGATCAAGTGGGACATCGTCGGGCTAAGTGAGGTAAGGAGAAAAGGAGAAGATCTCATTGAACTGAAAAGTGGACATCTCTTCTATTATCGTGGGACAGATACTGGCAGAACTAGTGGTGTTGGATTTATAATAAACAAGAAACTGAAGGATAAAGTGGTAGAAGTTGAAAGTTCCTCTGACAGAGCTGCACGACTCGTTATCCAACTATCGAGAAGATACCAGGCTCAGATTATTCAAACTTATGCACCCACCACAAGTCATCCTGAAGAAGAAATTGAAGAATTTTATGAGGAAATTCGTCATCTAAATAATAAAGGTAAGCAGCACTTGAAGATAATTATGGGAGATTTCAATGCAAAAATAGGGCGACGGCAGCAGAATGAAACTTCAGTAGGTAAATTCGGTCACGGCAACAGAAACCAGCGTAGAAATACTCTCGTTGAGTTTGCAGAGGCAGAAGGATTTTTCATCTTGAACTCCTTTTTCAAGAAAAAGCCACACAGGAAATGGACATGGAGACATCCAATTGGGACGACAAGTGAAATTGATTTTATTATGTGTAACAAAAAATTCGTCATCGAAGACTGCAGTGTGCTGAACAAGTTCAACACAGGTAGTGACCATAGATTGGTGAGATGTAAGATGCACCTCAACACTAAACTGGAACGTGGCAAGCTCATAAGACAAACAAAATGTATTGACATAACCAACCTTAAAAAACACCATAATACTTTCAAGTTGGAACTCAAGAACAGATTCTCTGCTTTAGAAGGCCTAACATCGAAAGAAGTGGATATTTCGGAAGTTAACAGAAAAGTAACCAAAGCTCTAATGGAAACAGCAACAAAATTAGCTGGGTCTAAGAACAAGTTGCATGTGAACAAATTATCAGGAAAAACCAAAATGTTGATGCAAAAAAGAAGAGAGATGAGGACAACTAAAGAAGATGTGACTTCCAAAGTGGAATATATAGAGCTATGCAAGACAACACGAAAAAGTAACCATCTTCTTTTCTCAGTGCCATAATCTGTTTTCTTCCCTTACTGAGATGCCCCTTTGCTATCTTTAGGCTTTGGTTGTTTTCAATTGCTTTCCTCACTAGTTCACAGTTGAATTTCCTTACGCCTTCAGTGATACTTTTTCGTATTGTCTTGCATAGCTCTATATATTCCACTTTGGAAGTCACATCTTCTTTAGTTGTCCTCATCTCTCTTCTTTTTTGCATCAACATTTTGGTTTTTCCTGAAAATTTGTTCACATGTAACTTGTTCTTAGACCCAGCTAATTTTGTTGCTGTTTCCATAAGAGCTTTGGTTACTTTTCTGTGAACTTCAGAAATATCCACTTCTTCCGATGTTAGGCCTTCTAAAGCAGAGAATCTGTTCTTCAGTTCCAACTTGAAGGTATTATGGTGTTTTTTAAGGTTGGTTATGTCAATACATTTTTTTTGTCTTACGAGCTTGCCACGTTCGAGTTTAGTGTTGAGGTGCATCTTACATCTCACCAATCTATGGTCACTACCTGTGTTGAACTTGTTTAGCACACTGCAGTCTTCGATGACGAATTTTTTGTCACACATAATAAAATCAATTTCACTTGTCGTCCCATTTGGATTTCTCCATGTCCATTTCCTGTGTGGCTTTTTCTTGAAAAAGGAGTTCAAGATGAAAAACCCTTCTGCCTCTGCAAACTCTACGAGAGTATTTCCACGCTGGTTTCTGTTGCCGTGACCGAATTTACCTACTGAAGTTTCATTCTGTTGCCGTTGCCCTATTTTTGCATTGAAATCTCCCATAATTATCTTCAAGTGCTGCTTACCTTTATTATTTAGATGACGAATTTCCTCATAAAATTCTTCAATTTCTTCTTCAGGATGACTTGTGGTGGGTGCATAAGTTTGAATAATCTGAGCCTGGTATCTTCTCGAGAGTTGGATAACGAGTCTTGCAGCTCTGTTAGAGGAACTTTCAACTTCTACAACTTTATCCTTCAGTTTCTTGTTTATTATAAATTCAACAGCACTAGTTCTGCCAGTATCTGTCCCACGATAGTAGAAGAGATGTCCACTTTTCAGTTCAATGAGATCTTCTCCTTTTCTCCTTACCTCACTTAGCCCGACGATGTCCCATTTGATCCTTTGTAGTTCCTCTTCCAATTCAAGAAGCCTTGAATCAGAAGATAGGGAGCGTCCATTTTACGTAGCCAAGGTCAGCATCAGATGGCAGCCTAGTCCGGTTCTCCGGGGATTCTTAGCACCCTCTGCCTTCATGTCGCACTGGCCGCTGCCTTGGCCAGGTACATTCCAGCTGCCGGAGACTGAGGGCCAAGGTTTAAGTTGTGGAGTCATTTTGGAGGGGTTTGGCCATATCTCACCACGCTGGCCAAGCGGGTTGGTGAGTGTGGGATAGCATTTCCTCTAATCCCGATGGTATAGTTATACCGCTATTGGCGGGTGAATAAAACGAGTGTCGTAGATTAGCTTAAAGTTCTCAATGAGGAATCCCCAAGGGTCGGGGATTGTGTATGGCGTGGCATCGTTACAACACTTGCGAGAGAATTTATGGATATACAAAATCTCAGTAAATAAACAAGAGCTTTTAATGGAAGGGAAGCCAAGATTGTAGCCTCACTCCATGTAGGGGTATGTTGCAGAGACTTTACTTGAAATTAGTAGACCAGAGGGTGTGTTGCCAGAGACTTTTACTTGAAATTAGTTGACCAGAGCTCAAAAAAATCAGTAGAAATCAGTAGATCGTTTTTTTTCTTGAAATATCCTCATAAATGTAATGTAGTATTGGATGTAATCGCAGTGTGAAGGAACATTTAAATGTACTGGTATATATAAAATATTACCAGTACTCCACGAACTACTATAATAAAACAGCAGAATGAAAATTCAAACCAATACAATCCTGAGTCACTTCTTTTATAAGATATTACCGATCAGCTTTATAAAAGAATGCTGATCATCAAAACCGATGCTGGTATAATCATGTCATTTGCCTTTTAATGTAGGCGTCTTTCTCATTTGCAACGCTTCTGTAGTAAAGGATTTCACCAGTGATCACAAAATAAGCACTACCCAGGGGGCACCACATGGAGGTGTCCTCTTTGCTCTGGTCGTATTTTTTATCGACCACCGTCTATACTCAGACTGCGATTTCCTCTAATGTTTTCGGAAAATATTTTGTACTTTGAAACCTACAAAAGATTCATTCATGTCATCGCAATTCTTACGTTTCTTTCATGCATTGAATTTCATCCTTTAACACATCGCGTTGTACTGCCATATGATTCATTTGCATTCATCTGAATGTTCTTAGCATCAGAACTTTTCCGTTAGTGCATTTACACCGGTCGTTAAGAGTCCAAACAAAGCGTAGGGATACAATACCAGATACATGCCAACTTCTAAACCTACTTGATGGAGTGTCATTCAAAAAATCGAACCTTACTTTGAAATCACTTCTTCTTTTTTTTTTTTTTTTTCCACATTAGATTCTTGAATTTATGTTCTTTAACACTTCTGAACTTTGACTGATCGTCTTCATGTCTACACCTGTATACTAAATTTTGAAACCATGATATTAATACCTTTCAAACGTCATGTTGACTCTTGCAATAGTGTTCGTTAAGGATTCTAATGCACTTCACAATCAATTTAAACATATCACCGACAGTATCCCTTCACTTTTTTCAAAGAACAGAATTGTCTACAACGAAGTAAATTTCTCCGTCATTTTTGTGCACGCCGGGGATCGAACCCGAGTCGAACAAGTCTCTATACCAACTGAGCTAAGCAGACGTTCGTTCTCGCTGCTATCTGCTTTTATGTCGTGTGCGTCCTGCGTGGCAGGCACGTCACATGTCTCAAGTGAATTTCTATGCAGTTCCAACGTTCAAATTAATTTCCGAACAGGTTTCATTATCCCGACGCCCTGGTCAACAGTCCATGAAATTTCAATCATTTTTCGTCACAAACGTAGAACATATTTTGAGTTAAATAATGAAACGTACTAAACTTGAAAATGTCCGACACAAGTCCTGAAACGTTCTGAGCCATAATTCATAATCTTAACTACTTCCAAGTATCTGGCAAAGAACGATTTCCAACACTTCGCACGGACAAACAAGGAGCCATATCTGGAGAGTACATAGGGAGTATATATACTAACACGCGCCGCTGATGATGGACGGAGAAACTGTGGTGAATGGACCATTGCTGAGGACCGCAGTGACTGTGGTATCTATAGACATAGCAGGTTTTTCTTCTGCAAAACCAGACATACTTGCCGAATTGTGTGCTGCTATGAAGTGTGATTTTCTTTGTGTTCAGGAAGTGCATCGAGGCTCTACGGATAGGCGTCCATTTGTTCTTGGACTAAAGCTTATTTATGAAATACCCCATGAGCATTACGGAAGTATCATCTTTTCTAGGCCAGAGATTGAGACCATAAGTGCTGGCATGGATGTAGTGTGCACGCTTCTGACACGAAATAAATAAATAAATAATGTAGGCACAGCTAAATATCTCTCTCTCTCTCTCTCTCTCTCTCTCTCACTTGTCTTCCTAAAAACAAAGAGATATATATGCTCACACTTTTTACTCAACGATACCCAGATGTTCCGAACGTACATGAAATAAGTACTATATTCAAAAAAGTATCATTAATACAGATATTGTACTATACACGTTTTCCTTATACTCTGCGTTTAACAAAAACTAGGGTAAATATCTTTGTATAACAAACTAATTAATTATCTAGAATAAAAAAATGTAATAACCAGTATGAATTTTAAAAAATAATAGGTAGCAGGTTTTTAATAATTTCAGTCTTGGTCAGTTTTTTTTTCTTTTCAGACCAATTCTGAGGTGAGTCTTGTCCATTAGATCAGTAGATGGTGAGTACTGAAAGAATACAGACACGCTTAGACAGCATGTCCCTAATCTATAGGTGGTCTTAAAACAAAGAAAAATCAGTAGATTACGAAAATATATCAGTAGACAGGAGTCGAAATCAATAGAACTACTGATAAATCAGTAGAATGGCAATACTGGGTATGAGTTCCCTGAAATACAAGACGTGAAAATACTGTCGATGATGGTTTAGACTTAATATTGTTATGATCTGCTTGTCTTACACCAAGTCTACGTAAAGTGGATCTTTTATACATCCGGTCTTCATCTTCCAAACGTTTGTATGTACTCATCTTTTATGTATTTCGGCACGACTTATCTTGTTAGTTCAAAAGAAATTACTTCTCAAGGTGAAACAGCTGCTCCAACGATTCTCTGCTGCATCTAGTGATGGCATAAATAATTCCATCTCGGGAGTTTATCATTAATCATTCACAGTCATTCACGAATGAACATTCAAGCGAATGATCATTCAATTTACAGGTTGTCACTAATCTCACTGAGTAAATCATTCGTTGCAAGGATCCCGTGTTTACGACAAAAGGGCTTTCAAGCCAACAGCTCTTTCTGGCAAACTGTCCAGAGTTCGAGCTACTTACAATTCTTGATGAATGATTTGCTCGAGGTGAACGAATCGGACACAGCATTAAAATGAATGCCATTCATGTATCATTCCCATTCTTAAGTTTCACCATTACTTCCTTGCTGATTGCTCACTCTCATTACGGTTGAGACTAACTGCACTGAGTGATCCCTAAATTATGACAACCTACCTAATACTTCGTAAGTCCTCCTTTCGCACTCAATACAGCAGCTATCCAACGTGGCATCGATTCAACATACACTGAGTGATAACTGAATTATGACCATATACCTGATACTTCGTAGGTCCTCCTTTCGCACACACTACAACATCTATCCGACGTGGCATCGATTCAACATACATTGAGTGATCACTGAATTATGACCACCTACCTAATACTCCGTGTATCCTCCTTTCGCCCTCAGTACAGCAGCTATCCAACGTGGCATCGATTCAGCATACACTGAGGATCACTGAATTATGACCACCTACCTAATACTTCGTAGGTCGTCCTTTCGTCCTCAGTACAGCTGCTATCCAACGTGGCATCGATTCAGCATACACCAAGTGATCACTGAATTATGACCACCTAATACTTCGTAGGTTCTCCTTTCGCCCTCAGTACAGCAGCTATCCGACATGGCATCGATTCAGCATACACTGAGTGATCACTGAATTATGACCACCTACCTAATACTTCGTAGGTCGTCCTTTCGCTCTCAGTATGGCAGCTATCCAACGTGGCATCGATTCAACATACACTAAGTGATCACTGAATTATGACCACCAGAAAAAGTGTCTCCAGAATTTCTATTTAGGAGGCTAAATGGAAATTTCTGAGACACTTAGTGTGTATAAATGAGATGAAAATATGCGACCACATAAGTGTCCGTGCTCTCCAACTTTAGGACATCTAAATACGAGGGCAATCTACGACGGGGCAGCAAAATATATGAATGAGAGGTTTAATGGAGCCGCTACGAAGTTCAAAAAGGAAGAACCAAGAGCTTCACACACACACATACAAACACACACACGCGCGCACACACTGTTATTCTCACCTTTTAGATTTGGCTGTGATTCGTTTTCTGTCAGGAAGTAATACCACGGCAAAATTCTATCAATGCAGAAAAATCGTTATGTGACATTATTCATGTATCAGAGGAAAAAAATTGTAAAACTTAAAAGGATTAGCGAAAAAAGAGAATTTTATTTTCAGAAAACTTTGCATCTTGTCAAAAATACTCTGGACTGTTGGTCATCGTTTACTATCAGCAGTGATTAAAGAGTAATTAATAACAAAAACTATTTGTTATTCGCTATAAAACGACCAAAATTTTGTGATATTTACGAAGAAATTATTTCCAAGAATGGCGTTCCCTGAAAGGCAAACATCATTTTATACTTATTCGTGCCCCCGCTCCCATTTTTTATTTTTGTCATGCTATGCCTATGTGCGACGAGATGAATGTGATCTCTAACGGATATTATGATCTCTACTTAATTTCTCTCTCTCTCTCTCTCTGCTTTGCTGTGACGAGCATTTTCTAGTTAAAATCATCTTACAACGAACAACATTTGTTCCAAATGAATCTATTGTTTGTCATGTAGCAAGAGAATAACATTTCCTTCAGAAGTTCACATATATTGCTTCGAAAGAAAAAAATCATAACAGAGAAATCTTTTCATCAAGTAGCCTACTTTATTTTTTCATGCTACAATAAAGCGCTGCCAAAATTCTTTAGAAGCAAGTAATTAAGGCCGAAATCGTGACAGATTTCAATGCATATCGTAAAAAAAAAAAAAAAAAGTTCGTCTAATTCCGCTGTTCTGTTAAGGAACTGCAATCTTCAGGTAGCCTTTAAAATGGTCAATGCAGTTTTTACATTGAAAATAACCGCTTTATGTACACTTCACAATGGTCAATTAAATTACATATCTCTTTCACATATGATGATGACATATTAACCCCCCCAACCCCCCCAAAAAAGTATCGGGAAAAAATAATTCTGCGCGTGCTTTTTTACATTAGACGACTTCCTCCAGAAAGCCACGAAAAAAGATTCATCCAGAGCGATTGGGTGATTTTCTTTTTCTTTGGTTTGCGTATTGTCACGAAATGTACCTGAAGCCTACATTTCACGGTGCCCAGAGGGAATTAAGAAAGTGCAGCGTTAGATATAGGTTGCTGCTAAACAAATTGTACCGTTAATTAGCAAGTCCTTGAGGGAGTCGTGATAGTGGTCAGAAACCAGATAATTAGTATTGTTCTTCGCAGCGCTTCCTGCCTGAGGAAGGAAGTGCGAGCACGTGAAACACTGCTTAGCCAATGGCAATGAATTTCCTGAAGTACTCAAATATTCTAAAAGAAGGTGAGACAAACAGGACATAATAGCACTTCAGATGATGTTGGCTTGGGGTATCAAAAGATAAAAGATAAGATATGCATGTATTATCGAAGAAACTCTAAAATAACAACTAATCTGTTGGATTTTAATTGCGTAGCAGACGATCAGAAAAAGTTGGAAATATCAGATTTTTGCATGTAATTTGTTTATAGAGAGTATGTTATCTTTTTTTTTAATCTCTAGCTAGATAAACACGAAACTTGCATTGTTCCGCGCAGTAGAAATTTCCATTATTGAGTGAAGCGAGGCCGATCGGAGCTATGTTTACGATGCTCGAGACAATTAGTTGTTCGGGGACATCCGACCACCGTGATTTTTTGCATGCGATTGGACATCGTCCATGGTCAGGTTTTGACGCCTTCTGGTTCCCGAAATTCCGTGTCATTGAAAACTAATCGTCCCAAAACTTGCAGGTTTAGGGTTTTGAGAAGGGGTCGTTTGTTACCGCGGTGTCACTTGTCACACAGAAAGGGAAGGGCATGGTGGTGGTATCATGGTGATTGGTAGTGTCGTATAAAAATAATGATCATTAAAAACTGACCAATTTTAATAATAATTGAAAAATCCGCTCTCTATACGAGACTCGCGACAATTAGTTATTCGGGCATAACTATGGCATAACACATCTGATCACCGTGATTTGTGACATGCGATTGAACATCGTCCATGATCAGGTTTTGGCGCCTTCCGATTCCCGAAATTCCGTGTCATTGAGGAATTTCAATTAAAACTAGATGGCCTTTTACTTGAACAGTTTCACGAAAGTCGGCGCACTAAGATTAATTAAAAAAAACCCCTTTTGAACTGAAAAACGAAGAAGTGGAAAGACTCCGTCTGTTAGTTCAACACTGGCTTAATTTATAATAATAGAAGGAAGTTTGTATATATGTGTGTATGTCTATCTTTCGCGATACAAAATAAACAACGTGGTTCCCGATCTGAGTGCCTCTTTCCGCTTTGTTTACATGCTCCCTGATCGCAACTAACGTGAGGGCGTGAAGGAAAATAGTTCATGATAAATTTTAGGCATTTCTCTTTTAGAATGTTTCTTACTTTTGTTCTTGAAGTCATACATTTTACGCGTCCGTTTTTTAGAATTTGTTTTAATAGACGCCTTAGTGTGCTTAGATTTTGCAAAGCTTCGTTCAAAATTTGCCAACTGTACCCGAATTATCGGTTACCTTGCCGGCTTGTCCTAGTTGATACGTTTTTTTCTTCGCCACACATATAGACGCATCCGTTTAAAAATGAAAAAAAAATCTTTTTTATATCATGGGAATCGCTAGTCTTTTCTTTAACTCATTAGCACTATAAAAAAGTCTAGGTGTTGCATCCAAAATTGGGTCTCATCCCTCAAAAAAAAAAAAAAAAAAAAAAAGAAGAAAGAAAAAGAAGAAGAAAGAAAAAGAAGAAAAAGAAGAACCTTTCAAAGAAAGAGCCATGTTTTCCCGACCACCTGTCAAACTAATAACGACGATGACGTCATTGTTCTACTACGACTTTTCGATTTTAGTTCCGGGTTGAGCGTTTATGAACTTTTCTTTTTTCTTTTCCAATTTTTTTCTTCAGTGATTGCGCATTAATAGGGCGAAACGGCAAAGTGAAAAAGTCACCACACTTTCATGTTGTCTTTATTCAACGCATAGACTCCGTTATTCATTATCCAGAGAGAGAGAGAGAGAGAGAGAGAGAGAGCGCATGTATTATGCCGTAAATGATAGTTTACGCTGTGTACTACGTAACCATATATTGCGAGGTGATTCATATTTGACTAACAACAGAATGTATTTTTGTGTGTGTGTGGTTTGAAACACCTCTGTGAGTAATTTAAGATTACGAGGAGTTGCTTGTTACTAATTTAGAGCCACTAGTGCCAAGGAAGAGAGAAAACCAGCTGTCCAAGGACAAGCACAACTTCCATTTCTTGCACAGGGACCTCGAAACTCGAAAATCACGAGAGATTAGAGCTGAAATGTATCGAACCGAAACACGAAAGTACGAGAAATTAGAACTAAAAATTATCCAACTCAAAAACACCCAAGTGCGAGAAATTAGAAACAAAACGTATCTAACCCAAACATAAAAGTACGAGAAATTTGAATCAAACAGTATCGAACCCAAGCTCAAAAGTATGAAGAATTAGAACCAAAGAGCATTAAACCAAAACACAAAAGTACGAGAAGTTAGAACCAGAAATTATTCAGCCTAAATCCAAAAGTATCAGAAATTAAAACCGTAAAGTATCGAACCCAAATCCAAATGTACGAGAAATTAAAACCAAAAGGTATCAAACCAAACCCAAAATACGAAAAATTAGAACCAAAAAGTATTGAATCCAAACCCCAAAAACGAGAAATCAGAACAAAAACCTAAAATTACAAAAAATTAGAACTAAAAACTATCGAATCCAAACCCAAAAGAACGAGAAATTAGAACCAAAAAAGGTTCCAATCGAAAACAAAAAAATATATAACTAAATGGTATCGAACCGAAACCCAAATGTACGAGGGATTATAACCAAAACCCAAAAGTACGAGAAATTAGAACCAAAAACTATCGAACCCAAACCCAAACCCAAAAGAATGAGAAATTGGAACCAAAAATTATCGAACTCAAACCCAGAAGTACGAGGAACTACAACCAAAAGACATCGAACCAAAACCCGAAGGAGCGAGAAATAGAACAAAAAAACTATCAAACCAAACTCGACAGAATTCGTAAGGATATAAGGTACGAGAAATGCGCACCAAAAAGCATCGAACCGAAAAGTATGAACAATTGAATCCAAAAAATATTGAGTCCAATGTGGCATAGACCATTCGAATGTTCTGTGATAAAATTCAGGTAAAATTTGTTTTACGCACTGCATTTTCTGATAGTTTAATCTCATGCTATCCGATATAAATAAGCCACTGCATTGCGCATATGAGGAAATTATTAACATTCCATGCAGAAGGAGTTCACGATGTCGGTATGTTTACAGGTTTTTGCCTTTTGTCTATGGGTCTACTTGTTGAAAAGTTTTTGTATTCCACTATTTCATGGAAACAGTAGATTTGTTCTGTAACTGACTTTGCGTATGACGCCAATGTATACGCCGAAGAAATATATACACTATATTGGCAAAAGTCACCAGACACCCTTTCAAAAGCAAATGAACGGATCCGCTGCGTTGTTAAGATGCGCGGTTCAGTTGCAAACGGTATAAAAACAAGCCTGCAGCTGACCGCGATCATATCGCACTGTGAGGTTGAGTGAAAATGTCGCGGCGGGAGAGAACTTACTTTGAGAAAGGAAAGATTGTTGGGTGCTAAATTAGTGGGTTGACCATAAGAGAAACCGAGAGGCGTTTAAACATACCCAAGTCAACTGTCTTGGATGTACTGAATAAATGGAAGACACACGGCGTGCCTGAAGCAGCAAAACGTACCATCAGACCAAAAAAAAAAAAAGTGATAGAGAAGTCGAAGCCTCAGGAGTGTCGTTACAGCTAATCGACGGAGTACTGCACAATACCTCAGTGTACTGGTGAGTAAAAATGCTGGAAACTCAGTATGTACATGTACCATTCACAGAGAAATTCATTCCATGTGTTACCGTGGTCGTGCGGTTTCTCATAAGCCTTTCATCTCCACTCGCAATGCTACTTGTCGTTTAGCATGGTGTAAAGAACATTTATCATGGACCGTAGATCAATGGAAACGGGTGCTATATGGACTGATGAATCCAGATGCACGATCCATCAGACTGATGGCCGTGTGTGGGTATGGTGGCAGATGGGGGAACGCTATTTACCACAGTGTACTGTTCATACGGTCAAGTTTGGAGCTGGCAGTGTACTCGTGTGGGGGTGTTTTTCGTGGTATGGTCCCGGCCCATTAGTTATCGTAGACAAACCTGTTAACCAGCACGTCTACCTCAATATGCTGGACAATATATTGAGGTAGACGAGCAACATGTATCGAGGTAGACATGCAACATATATCGAAGTAGACGTGCAACATATATCGAGGTATACCTTACCAACTCTGTGGCAATGCTATGGAACCGAGCCTTTTTGGTACCAGCAGGATAATACACCGAGCCATAAAGCAAGGACTGTTACGGCGTGGTTTGACGATAATTCTGTATTGTGTGTGGACTGGTCAGCACATAGCCCTGATCTTAATCCCATAGAGCACCTGTGGGATGAATTAGAGCGCCTCATAAGAAATTTGGAAAGAAGGCCTACTACTATGCAATAGTTAACGGCAGCATTATGTACTGAATGGAAGCGCATACCTATCGCTGTGTTCCAAAACCTTGTCGAAAGCATGTCTCGAAGGGTCAGTGCATGCATTAAGGCCAAGGTGAACTGACACCGTGCTGATGTATGTCAATAAATGCCATGTTGTGTTTCTCTTCTAGGTGTCCGGTGACCTTTGCCAATATAGTGTGTATCTAGATATGCTGAAGAGCTTGTTTTTCCCTTATTGCCATAGCCGCTGAAATGGATCCATTATTTCTGGAAAAGACTGTTGTCGTCAATTGAATGAGGCATGACACTGCAAGTTAGATTTACTTGTGTGCTACTTTGATGTGATTGCCTTTTGGCTTATCATCCATTGAGAAATGTCCTAAAGATATATTCGTGGATCTTGTTCTACCACAGATATGGGTAGTTCCTTGTGAGAAGTTCTAGGGCACGTCAAGCATAATCGAGAATTCTCATGGGAGAAATCTGTTCTGCTGACGTGTCTACCTGCTTGTTTGTCATTCATTTTTTGTTTGGTGGTTTAACGAGCACCGTGAACAACTCGATGGGCTACATGCAGTCGCCTGTCTCTTCGGGAAGGAAGCGAACCAGTGCCATAAGGCAAACACAATATCTATGCCTCATCAGGATTCGAACCCGGATCCATCTCATAAGAATGGTCAGAAGCCAGTGCTTAGACCACTGCGCCACCGGAGCGACCTTGTTGGTCATCAAAAAATCCGTGAGCTATTGCAAAGATTCGGTAGGACTCGTGTAAAGCCCCGATAATGGCTGGTCTTAATTTTGGCTGAGTCGGGTCTGCATCGGAAGTCTGCAAGGTTCTTAATTGGGAACTCCCAGCTTGGGCCATGAACAGAAGCTCAAAACCCGGCCGGTTTCAGTGCAAAACGAACCTGGTGCGTACCTTAACTATGGCAAAAATTGATGCAATCAGTTCGAGCTAGAACGCTCAAGCGCCAATCTGTGTGCTCGTTCCTTTCTAGACTGGCAACTTACAGTCTGATTGTGGATTTCAGGTACATTTATGGAACGCAAGCTGTTCGTGACTTACTTCATATTCCGTTTCACTCTGTGATCTTTCTCACCTATTCACGCCCTTAACGGAAACTAAAACTGATAGATCACCCCCGAATGGCGAAGTGGTCAGAGGCTCGATCTTCTGACTAATAGTCAGAGCTGGGCTTGAGTGGTCACTGGCTCGATCTTCTTACTAATCGTCAGAGCTGGGCTTCAGTAGTCAGAGGCTCGATCTTCTGACTAATCGTCAGAGCTCGGCTTGAGTGGTCAGAGGCGCAATCTTCTGACTAATAGTCAGAGCTGGGCTTGTGCGGTCAGAGGCGCAATCTTCTGACTAATCGTCAGAGCTGGGCTTGAGTGGTCAGAGGCTCGATCTTCTAACTAATCGTCAGAGCTGGGCTTGAGTGGTCAGAGGCTGGATTTTCTGACTAATCGTCAGAGCTCGGCTTGAGTGGTCAGAGGCTCGATCTTCTGACTAAACGTCAGAGCTGGGCTTGAGTGGTCAGAGGCTCGATCTTCTGACTAATCGTCAGAGCTGGGCTTGAGGGGTCAGAGGCTCGATCTTCTGACTAATAGTCAGAGCTGGGCTTGAGTGTTCACTGGTTCGATCTTCTGACTAATCGCCAGAGCTGGGCTTGAGGGGTCAGAGGCTCGATCTTCTAACTAATCGTCAGAGCTGGGCTTGAGTGGTCAGAGGCTCGATTTTCTGACTAATAGTCAGAGTTGGGCTTGAGTGGTCACTGGCTCGATCTTCTGACTAATCGTCAGAGCTGAGCTTGAGCGGTCAGAGGCTCGATCTTCTGACTAATTGTCAGAGCTGGGCTTGAGCGGTCAGAGGCGCAATCTTCTGAGTCAGAGCTGGAACTGAGCCCCTGGTGAGGCATGGGCTGCGCGTTTGTCCCGGGCTCTCTACCTTCTGGGGAACAAGTGACCCTGAATTAAGGACGGATGACTGCTTAAAGCCCCAGATGCTCAAGGTAGTCGCTAAATCCCGAAAAAAAAAAGGCAGAAAAAATTTCACAGAATAAAAGCAGAATTTCGTTTTAAAATCCAGTGTTTCATCTGCAGGGTAAGGGTAGTGATGAAGAAATGGGGAGAGCGCAGCACTTTTTTAAAAAAGATCCATGCAAAATATACATTACAATACTCGTATTTGGAGAAAAGGACCTATCGAGCGCAAATGAAGCTTGATATATTAATTTATTTACTACTAGCTGAATTGCCCGGTGTTCCTCGGGAGAATTTGGTGAGAATTCACTAACTAAATTTTGTACAAATCAAATGAAAACGATAAATTTTTTACGGCATGAACCGTGCCTAATACTGTATTTCATTTCTTCAATAATGAATTTGAATTTTTTTCTCTGTAGAGTCGTGAGGCACACACTATTTTTAGTTTTTCCTTTTGAGTTTTGTTACACATAGCTATAAATCGGTTAATTTCATTTTTAGTCGTAAAAAGAAATAAAAAAAATGGAATGAAAAACATTTATCGTCCCCACTGCCGACGCAGAATGTTGTGATGCAGCAATATTTTGCATAAAAAAAAAAAAAAAAAAAAAAAAAAAGGAGCCGGTATGGCTGCAAATGTGAAAATGTGAAAAATAGAATATATTTTTTTTTATTTAGTTAATTTACTTTTACGAAATAAAAAAAGAAAGGAAGAGGAATGGAAATGTTTACCTTCTTTTTTGATTGGAGGTTTAACGACCACCGTGAGCAACTCAATGGACTATAAGCAGTTAGTTGCCCGTCCCCAATTTAGAGACACTGGTTCCAGGGAAGGGAGAGAGCCAGTGCCGTAAGACAAACACAACATCCATGCCTCACCGGGATTCGAACCTGGACCCCTTTCGGACGAATAATCAGAAGCCATTGCTTAGACCACTGCGCCACCGGGGCAGAATACTTGCATTCAGTTCCGATGCTGAACTGCGTTGCAGTTCTTCACCGGAAAGCACTTGTCACAAAAAAATCAATTCTTGCACTTATGACAAATTCGAATTCAAAATAAAAAAAAGTAAAAAATGGAACTTTTTACGAAAATTTTGTATGGTGGCCCCTTGACCCAGGGCTCCGACCCCTTCCGAAAACCGTATACGGTCTAAGTTAGAGTACCATGAGATAGTATACCAAATTTGGTAATTCAAAATTGAAAACTGTAGATTTACATAGCGGACGAACAAACATTCAACTTTACATATTGGATTTTAAACCAGTAGCATGGGGAAGTAACGCAACACAAAGAATAACTCATGTCATGGGTCAACTTCATTTTACGGGGAAAAAATTCGTTCCGCTAATTCGGCAGCAAACTCCTGAACATTTGTCTCAGTAATGCCTGGCACATGACCGATTCGGCTTAAAGAACAAAGGCGGAAGTAAGAAGTCCGGTGTTTTAACTTACAAAGAAAAAAATGAACAAAGAAGAAGAGAAAGAACAAAAACAGACCTATGGGCATCGGTCCGTGATCATATTTATCAGCAGATATGATGACCGAAGACTTTCTCAGAAAACCTCTGCAAGTTCATTCCGAAGAAGGGGCCACATTTTTTTACTTTTTTATCAGCTTATGACGACTCCCGTGAGCATATAAGGACATAATGAGTCGTTCCTCCGGAATTTCGGGCCACTGGTTCCAGAAGGAGGGGGGGCAGAACCAGAGCTGTAAGACAGGTAATGCTTTAGCAGGGGATCGGGTTCGGGCCTAGGCTGGATGATTGATCACTAGTCCGCCACCGGGCTGAGATCTTCAAATTTCTTATGGTAAGATGTCAGATCATGTGAATTGCGATCGTTTTCGTGCGATAGAGTCATTCAGAGGAGTCCCGAATCACAAAGTATAGAAATCTTACCACACAGAGGACTGAACAACCCCTCCCCCCCCCCCTTTTTTTTGCGTCAGTAAATAAATAACGAAAAAATTGATAAATTCCTTTTTTGATGAATTGTTCGTCTCCTAATTTCTTAGGAGACGTTAGGTCACGTGATTTGTGATTCCAGTAAATGCTGCTTTTCCCGGTGAATCCAATTGCCCTTTCTATGGCCTCACACAACAGATCAAGAAGGGGAATTTCCACCAGAAAGAATTAACAGGGTTTTAAGATAAAATGATGCACCTTTTACGGAAAGTGTGATGGTGTTCTTCCCCAGTCAGCAGTTAGAAGGTGTCTATTTAGTAATAATACAGCACCCTGAAGAAAAAAAAAAAAATTCTTCGTGTTCAAAATGTGAAAACTAGGAACATACCCAAGAGCCAACGGTCGTAAAAATCAACGTTCCTCAGAAATGGAGAATAAAAAAACGAATCATTACGGCATGAATGAGTATCAGATAGTGAACACGAAAATGCTTTATTAGGGGTAGATCTTGGAAAAATTCTGTTCCAAGTTAAACGTTCAGAGGCACTTTCTGCGACAGAGCACATATGACTAACTAGCTCTTCATCCCAATGGCGGATTCAGAAAGGTCACGGAAGTTAGGAATATCCGTTTATTATTTTACGTGTGCTTCTCCGCTGTTTCAGGAAATTCCTTTCATGCATAGATGGGTCCACACCTCACAAAGTAGATTAACTCGCTATCCTGGTCATCTGCGCACGCGGCAAACTCAAGTTTTTAAAAAGAAAGTATTGAAGCATATAATTGGGGGGGGGGGGGGGAGTTGTAATTTTCAGTCAATTTATTCAAACCTCGTGCAGTTTTATTTTTTACACCTCTCAGGGCACGAATTTGCGCCCCTTGCATGACCATTCTTGGGGAAAGATTCCCCCGATATCTACGGTCTTGCCTGTATGTTGTCACATGCTCACAGCAAATTTTCATACGGGCTGCGTATCATCGAACGCCTTCATACGTTAAACCGCAATGGTGTGCATACGTCATCATACGTTAAAACGCAACGGTGTGCATATATTAGCAAGCTCTTTCAGTCCAATGACGAACTGCAACGTAATCGTTTGATTTCATGTTCGCCCTCAAGTTTTGGACAACAGTGTACACTCAGAAGACAAAACATCAGAGATAAGAATAATGGGCAGTTAACATAGGCATCCCCATCGGAGAGTGAAGCAGACCCAAACATGGGTAACCGTGGTGATCTGAGCGACTTTGATCGTGGACGCATTGTCGCTAAAGATAGATGGGTCATTCTATCGCCCAGTTGGCACGTATTCTAGATTTTATACGTAAAAACGCAACGGTGAAGGCAACCGTATCAACGGTATGCCGCGAATTAGAGGTCTGCGCGTGTCTTAATTTGTAAAGCCCAGCCCGGCCCAAGCCCGCACGTCCAAGGCCCGGCCCGTTTCAAGTTTTTTAATTAAAACCCTGCCCGTATATTTCTCCTGTTTCCAAAGCCCTTGCCGGTCCGTAAAATTTCAACAATTACCAAAAACACGAAATTTGACACCTGGTGCACTCGGTCATTCGACTCTTGAAGAGTTTTCGTTTTCTTAATTGCTACACGTACACTGAAGAGCAATTGAATTAGAGACAGCTGGCGTTATGCAAATGTGACGCTGTGGGCGGCCCTATAAACGGAAACGACATGACGTATGCAGCGATCCGACAATATAAGGAGTTATGCGACGGGAATCAGTAAGAGTCGGACGCAGTATGGGTAAGACGAAGGATTGCCCATACTGGAGTGACCCATTCGTCGGGGCCCGAAAGAATGGGTCACTCCATCTCGGAAGTCGTGCAGGCACTGGGATTTTCACGAGCCACTGTGTCACGGGTGCACCGTGAGTACATCGAATCCGGTAAAACCATCCCTGCAAGGGCCAACTGTCGTGGACAACAGCGTGTGGATGAGCCGGGTCATCGTCGGCTAGCTTGCATTGTAACAGCGGATAGACGGGCCACAGTGCAAGAAATCATTCGGCAATTTAACGCTGGTGCACAAAAACGTGTAAGCAGCCACACCATGCAGAACCATCTCCTCGCTATGGGGTACAGAAGCCATCGTCCCACGAGGGTACCGCTGCTGACCGCACATCACAGGGTTCAAAGATCAGCATGGGAGCGGGAACATCGCCACTGGACCCTAGACATGTGGGAAAATGTTGCCTGGAATGATGAGTCGAGATTCACGTTGGTACATGCGGATGGCAGGATACGAGTACGGCGCAAACCACATGAAGCGATGGATCCTTCTTGCCAGCAGGGCACTCTTCAAACTGGTGGAGGTGTCATTCTCGTCTGGGGACTGTTTATGTGGACTGAAATAGGACCCAGGTACCTGTGACATCGTCCCTCACAGGCCAACGTTACCGGGATATCCTGGACGACCATTTGCTCCCGTTTGTGCGTCATCAACATCCCACTAGGAACCTCATCCTGCAAAAAGACAATGCTCCCGAATTGTACCCGAATGGTTGGATTAACACTCCACCGACGTGACCTCGCTTCCTTGGCCAGCTAGGTCACCTGACCTCAATCCCATCGATCACATCTGGGATGCCATCGAGAGAGATGTTCGAGGCTCTGACCTCTCTCCATCAAATGTTCGAGGCTCTGACCTCTCTCCATCAAATGTTCGTGAACTGTGGGAGCTTGTTCAGGGGTCGAGGATCAGTACGGCTTCCCAACGCTTCCGGTGTCTTGTCGAGTCCATGCCGAGACGAATCGCCGCCGTCATCAGGGAGAAAGGTGGTGCTAAACGTTATTAGACAGGTATCTCTAATTCAATTGCTCTTCAGTGTATTCTATTACAATAAACGTTAATGCAGAACACTTCTGAGACTCTGTATAAGTCATGTGACATCCGAGGAGGAAGGGGGGGCTTGTATACTCAAAAATATTGCATGAAAAGGACAATTTCCATGCCCTTCAAATTTTCTGGGTTTTCAAATTATTATTCCCTGTCGCCGTACCCGAAAACATCCTTAGGGATAACGGGGGGGGGTTAATTCGAAAAGTACGAAATATTCAGAATTATGAGTCCCATCGTTCTACTGGGAGAAGATTGTATGGATTTATAAACTGCACCTATCCCTACTGGCATATCATATCGCTGGAACCCAATATGTCTCTCGTGTGTGTGGGGAGAACACGTTTGTGCCGCTTAAGATGCAATGTTCCAGATATTGTGCTATCGTAACTCAAAACGTTTTTGCATTTAGTGCACTGAACAACGTTTTCCGGCCGACTAGTTTCAGAACGGGGCAGTATTTTAAAATACTTCCAAATATCGCTTTTCCCCTTTACATTGCCTACAAGCACATATTCTCCGGAAGTGTGTTTTTTCGCAAAAATCTTTCGCTTTCTTAAACTCCTTAATAAGTATTGAAGAGTATTTGGTTAAACTTCCGTATTCGGCCCCAAAGTAGTTCACAGCTGAAGACAAAGCAAGGGAGCAGGAAAGCAAATATTTATATTTTCGGCTTCCTTGTTTAATCTTAATTGATATCTAATTGTTTATCTTAATTTTTCTAATTATCATAATTAACTTTTATCGTATTAAGCAAATATTTATATTTCCGGCTCCCTTGTTTTGTCTTCAGCTGTGACCTACCCCCTTCCTAAAGGGAGGGGCGATACACCTGAGGATATAACTCATCTCAAAATTAACAACTCGTTGTGATAATCACAAAAGCCACCATCTCAAACAAACGCTTTGGTAAACTCCTCGGATGGATCGCACAAAAGTGTTTGAACTACTTGGCGGCCAAATACGGAAGTTTAACCGAGTATTTATCAGCAAAACTGAACTGAGCATATGCTAAGGGAAAACAACGACAGACTGCCCAGCTAATCAGGGTCACAGAAGTTTTGAAAACGGTTGCCTGAGAGTACAAATGGGGGAAATACGGCACAGAGTTATACACAGAAGTAAGTTCCTCCCAGCCCATTTCTCCCGTGCCATTTAAGATAACTTAAAAGCTTTTCATACATGTAGAGAACAAAGTTTGCCGACGAGAACAATAAAAAAGATCGTCTGCGAGCGGGTGGCTCGGTTTAGAAATGCTGCAGTTAATGGCCTGCCCTGAAGCGTGAGAAGAGGGTGAAAGTTAGAGAGAGAGAGAGAGAGAGAGAGAGAGAGAGAGAGAGAGGTGGAACCATATTCACATTGAAAAAAGAAGGGAGCTGACCCACTCCAATTGTTTTGTAGGAGGGGAAGATGTCGTAAAACTTCTATTTTTTCCATCAGCGGAAATTATTTAATCTTATCCTGCTGTTGTATGTTGCGAGTTTTCCAAACGAGAAAGGAACCGAACAGCGATTGGTTTGTTCATCAAAAAAAAAAAAAAAAAAAAAAAAAACCCTGCTCGGCCCGTGTTTGTTTTACATGAAATATTGAAGGCCCGGCCCGTTTTCCCAACTTAGAAATGAGCAAAGGCCCGTCCCGGCCCGTTTTCCCAACTTAGAAATGGGCAAAGGCCCGGCCCGTTTTCCCAACTTAGAAATGAGCAAAGACCCGACCCGGCCCGTTTTCCCAACTTAGAAATGAGCAAAGACCCGGCCCGGCCCGTTTTCCCAGCTTAGAAATGAGCAAAGGCCCGGCCCGGCCCGTTTTCCCAGCTTAGAAATGAGCAAAGGCCCGGCCCGGCCCGTTTTCCCAACTTAGAAATGAGCAAAGGCCCGGCCCGGCCCGTTTTCCCAGCTTAGAAATGAGCAAAGGCCCGGCCCGACCCGGCCCGTTTTCCCAGCTTAGAAATGAGCAAAGGCCCGGCCCGACCCGGCCCGTTTTCCCAACTTAGAAATGAGCAAAAGCTCGACCCCGCCCGTTTTCCCAGCTTAGAAATGAGCAATGGCTCGGCCCGACCCGGCCCGTTTTCCCAACTTAGAAATGAGCAAAAGCCCGTCCCGGCCCGTTTTCCCAACTTAGAAATGAGCAAAAGCCCGTCCCGGCCCGTTTTCTCAACTTAGAAATGAGCAATGGCCCGTCCCGGCCCGTTTTCCCAACTTAGAAATGAGCAAAGGCCCGACCCGGCCCGTACAGGCCGACCGCTTGACAACGGCGGCGCAAATAACATCCAGGTTAAATGTCGGAGGCAAAAGCATCGTCAGCGATAGAACGGTACGGCACACCCTGCATACACTGGGCTACGGGGCTCCACGTTCTACCCGTGTGCCACAGTTTACTGCTCGTTATCGGAAATTACGGCTCGCCTGATGCCGGGAACATCAAAACTGGACCTCTGCAGAGTGGAGCCGAGTCGTATGGTCAGATGAGTCCCGTTTGCAGCTATACCGAGTTGACGGCAGGGTGCGGGTCTGGCGTGGATAGCAAGGGCCATTATCCCGACGAGTCAGGTCAGCTCTTTTCCAGGCGGTGGTGGTTCCGTGATGGTTTGGGGAGCCTTCTCATGGGACACATTAGGTCCCTTAGTATGCCTGCGGAGATCCTTAACCGCTGCGTGCTACCAACATGTGCTGACTGATCACGTAGGGCTTCCATGGCCATCGCGCATCCCGCGGCCGACGGCCTGTTTCAGAAGGACAATGCGCAGTCCCACCGGGCCGCAATCATTCAGGCATCGCTCGAGGAACGCTCATCTGAGTTTGGAACTATCCAGTGGTCCCCAAGGTTCCTGGGTTTAAACCCTGTGGAAGATCTCTTGGATGAAATATCAGATGCGTGGATGGTGCAGAATATCAGATGCGTGGATGGTGCGAATATCAGATGCGTGGATGGTGCGGAATATCAGATGCGTGGATCCTGGACAGACGCCTCGGTCAGAGTTTTGGACACTGATGCAACAGGCATGGCTGGCATTACCTCCGGAAACCCTCCGGCATCTGGTGGAGTCGATTCCTCGGCGTGTATATTTGCGCTAAAGGAGGACCAACACGCTATTAGGTAGAAATCTCTAATGTTTTGTCCATTGAGTGTATATCTCTTAATTTACCAACACGCACCGCCTAAAAAAGTGTGATTAAAAATTGTCGTAATCCATTTAAAGAGTGCGCCAATTTTTTCGGGGGAAGGGGGCTGAATCATTTATCTCTGGGGGAGGAAGAGATCCCGCAGTTTTGAATGATTAGCCGATGCCATTTATTATGCTGCATGCACCTGAAGCAGATTATTTCCCCGTCACGAAGATGTACTGAACTTGGAAACGAAGAAGACGGCATCTATGGTCAAAAAAGGAAGTGTCTTGTATCAGAAGAAGGAAGTCGAAGACATATCCCTCGTGGCAGATTTCGGATGAGCTATTACTTGACCTGCTGGAGTACAATAATAAATTGCTCTTTGTTCATCTACAACAGAAGTAACGAATGGAAATAAGGAGGAGAATAAAACATACATATAAAAAAAATCATTCTGCCTTTGAGATGGATGATACACATCGGAAGGGAAAGGGAAAGTTGAAGGTGTCCTCGTATTTAACGGCCTGGAGGAAAAGTTATTTATATATCCGTACATTCTGTTCCTTCCTTACTTTCTCTTCCTTCTGTAATTCAGCACAGTCTAGGAAGAGTGTGTTGTGAACAAAGCTTGTTTTTCTTTTACCGAGAGCATCTTTGCATTCAAACCTTGTCATCTGTCAAACCTGAGGCTGATAAGATCAGCTACAAAGACAACCTATGTTTTTAGAGGAGTTAAATGAAACCGTGTAGCTGAAATACGTTGTAGGCAAATGGAATTTCGCCAGCTACTAGGACAAAAGGAATCAATCCGTGCTCTTATTTAAATTTCCTCTCCTTTTCTATTAGTGAAAAGGTTTTCTTTAGCATGTCTTTTGTTATGCATGTCAAACTAGATTGACGACATCGAAATATCAAGTGCGATGAGTACCTGTTTTGACAAATGGCTCAAATCTAATACGGTTAAGTTATTTCTAGCTCTCTATTTTTTTTTCTGTTATGTTGTTGTTATTCTAATTTTAAACTGTATAGTCAGTAAGGTTCTAAAAAACTGGATTTCATTTCCCCTATTAGTAACGAACTAGTCATGAAGTCTCCCTGTTGTGAATGTGAATAGGGTTAGATATCAGTGGTTTTCCGAAAACTCATGAAGAACAGAAGTGCAAGAACATTTGGAATAAAAAAAAAAAAAAAAAAAAAAAAAGAGGGAAAGAAGAAAAAAAGCAGGCAGTTTAACAAGATCCCTTATACAAATTTTGAAGTTGTGAATCCGTTTATTGGTGTAAATATACGTGAATGGTAAGTCAGATAGTCCGAAAACTTGAAAAATTCGTCGTCCTGGAGCGGAAAACGAAGTCGCGTCTCCCGGCTATTGTTCAATGGTGTAATCCCGTATTTCATTCATTGAAGATCACTTATATAAAGAAGATACACAAAATGCAAGGAAATCGAAATGGTGGTTATGGTAAACGGTTGGGGTGGGGGTAGGGGGCAGATTTTTTTAAAACCTGGTAGGGCAACTGCGCATATGAAAAGGTATAAAAAATGGTAAGCATAGAGAAAGATATTCAATCTAACAGAAAATTCCGGCTGATTTTGAGAATTTGAGATGTAACCTTAAATAAAGAAATACATTTGCGTCTCCTAGGTTAGAAAAATGTGTATCAAAAAAGTAGGCAATGTACGTAAAACGTTCGCCTTACAGAAAGCTTGTGAACACACAAATTTGTCGGTAACAGAATCGAATTCGCGCCTCCTCGGTCAGGAGCCAGTTGCTCTGACAGACTGAATTACACCGACGGAATGCATTGCTGCAGGTCAATCGTCTTGGCACGTGCTTCACCTCTGTAGTACGTCACAAGCTACCCGATCGAAAAAGAATTTTCTCAATCAGAAAATTTATTTATTTATTTATAATTGGAGGTTTAACGACCACCGTGAGCAACTCAATGGGCTATAAGCAGTCGCCCGTCCCTAATTTAGGGTCACTGGTTCCAGGGAAGGGAGAGAGCCAGTGCCGTAAGACAAACACAACATCCATGCCACACCGGGATTCGAACCCGGACCCCTTTCGGACGAATGATCAGAGGCCATTGGCTTAGACCACTGCGCCACCGGGGCGGCTCAATCAGAAAAAGAACCAAACATCTTACTGTATTTCTTGCTAGTTATTTTTATGCATACGCAGAGCGATTGAATGTAGAAATACTTAAAACAACGTTTGAGATTTAAATTCAATATACAATATATTGACAAAAGTCACAGGACACCCCTTAAAAAACAAATGAACGGATCCGCTGCGTTATTAAGATGCGCGGTACAGCTGCAAATGGTATAAAACCAAGCCTGCGGCTGACTGCGATCATATCGCACTATGAGGTTGAGTGAAAATGCCGCCGCGGGAGAGAACTGATCTTGAGAAAGGAAAGATTGTCGGGTGTTATATTAGTGGGTTATCCATAAGTGAAACCGAGAGGCGTTTAAACATACCCAAGTCAACTGTTTTGGACGTACTGAATAAGTGGAAGACACATGGCGTGCCTGAAGCAGCAAAACGTACCGGCAGACCAAAGAAAATCAGTGATAGAGGCCGTCGAAGCCTCAGGAGAGTCGTTACAGCTAATCGACGGAGTACTGCACAAGACATCAGTGTACAGGTGAGTAAAAATGCTGGAACCTCGGTATGTACACGTACCATTCACAGAGAACTTCATTCCATGGGTTACCGTGGTCGTGCGGCTGCTGATAAGCCTTTCATCTCACTCGGAATGCTACTCGTCGTTTAGCATGGTGTAAAGAACATTTATCGTGGACCGTAGATCAATGGAAACGGGTCCTACGAACTGATGAATCCAAATACACGATTCGTCAGTCTGGTGGCCATGTGTGGGTATAGCGGCAGCTGGGTGAAAGCTATTTACCGCAGTGTACTGTTCCTACGGCTAAGTTTGGAGCTGGCAGTGTACTCGTGTGGAAGGTGTTTTTCGTGGTATGGTCCCTGCCCATTGGTTATCGTGTACAAACCTGTTAACCAGCACGTCTACCTCGATATTCTGGACAATTATGTCCTACCAACTGTGTGGCAATACAATGGAACCTAGCCTTATTAGTACCAGAAGGATAATGCTCCGAGCCGTAAAGCAAGTACTGGTTATGGCGTGGTTTGACGATAATTCCGTATCGTGTTTGGACTGGCCAGCACAGAGCTCTGATCTTAATCCCATAGAGCACCTATGGGATGAATTAGAGCGCCGCATAAGAAGTTTGAAACCAAGGCCTACTACTAAGCAACAGTTACCGACAGCATTATGCACTGAATGGAAGCGCATACCTATCGCTGTGTTCCAGAACCTTGTCGAGAGCATGTCTCGAAGGGTCAGTGCATGCATTAAGGCCAAAGGTGGACCGACACCGTATTAATGTATGTCAGTAAATGCTGCGTTGTGTTTCTCTTCTAAGTGTCTGATGACTTTTGTGAATATAGTTTGTTTCATACGAATACTGCAAATATTGGAAATACGACAACTAACGAACTGGTCATGAAGTTTCGCTGTAGTGGAATATGAATGAGGTTAAATATTAGTGGTTTTCAGAAAACTCATGAAGAATAGAAGTGCAAGAACATTTGGGAAAAAAAAAAAAAGAAAGTAGAAAAAATGCAGACAGTTTAACAAGATCACTTATATAAATTTTGAAGTTGTGAATCCTTTTATTGGTGTAAATATGCCATGAAGTCAGATAATATACGAAAACTTGAAAATTTCATCGTCCTGGAGCGGGGAACGAAACCGCGTCTCCCGGTACAATGGTGTAATCCCGTATGTCATTCATTGAAGATCACTTATATTAAGTACAAAATTAACGAATTGGGTCGTTTAGGCAAGATTTACAGCTCTTGCAGATGTTATCTAGAAATGAATAGATGACTTTTTTCTTAACGTTTGAGAATCGGAGTGTCTTAACTGAGAAATTGGTTAATATCGTTCTAAATTTTGGCACCCATAAAAGAATCTTTTGAAAAAGAACTTCAGAAATAGAGTTAACTATATAGACTTCTCTGACGACGGAGAAAAAAATTGCGTCAATCTTTTAGAATTAGAGATGTTGCCGCAAATAGAAATAAGCGCCGTAAGAAGCTGCGAACTTGCGTAAATATTTGTTATACAGTAGTTATGATAGGGGACAAAAAATTACGCTCATTTGTGGCAAAGATATTCATTACGAAAAAAAACTAAAAAAAAAACGTAGTAATGTTTCTCACAGCGGAAACTACGCGACCATAAAATAAAATTCAAAGTCGGGCTCTTAAAAGCAGAAATAACAAAGAAAAAAATTTAAAAATAAATATCTCTACATCCAGTAAAAAAAAAAAATTGCATTATCTGAAGCAGAAAAAAGGCGCAAAATATGAGTGCTGATCAATAAGGGAAGATAGGCTTTCAAAAAGCCTGCGAGTGGCTTGGTTGTCGCATGTGGCCTAGTGGTCAACGTTCGTAACTGCCACGCAGAAGACCTCAGGTTCGATCCTAGGCAGGTACGAACGCTCGAACCACTAAATATCCACCATGCGTCGGATGGGCACGTTAAACCGTCGGACCCCGGGTACTGGCCCCCGGTAATAAATAAGGGCGTCGTCCTCCCCCTTTCTACCTCGCTTTCGTGTCACTTTCCTATCGGGCACTCTAGCCCAAATCTCCTAGCTTTCTATTTCTAAGGGTTGTTTAAGACCTGGGGCCCTCAAATCCTCTACATATGATCTGGTCTGGTTGTTGAGTGGCTTTTACGTTGGTCGAGGGCTCGACCGCAGCCACAATGCTTTGAACTACTGAATACTCACTGTGCGTTGCACTCTGGATACTGAACCCTCCGTTACAAGCAAGGTCATCTGTTCCTTCCCTTCTCATTTTGATTTTCTTTGGGAAACGCCTTTGCCCTCGCACTTCTCTCTTCCATTTCCAGTCCAGAGTTGGAAACGGGTCAAAAATTTCGGACCTGAACCCGATCCGATCCAGACCCGTAACTGACCCGGACAAATTTGCTTTGAACTATAAATTCGAAACTCAAGTTATATATATATATATACATGTAAACGTAATATATACATATTCATCCGAATGACTGCTTGATATTTAATAACTGAAATCCTTTTTTAATGGTAAAATTTGGTTACTTGCTGAATTTTAGTGCCATTTTTAGTGCCACTGTTTTGCGTAAACCAGAAGTAACGGCTGACTATGACCGTGACCGTGAGTATATTACAAATGGGAATCATTATTTACGATTACACAAATGAATTTTTTTAAATCTATTTAGATTGTATACTCTTTAAACGCTTTGATGGAGGTGCGCATGCTTTCCTATGGCCCGTTAGATTTTTGATTCCATAATCTTAATTACATCATCGACATCTTTCTTTGTAATTATACACTTTCCACATTTTGAACAACAAGCAAGGTCAAACAACACAGAATTATTCACCGGTTCCTTAATGAGACGAAACAATTTCCAGCATTCACTCTTTCCCTTGTGGTTTTCAACAAGCAAGTATTTGTTGGCATCGACGCCTTTCTCAACCTCCTTAACATTAAATCCGCCGCCCCGGTGGGGCAGTGGTCTAAGCGATGGCCTCTGATCGTTCGTCCGAAAGGGGTCCGGGTTCGAATCCTGGTGAGGCATGGATGTTGTGTTTGTCTTACGGCACTGGCTCTCTCCCTTCTTTGGAACCAGTGACCCTAAATTAGGAACGGGCGACTGCTTATAGCCCATTGAGTTGCTCACGGTGGTCATAAACCTCCAATCAATATATATATATATATATATCATCATCATCATCATCATTGTCAACCATTATCAATCCACTGCTGGACGAAGGTCTCCCCAAGTTTCCTCCACAACGGTCTGTCTTGTGCCAGTCTCCTCCATGTCACTCCCGCATACTTTCGAATTTCATCCACCCATCTTCCATGTGGTCTTCTTCTGGGTCTTTTCCTGTCCCTTGGAATCCAATCTAAAATTTCGGCTGTCCATCGATGGTCTGTTCTTCTGGCAGTACGTCCAGCCCATTGCCATTTCAGGGATTTAACTCTGGTCATGATGCCTTCCACTCTTGTCATTTTTCGGATCCACGTGTTCCTCTTCTTATCTCTCCTGGTTACACCAAGCATGCACCTCTCCATGCTGCTTTGAGTTGTCTGCAGCCTTTGTATGTCTCTTTTAGCTAAGGCCCACGTCTCTGCACCATACGTAAGCACTGGAAGGATGCATTGATCAAACACTTTTCTTTTAAGACATAATGGCATATTGCTCTTGAAAATTATGCTGTTTCTTCCAAAAGCTCTCCAGGCAAGTTTTGTACGCCGATTAATTTCTTTACCAATGTGACCCTCACTTGATATCTGCTGTCCAAGATAAACGTACGTGTCTGTTATCTCCACCTTTTCTCCATCAATCGATAAATCTTCATTTCTTGTAAAAGCATTGTACATCACTTTTGTCTTCTGAAAGTTCATTTTTAATCCCACTTCTTTACTCTTGTCAGCAAGTTCCTGGATCATACTCTGCAGCTCTGATGGGGTAGTTGCAAAAATGACTACGTCATCAGCAAAGCGAAGGTGGGTTAGATAATCTCCATTAATCTTTATCCCCTTGTTTTCCCAGCTCAGTGACTGAAAAACACCCTCCAATATGGCATTAAAGAGCTTCGGAGATATGGTGTCACCTTGTCTCACTCCCTTTCTAATTTTTATGTGTGTTGTATTTTCAAACAGATTAATCTTTGCACTTGCATTTTCATAGATGTTATTAATAATATTAATGTATGCATCTTCAATACCGCAGGTTTTCAGAGCCATTGTAACTGCTGATGGTTTCACCGAATCAAAGGCTTTTTCATAATCGATAAAAGCCATGCACAATGGAAGTTCATATTTCCCTCGCTCTTTCAATTAGTTCTCTCAGTACGTGGATATGATCTATTGTGCTGTAGCCACTCCTGAATCCAGCTTGTTCTCTCGGTTGAGCCATGTCCAGTGTCACCTTTAAGCGGTGTGAAAGAACTTTAGTGAAGATTTTATAAACCACTGATAGGAGGCTGATAGGTCTGTAGTTCCTGAGATCCTCAATGTCACCTTTTTTATGTAGCAAGATCATTGTAGCGTTGTTCCAATCCTCAGGAATTTTCCCTTCATTAAGGCATGGAGTGAAAATTTGGGCGAGTACTGTTTTGATTTCTCCACTTGCTTCTTGTATGATGTCTACAGTAATTCCATCTTCTCCTGGAGCTTTTCCCCGCTTCATGTTCTTGATTGCATGTGCAACTTTTGCTGGAAGGACTGGAAGAACTCTGGTACTGGTACCTTTCATGATGTCTGGAGTACATGTATCATCCCTTTCATATAATTTGGAGTAGAAATCTTTCACTCTTGTCAAAATTTCGCCTCTATTTCTTGTTACAGAACCATCTTCTTTTCTCAGTGCCATAATCTGTTTTTTCCCCTTACTGAGATGTCCCTTTGCTATCTTTAGGCTTTGGTTGTTTTCAATTGCTTTCCTTACTAGTTCACAGTTGAATTTCCTTACGTCTTCAGTGATACTTTTTCGTACTGTCTTGCATAGCTCTATATATTCCACTTTGGAAGTCACATCTTCTTTAGTTGTCCTCATCACTCTTCTTTTTTGCATCAACATTTTGGTTTTTCCTGATAATTTGTTCACATGCAATTTGTTCTTAGACCCAGCTAATTTTGTTGCTGTTTCCATAAGAGCTTTGGTTACTTTTCTGTTAACTTCAGAAATATCCACTTCTTCCGATGTTAGGCCTTCTAAAGCAGAGAATCTGTTCTTCAATTCCAATTTGAAGGTATTATGGTGTTTTTTAAGGTTGGTTATGTCAATACATTTTGTTTGTCTTATGAGCTTGCTACGTTCGAGTTTAGTGTTGAGGTGCATCTTACATCTCACCAATCTATGGTCACTGCCTGTGTTGAACTTGTTTAGCACACTGCAGTCTTCTATGACGAATTTTTTGTTACACATAATAAAATCAATTTCACTTATCGTCCCATTTGGATGTCTCCATTTCCATTTCCTGTGTGGCTTTTTCTTGAAAAAGGAGTTCAAGATGAAAAACCCTTCTGCCTCTGCAAACTCTACGAAAGTATTACCACGCTGGTTTCTGTTGCCGTGACCGAATTTACCTACTGAAGTTTCATTCTGTTGCCGTTGCCCTATTTTTGCATTGAAATATCCCATAATTATCTTCAAGTGCTGCTTACCTTTATTATTTAGATCACGAATTTCCTCATAAAATTCTTCAATTTCTTCTTCAGCATGACTTGTGGTTGGTGCATAAGTTTGAATAATCTGAGCCTGGTATCTTCTCGAGAGTTGGATAACGAGTCGTGCAGCTCTGTCAGAGGAACTTTCAACTTCTACAACTTTATCCTTCAGTTTCTTGTTTATTATAAATCCAACACCACTAGTTCTGCCAGTATCTGGCCCACGATAGTAGAAGAGATGTCCACTTTTTCAGTTCAATGAGATCTTCTCCTTTTCTCCTTACCTCACTTAGCCCTACGGATGTCTCACTTGATCCTTTGTAGTTCCTCTTCCAATTCAAGAAGCCTTGAATCAGAAGATAGGGAGCGTCCGTTATACGTCGCCAAGGTCAGCATCAGATGGCAGCCTAGTCCGGTCCTCCGGGGATTCTTAGCACCCTCTGCCTTCATGTCGCACTGGCCGCTGCCTTGGCCAGGTACATTCCAGCTGCCGGAGACTGAGGGCCAATATTTAAGCTGTGGAGTCATTTTGGAGGGGTTTGGCCATAACTCACCACGCTGGCCAAGCGTGTTGGTGAGTGTGGGATAGCATTTCCTCTAATCCCGATGGTATAGTTATTCCGCTATTGGCGGTCGTCAGAGCCCTTTTAGTGGGAACAGGATGTACCATGAGAAGGCGGGGTTGACATTTGTCAAGGAGAGGCTGTGATGTTACGCATCACCTGACCTTACATCCCTATATATATATATATATATATATATATATATATATATATATATATAATTCATGCATATTAACAAATAAGGAGTTTAATTTCGACATGACATGTCATGGGAACGGGACGTTAGCACATCAATCGAAAAGCTCTGAATGCTCAATGTAAAAGATGCGATGTGAAAAGTAATTCTTAATCATACAGTGAACTTCGCACGGAGAGAGTGAATCAGCTGAGAATCAGGCAAATGGCGTTTGCCTGTATCTTGACCTGGAGAATCTCACTGTAAAATAAAACAAAGGAAGGATATTTTTACGATATGGAGTCGGCGTGTTGTCTGACGTCGTTCGGAGGAAGTCTTCGTTGCTTTAAGAAAGATACGACAATATTTTTGCATGGCAAATCATTATTCACTCCGTGGGCACCAGTATCGACTACAGAATTCCACAACGCGCTTTTTTTTTTTTTAATATATTTTTCTCTGGTCAGGGACACCTGGCCCCGACCCGTTGGACCCGCAAGAAATTGTCGACCCGTGACCCGTTTCCATCTCTGTTCCAGACAGGAGATATAATGAAGCCGTCTACTCACGTTGTATCCCTTACTAGCATGTAATCGCCGGAATAATGCCAATCTCAGCGGCAGATAAGGATATGTAATCGGTCTTTCCCAACGCCATTTCATTCGTAATTTCTGACTAGGGAGCGTTGTTTGGCACAGTAATTTGAATAAAAAGAAAACATGCTGGAGAACAGACTCAAGTGAAACTGACGACCTGCTGGAAACAGCCTCACTCGGAGGTACGCGCGGTGATCGAGCCTCTCCGGGTACGGGAAACGCTGGAAGCGGAAGTTCATCCCCAAATGCAAGAAGTCAGTTGATTCTTAAATCATGATTTTTCGTAGTGTGTCGGAATGGTCTTCAAAATTCTCGCATGGGTGCAGGCAGTGCTTTGACGGATGACAAACGAAGCCTGCAGGCCCTCA
This sequence comes from Macrothele yani, assembly GCA_039090855.1. Lineage (NCBI taxonomy): Eukaryota > Metazoa > Arthropoda > Arachnida > Araneae > Macrothelidae > Macrothele > Macrothele yani. The sequence goes on from CM077003.1 coordinate 32,701,437, forward strand.
ACATCAACAAGAGGCAGCGACGTGACGTGTGTGGAGGTTGTCGTGCAAGAAGGCAGACTCGTGATTCTGCGTCAGGTTGCTACAAATGCATATGTTTCTTTCGATACCGCGCGTCACATCGTTCAGTCTAATTCCCGCGTGGCCTCTCTGGTGGTCAAGTGATACGAAGCGTTGGCTTCTACCTATTCATCTGAGATGAGCCTGGGTTCGAATTCCGGGTGAGGCACGAATGTTGTGTTTGTCTTACGGCTCTGGCTCTCCTCCTGCCCTGGAACCAGTGGCCTCAAATTAAGGGCAGGTGACTGCTCATAGCCCGCTGAGTTGCTCACTGTGGTCGTTAAACACCCAAATTAAAAATAATAAAAATCGTATTATATGTAATTAAAATTATAAAAATATTATTATTAATATATTCTTATATATTGGTTATTTATTAATATATTTTTATATTTTAATAAATTAACCAAATTAAAAATATAAAAATCACCCAAATAAAAAAATATGAAAATCTTTTTTAAAAATATTTTAATAAGATTTTAAAAATTATTTAAAATAAAAATCTTATTATTATATAATAGTTATCACTTATTATTATTAGAATAGGTATCAAAATCACCCAAATTAAAGCATACGAAAATCTTATTAAAATATTTTAATAAGATTTTAAAAATTATTTAAAATAAAAATCTTATTATTATATAATAGTTATCACTTATTATTATTAGAATAGTTATCAAAATCCCCCAAATTAAACATACGAAAATCTTATTAAAATATTTTAATAAGATTTTAAAAATTATTTAAAATAAAAATCTTATTATTATATAATAGTTATCACTTATTATTATTAGAATAGTTATCAAAATCCCCCAAATTAAACATACGAAAATCTTATTAAAATATTTTAATAAGATTTTAAAAATTATTTAAAATAAAAATCTTATTATTATATAATAGTTATTACTTATTATTATTAGAATAGGTATCAAAATCCCCCAAATTAAACATACGAAAATCTTATTAAAATATTTTAATAAGATTTTAAAAATTATTTAAAATAAAAATCTTATTATTATATAATAGTTATCACTTATTATTATTAGAATAGTTATCAAAATCCCCCAAATTAAACATACAAAAATCTTATTAAAATATTTTAATAAGATTTTAAAAATTATTTAAAATAAAAATCTTATTATTATATAATAGTTATCAAAATTCCCCAAATTAAACGTACGAAAATCTTATTAAAAAAAAGATTTTTTTAATAAGATTTAAGAAATTATTTCAAATAAAAATCTTTTATGAGATTTTCAGTTTTTTAATTTGTTAAACACCCAAATTGAAAATATAAAAATCTTATTATTAATCACCTCTCTTATCCTGCCAGTGCCACCTTGTTTCCAAACGAGTCGTCACTTTCACATGAATCTCTTCTCCAGCATGTTACCTGTTTATTAAAACTCCTGTACTAAACAACGCTCTCCAGTCATGAGAGTGTAATAACGTTTGGGTAAAACCAATTTACATGTCTTTAATCAGACGCCAAAGATAATTGCAAGTTATTTTTTGATCAGCCTTGCCTTCTTATTCAAACACCTGAGCCAAACAACGCCCTGTAGTCAGGAAAATGTAACGGCGTCGGGAGATACCGATTTACATATTGTGAAAACTCCAATTTTCTGGTGACGCATTCGAATCCTCATCCTCACGCTCCGGAGCGGAATACCTTCCCAATTAAGCTACGTGGACGGAATTCATCGCTGTAACTTTGCCTGCTTGACATGTGCTTCACCTCTATAGAACGCTTCATATATCGCCCCATCCCCGTCTTGAGAAAGAGCTGGGACGGCATGATTAGTTTGAGGGTGCGGGACAGCCGGAAAACCATACATGAAGTATAGCTCGCTATAGAAGAAGGAATTCTGACGAATTCTAGACGATGTGTGGAAAGAACATCACACATTTTTCGAAAAATCCAACGGCCATTAGATTCATTTCTGCAATTGAGCGTCAAAATGAAAACACATTTTTGCCGGTGAAGGATCCTACTGCTCCGGAGCTGAATGCTTTCCCGCTTAAGCTACACCGACGGAATTTGTCTCTGTAACTTTGCTGTCTTGACATGTGCTTCACCTCTATAGTACGTCATATATTCCTAATCCACTGCCAAAGATCATCTGAAGTTACTTAGTGAAAGATATCCTTTTGCTTTTAAATCCAATTTTCAGCACTTGGCTATTCTGATGGTCGCGTGGTCTGAGGTGCAGGAATCTGACCATTCGTTAGAGCTGGCCAGGGTTTGAGTGCCGGATGAGGCATGGATGGGGTGTTTGTCCGATGGATCTGGTCAGGGGCGTATTTAGAGGAGGGGAAAGCAGTGGCGTAACTTCCACTTCGTTACTTACGCCCCAGCAGCTGCGGGGAGGAGCGCAGGTAACGAAGAGGCGTACTGCAGCTGCCAGTTATAGTTTTATGAAAAATTCGAACACGCACAATAATCAACCCAAAGATTCATATTTTGCTTTAAGATATATTTATCTTTCCCTAAATAAATGCCAAGTTAACATTTATTCACAGCAGCCGCAGCTCTGCGATGTGTAAGAAGGTGATTTCTTCAAGGGATTTATTTTAGCTTTGGACAAAGCAATTTCACCTATTCTCAAATCTATTACTTAAAAAGTTAAAACTACAGGGCTCTAGGTACCACCATTACTTCTGCAAAAACTCCCCCTGACTTCCTACCCTCCACACACACACCACCACCACCACACACATACACCGCGAAAAATGCATCCTGCCTTGTGTTCGAAATCCTGGCAAAAATTTCTGTGCTTAGGGGTGCTGAAGTAAATCTCGCGGGGGTCGCACGTTGTGATAGTTACGCCATTGAGGGAAATGGGACCTCCCCCCCCCCGAAAGTGTTTCATTTTTTAAAGTTTTGGGTTAAAATGTGACTTGCATTAGAAAAACCGCCTTAATTTAATAGAAATGCATCAACTTACATTAGAAAAGAATACTTTAATTTTTCTTCTATTTTTTCACTAACTTTTATTTTGTTTCGGTGGATTTCAAAAACTTTCATTTTTCGTCGGCCCTCCACCGGAAAAAAAAAAAAAATTATATAGACCTCTAGATCTGGTTCTGCTCTTTCCCTGGAACCAATGGCCCTAAAACACGGACAGTCTACTCTTATAGTCTTGGCGATTGCCCTTGGTGGTCGTAAACCCCCGAAACAAAACAAACAAAAGCGGTAATATTATACAATATAATATAATATGAAATAAATATCGAAGTAAATAGTCGAGTGCATTTACGTACTGTAGTGGCAAGATTGCGCATCGGGAAAAGAATGTAACGGATGGATTATGACAAAAGAGAGTTGCTCATGCTCCTCGTTAAACCCCATAAAAAAAATGGATGATTCTTTAGCTTTGGATCGGTAAAATTCTTTTAGCACTTGCTAGTTCTAAACGCGATAGCCGTCGGGCCGGTGACCGAGTAATCAGAAGCGCAGTTATAGCTGATAATTTTGTTTAACCATTTTTTAACGTTTCCTTAAAAATGTGCTACCGAAAGAAAAAGTACGCGAATAATGAAGCTCTGCAGCACGGGCTGAGGAAAGTAGGAGATTCGGGGATCCGGACCCCCTTTGGAATTTCATGGTCCTCCTCATTCTGCTTCACATATTATGAGTTATCATCTTTCAGGATGATTTCCTCGAGACTGCCACCACGCTATGCAGTTTTCCGGAAAACCCTACAAGTACAATTAAAAAAAATGATTTTGCACAAATAAGGTAAACAGATAGCTCAGCGTTGCGTTTTTCTCTTTAAAAAGATCATTCAAGAATTCTTTTAATTATTTAAAAACAATAACCAGGGCGAGTTTTTTTCCCTCTTTGTGTATTCTCTTTTTAGGGGGGGGTATGACTCGAGAGGTCACAAAGCCCAATACATCTGCCAAATCAATAACTGAACAAAAAATAATTCGAACTCAAATTAAGCGGTAACATTGTCTTCCCTGGAGTTTTGTCAGTAGAAGATAAACGAGCTTGGACGAATGAATGTATGTGTTCTTTTGCTGCGAGACCCTCACATGGCGATGGGCTGGACATATTGCTAGAACAACTGGTCACTGTTGAACAACTAAAATTTTAGGTTGGATACCAAGGGGCAGGAAAAGATGCAGAAGAATACCACGTAGGAGATGGGTGGATGAAATTCGGAACGCTGGAGTGACACGCTCACGACAGAAAGTTGTGGAAGGCTCGTGAGGAGATCATCCAGCGGTGGATTGATAATGACTGATGAATTTAGGAGAATATATAGAAAAAAAATTCGGGTGTGTGTGTGTGTGTGGAAGTTTTGGAAATCTATCAGGACAAAAGAAAAGTTAATGCAAAAAAAGAAGAAAAAATGTAAGTATTATTTTCAAATGTAAGTCGATGCATTTTTATTAAATTAAAGATTTTTTTGTAATGTACAATCGTGGCCAAAAATCCTGTGGCAGTAGACCAAAAGGCAAATTTTTGATGTTTGAAGTCAACTTATACAGCGTAATGTTATAGTCAGGAATACATATTATGCAACATTTTAAAGGAAATTTTATGCTGAATTCAAAATTTTTTAAAGAATGTTATTACCAGTAATAGAAGTGAAGTTACAAACAAAAGTACAGCGTCTAGTCATTAAAAGCAACAAATAGTGGAATTTGTAAAATTAGTGTTCAATGCATTTAACGTAAAATTACTGTACAGTACATTATTGACACTTGCAGGACACGTGAAATAACTGACCAACAAGCAAAATACGCTTTAATATTTAATTGGATAAGCACGGTTTCTTAGTAACAAAGTGTACCTTCTTGGGGGACTAATGAGTCCCTGTAGTTGTCCATTGGTGATAACACGGTGCCATACGGCCCTTACACACTCAATTAAAGACTTTAATAGTGTCTGACAATTATTAAAGTGATAACACGGTGCCATACAGCCCTTACAGACTCAATTAAAGACTTTAATAATGTCTGACAATTATTAAAGTGATAACACGGAACACGGTGCCATACGGCCCTTACACACTCAATTAAAGACTTTAATAGTGTCTGACAATTATTAAAGTGATAACACGGTGCCATACGGCCCTTACACACTCAATTAAAGACTTTAATAGTGCCTGACAATTATTAAAGTGATAACACGGTGCCGTACGGCCCTTACACACTCAATTAAAGACTTTAATTACGGCACTTACAGACTCAATTAAGGACTTTAATTGAGTTTGTAAGGGCCGTACGGCACCGTGTTATCCCCAATGAACAACTAGAGGAGCTCATTAGTCCCCGAAGAAGGTGCACTTAGTTACTAAGAAACCGTGGTTAACCAATTGAATATTAAAGCGTGTTTTGCTTGTTAGTCAGTTATTTCACGTGTCCTGCAAGTGTCAAGAATTTACTGTACAGTAATTTTACGTTAAATGCATTGTACACTAATTTCACAAATTCCACTATTTGTTGCTTTTTATGACTAGACGTTGTACTTTTGCTTGTAATTTCACTTCTATTACTGGTAATAACATTCTGTAAAAATATTTGAATTCAGCATAAAATTTCCTTTAAAATGTTACATATAAGTTGACTTCAAACATAAAAAATTTGACTTTCGGTCTACTGAGGCAGGACTTTTGGCCACAATTGTAAGTTGCATTTTAACAAAAAAAAAATGAAACACTGTGGTGGTGCTAAGGTACCCTGGTGCCCCCTAAATACCCTAGATGATACGTAAGAGTATATAGCCTACGGGTTTTTTTTCACTCTCCCAGTCATCATTCTTTTTTTTTTTTTTATTATTATTGTTTTAGCTCTCGAATAAGTTGGACCCCTCTGAAATTATTACGTCCCGCCACCCTTGTTCTGCAGTTCATTTTAAAGGCAAGCAAATGATATAGTTCTGTTTTACCTCATGCTAGGAAGTCTTATAATTACTATTCATTTCTACATTTCCGGGTTTTGAACTTTAGGGAACTTGTGAGCGTCTATGACTTTCAATAATACTCAAAAAACAAAGCCGATGTTGAAGCTAAAAAAAGCCTCTGTTGATCGTCGTCGGATATGTTAATTAATTGCCAGCTTACGTTAAATTTAATGAATGCGTTGACAAAGATCTTAAGGATGACAATAATCTTTGAGGCACTCCGACATTGCCGGAGAAAAAGTGTAGGGACCTATGACACTAACAATAAAAGGGACAGATTTAGCAAGGAAGAAACTCGGGAAGGACAGTATCTCCAAGACTGATAAATTCCGTTTGGCCATTTCGACGGGCTTTAATAAAAGAAACCTACTTCGTCTGTCTTTTGTTCTTGATATAGTATCATCAAAGATCGCATTGCAATGACATCGCTTTTTAACGAGCACAGACAGCAACCTGTTTCAAGAAGTCTTAAGTAGTTGGCTCCTTTATTTAACAATAGCACGAGGCAGTCTAAAAACACACCTTTCTTGCTCTTTTTTTTTTTTTTTTTTTTGTTGTTTACTAGGATCGATCTCATGAACGAAATTACTAATGACAGAGTCCACCACATCCTCCCATCACATCAGATAAGAGGTGTCCGTGGTCACGTGACATGCTTCTAAACTCTCACGCGATGTCTCCTTGTCGGAAAACAATGGGTGACGTAAGACTCCGCTTCGAGAAGAAAACGAAATAGCATTTTAATGCCAGATCGAAAGGTCTCACCAGCAATTTATTAGAATAAATCTTTTGTGTTACTTTTTTGCTGTAGGATTGGACAGATAATGTGGAAGTTTTGTCATTAATTGAGAACATGGTAATAGTTGTTCTTTTGTTTCCGATGACCTAAACAGCAAAAGGCAGATGGAGAATAACATGCTCAAGCAATGCCGTGAGATGGCTGTGTGAATGATCAGTTCTCGGTCTCAGAAGAATGGATATTCTCTACCCCTGTTTCTTCATATATGTATATTTTTTCTTTCTTTCTTTTTTTCTAGGTTATAACAATTGAGGTGCTTTTTCCACCCACAGTAACATCCTTTTGGTTAAAGCTGAGAAAAACATTTATTTCTTAGTCAAAGGTACAACAATCGTAAAAGGCATCGGATTGTAACAGTTCCATTTTTTATTCTTACATTTATTATCATATTTCTTTTTACCACCGTGTGTACATATTAAAGGAGCGTTTCACCACAAACAACATGACTATTCCTGAAAAGACGATCTTACTAAAACTTGGACCACCTAGAAACAGTCTCATTGTTTTGAACAATAGTAACTTGAAATTCTGAAGTTGACACGCTTTCCCATGTATTTTACATTTTCTTTTTCTTTTCTTGATATCAGAATATATTGTGCTAACATAATTTTATTCTTACCGTATCCATGCTGACGGAATTCTTGTGATGATCATACAGTGGCTGAAGGAACGGTAAATGCCACAAACTAGGATGTTCAAGCAACATTCTTGATTGCATGCATGACGCCGATTACAGAGAATTCCAAATACTGTATTTCCATCATCATCATCATCAAGAACAACCATGGGTAGATAGTCCCGTAGGTGCTTGAAGCCATTTGACATCAGATTTCATTCGTCTTACAGCGTTTTACTACCAAAAATATTTCGATGCTTTACATTTTTAAAGATCCTAAGAATTTTTTTAAACTGTTTTAAAGCTGGAAGTAAATGACTTCAACTGCGAACCTAATTTTTTATACCAAATTAATACCTAACTTTGGATTCAAAAGTTTATTGCTGGTTTTCGGTATAATGCCGAAAAACCGCTGACATATGTACTTTAGAAACTGAGAACGAATAACAATTTTCTGATCACCTCACATCTTCGTACGCATTCGGTGGTTCTTTTAATTTTTTTTATTGAAGGTTTAACGACCACCGTGAGCAACTCAGTGGGCTATAAGCAGTCGCTCGTCCCTAATTTAGGGCTACTGGTTCCAGGGAAGGGAGACAGCCAGTGCCGTAAGACAAACACAACATCTATGCCCCACAGGGATTCGAACCCGGACACCTTTCGGACGAATCATCAGAAGTCATTGATTAGACCGCTACGCCACCTGGGTGGCCATTCAGTGTTCTGTCACGTTTCTGGCATAGACTATGTGAAGTTTTAAGTCACTTATAAAATACTAGACGAAAGCCCGTCAACAAGTGACTAGGAAAAGTACGATATGTAGAGCAATTGTTTAATAACCGGGTATTTTCTTTTCGTTTGTGAACTTAGAATTGCGCAGTTGTAAATGTTAAAATGTTATGGTAGTTCATGCGCAGAAGCACAAACAATATTTTTTTCTTTTCTTTTTTTTCTTTCTTTTTCAGTTCTTCTACAGATATAAATAAAAGAATACCTGGTTATATTCTGCGAAAGAAATTAGTTGTACTCTGAGAATTTTGTTTTTTAAGGAAAAAGAAACTTCTCAAATCATATTTCATCAGCCTACATATGAAATAATAATAACACACTGTTACCTACTATATTGGAACTCTCAATTTTTAGACTTAAATGAGAAAAGAAACTGGCTTGACAATCTAAAATAATCAGTTTAGGTTCGCAAGGGGAAACTTAAAATTAAATTTCATACGATAGGATTCTAAATGAAAAATTCTGTATGTCGCTCATAGGAACGACAAAGTAGAACAAAAATTCCTGACGTAACGTTTTCCCGTTTCTAAAGAGTTGCTTAAATGATTTTAATCGCGTGACGTAATGCATCTCTGATGCCATGTCAGAATGATTTAGATGAGATGACGCCACACCAGCAGCTGTGAAAAAGCGGTTTTTGTTGCTATGACAACAAAGCAAAGTGGTATATGCGTGCGCTGTGTTGTTGATTGGCTGTATTTTATTGTTGTAAGAATCTTACCTTAATTAATATGGAGTGTCACAAAAATACACGAAACAATGTTTCATCAAAGTGAAGCAGATGTGTTCCAAATGTGAAACAGATGTGTTCTAAATGTGAAACAATGAACATTACAAAAATGAACATCAACATTACAACAATAAAAAAAAAAGAATATTGTTTGAGGCAGAGATTCAACAATTAAAACAGGCAAGCACCAGGAGGCGCCAACAAAATGGGACAAACGTTCAACCGAAGGAAATTATACATGTCTAGGTTAGGTATAATGGCTTGTAGCAGTTAGTTTCACTGTAATAGTAGGTTTAAGGCGTAAGTTGGATCTGTAAGCTGCAGTTGTGCTTAAATGTCAACATTGCTTAAGCTATGAACTTGTGAACACACTATTAATCATTTGTCACTATAGAAAACACTGACGGCTACGGTAAGGAATGAATCAGCTCGAACTTACGATTAATCCATTCTTTTATTCTATGCTATGATGACATTTCAACACCAGTAGTTCACCTTACTCAGAACACGAACTTTTTGGCTTCAAATCATCTATTAGTCACAGTACTTCGTAACATATACACGTTTACAACACGTTGCTGTATCAATACACTTCTGACAAGTCGCTCTCATCAAGGCCGTCTAGAAAAAACAAGGCCATGACCTTAGAGAGATGAGTTTCCTCCGTTTGTGACGTCATTCGCATATACACATAGCCCACTGTAAACAAGAGGCTCTGAAACGAACGGCTGCCACTGAGGTCATGTGACCAACTTAGTCCCAGCTACCGTGTGTACGTCGTCTCAGGATCAGTAATGTGCTGATAGGCTGACAGATTAGCGGGAGAATTTCAGAAAATGTGAGCTGGTGGAAACTTCGAAGGTTGTGTCGCAATATGAATAAAATGTGCTAATATTTAGTTCCCAAATTACTTTGAAAGTTTTACATAAAAGAAAGAAATAAATGCTAATGTTTTAACAAAATTGACAAAGTATTTGCGAAGTTTTCGCTTAGAATTCCAGCTGATGGGAACTTTGAAATTTTCCGCACAAAATAAATGAAATGTGCTGTTGTTTTATTGACAAATTACTTAAAAAGTTATGGCACGAAATGCAAATATTTTAATGTTTTTGATGGCATATTGGAAGTCTGCATCGATTCAAATATGGAGGCTTGTTTACAATTTTTGTTTCGCTCGTGCGTGAACTCCCTGTTGAATCTTTGCAGAACTTTTTTTCAATTTCCTTCTATTTTTATTGAAGGACTTTGCTCCGCCGCTATTCCGGAGGTTCCGGCGTCGGTATTTTTGGTTCTGGCTTATACCCGTAATGTTAACATTACCGGTGTGCGGTGTCAGTGTTCCTTATTCGTGGATTACTCAAAGAAGACTTTTAAGTACTTTTTCCATTTCTTTTGCTTGACATGAACATATTTTCTGAGTTTTTCTTACTGTCGTCATTTTTTGAAAGAGCGGACTTTTGTCGTTTGAACTTTCTGTAAGATGTATACATCTTACGGAAATGCTGAACCGTTAAACAACCGAGATTTTGCCAACAAAACATATGCATAACAAATTCTTTTTTTAATGTATATATAAATAACTAAACTTTGCACGTTATATTACTTAAGACAGAAAAGAAATCTTACCTGCATGCGAGTAACAACAGAAACCAGTGGGTATAAGTAAATAATCATTTTTTTTCTTTTCAAAAACGCTCTAACATTTTCTTCGGTTGCACTGGTAAATAAACATTATATTTATGTTATTACGAGTCTTAATTCGTTTTTCTTTGGAAACAAATCACAATAATGAGTAAAAATAATAAAATATGAACAACTTCGCAGCAACACAATAATGGACTAATGGCATTCACTTCACCTGCAGTTCAGAGCAGTTAAGCTGAGACCATTTTGGTCACATGACTAAATCGTTTCAGGGCCTCTTCTTTCCAGTGGGCTATGCATATTACATGGCCTGATATGTCGATGTCATGTTTGACGTCACACACGACAGCGTTGGAAACCAATCGAAAGCCTTGGTTTGCGCGTGACGTCACTGAAAGAGGGAACTCACCTATCAATGTCATGGCCTTGTATTTTTTAGATGTCCTTGCTCTCTGTCTCTCTCTCTCTCTCTCTTACACACACACATACAACGAACTTTTTGTCTCATCATTATCCCAAAATGCACATCTAACAAATCGTTATCACAAACATCATTCTTATTACATGCAGTGATTACGTTTTATTGACCTCTGGCTCACTGCCAGTAATGTTAAACTTAAAAAGCTCGTCGGGAAAAATAATGTGTCTCTAACTCAGAACTTTGTTGTTACATTGAGGAAATACAGGGAAAAAATAATTGTCATAATTTCACTTAGGCTTCTTTACACCAACTGACGCGCTTGTTTAAATGTCAGTGCATTTTGGTGGGATGATTCCCGTTTTTTGGTCAAGAAACCGACGAGAGATAGACCAGAAACACAATTTTTTCTCAAAGCGTTTAACCGCTTAAATCGGATAGCGCTGTAATTATGCGCGGTTGTTTCAATACGTTGAATGATTACGTTTAATTAAGTTATGTAACTGCTTTGGCGGTAGCCCTTGATTTCACCTTTCGGTTGTGATCGTCCGCGTGTTTGGATGCTAGAATTCAATGCAACCTGTTATGGAAGTCATTACATCTTGCGACATACCTTCATTTCTTTAAAAGTGGACATAGCGTTACGTTTCGTGAAAATCACGTGACTTAGGTTGAAAATGTGCACGCGAATTTTTTTTTATTGTGTGTGTATGCGTCGCCCAGTTTGGTGGAATAGGACGACATACATAAACTCATGAATATTGACGAGGTCGAAGGTCTCAAAATTCCTTCGTTAGTATATGGCTGTGTGTCCTGCTTATTAACGGTTGTCACAGTGACATAAGATGGTTATTGTTTGTTCTTAATATTCTTTGTTCCCCATGACCTAACTCTGAAGAATTGAAATGGGCAGGGGTAACCTACATTAGAAAAAAACTCATGCAATAACTGTTCACAGAAATGTTAAAAAAATTTGAGGTTTCGGAACATAAAGAAATACATAGAAAATAAAAAATAGCATTTCTAGTCTTTATGCCGTTGGATAACGGCAGTACTATTTAGTTAAAACAAACACATACATATAGTTTTAATGAAACAAAAATATAGATAAATAAATGAAAAAGCATTGAGTTATTAAACTGACAAATGTAAAGGCTGAATAACGTGTGTTTCATTTCACCAAGAAACAAAAACATTCAAACACATGGCATCGATTTCTTCAAAACAACGAGCTCTTATTTTACCACCCCGGGTCCCGAGTGGTCAGAAGCGTAAATTTCTGACTAGTCGTACGAGATGAGGCATAGGTAGTGTGTTTGTCTTATGGTGCTGGCTCTTTCCCTTCCCTAGAACAGCTTTTCACGTATTATGTGAAGAATATTTCTTCCACATTATTTTCCTCAGCGATGAAGCCGAAATTCTATTATGTTACGAATATTTTTTTCACATTATTTACGCCACGATGAAGCCGAATTTCCTTTGACTGGCGAAGATCAGAGACTGTTCTGGTTCTTATCATTCAGATACTTGGGACTTCACTGTCCTAGATGGTGTAACGGTTAGCATGCTCGAACGGAAATCGGGCGATGAGGGTTCGATTCCCGCTCCAAGGCAATGTAGTTTTAAAGTTTTCTGATGTGGTTAATGTTTCGTGAGAAACAGTAAAATACACACATCTCAGAGATGTCTGATTCAGATGTATTTCCATACATTATGTGAAGAATATTTCTTCCACACTATTTATCATTCCTCAAATGACTTGAAAACTAGATGGTTATGCAACTTGAATTTGATCTTCAAGCTGCATAAGAATCAGAGGACAAATGAACTGGTGTCAAACGGCTTATAACGAAGTAAATTTCTCCGTCATTTTTGGTCTACGCCGGGATTCGAACCCGAGGCCGCTTATTCCGGAACAAGTCGCTCTACCAACTGAGCTACGCAGACATTTGTTCTGATTGCTATGTGCCTTTATGTCGTGTGCGTCCTTCTGGCAGGTACGTCACATCTCCTGGTACGTTACATCATCTCTCCCTTATTTTTTTTTTATTTTATTTTTTTTTTTTTTTCGAAGTGCGGGAGAAGGGATTCTCTGATTTTTCCTATCTCGCGGTGTGGAAATAACATCACACCATTACGAGATTTTGAACGGTCGGGTCATCCGGATAGTTCGGGCGCCATTATGACGAAGTAAATTTCTCCGTCATTTTTGGTCTACGCCGGGATTCGAACCCGAGGCCGCTTATTCGGGAACAAGTCGCTCTACCAACTGAGCTACGCAGACATATGTTCTGATTGCTATGTGCCTTTATGTCGTGTGCGTCCTTTCTGGCAGGTACGTCACATCTCCTGGTACGTTACAGGCTTGTAAACTATTTTCTGAACTATACTGTTAAAACTTTTATGGTAGGTTGCGCCAAAAAGTAGTGCTACTCCAAATGCACCACTTTCTGAGAAAATATACACGACTGTGTGGCTCAAACAAAACCCAACAACATGGTGCAACTTTGCACCCCATCTGTACAAGTTTGCACGACATTATAGTGCAAGGTTGCATCATGCTGTTGGATTTTGTTTGCACCACACAGTGGTATATCTTTTCCCAGAAAGTGGTGCAGCACGAAGTTTTGGTGCAACCTACCACAAAAGTTTTAACAGCGTACGTGCAAACAGAGACCTAGAACCATTCCTCAAACAGAATGGTTTTGTCCCTGTCGACGTTGGCTCATACCCTCTCCTGGTACCAGTGGGTCAAAATTAAGGATGAACAACTGCTTAAGGCCTTTAGTGTTGCTCATGGTTGGCGCTAAACAACCCCACGCGCACGCACACACACTCTCTCTCTCTCTCTCTCTCTCTAGCGGCAAACATCTTATAAATGTAGATTTCACATGTGTGAGTGATTCAGGCGCAGACTGGGAGTCCGGGACACCGGGAGAACTTCCGGTGGGTCGCCATGTTCTTGGCCGGTAAACCTTGCGCTAACTCAAGGAAAAACAGTATATATATTTGTACCTTCAATATTCTTGTAGGAGAAATCCAAGTTATACTAAAACGGCAAAGTGGGTTCTTTACCTTGACACCTCCAAAAAAAAAAAAAAAAAAAAAAAAAAAAATAGAAAGGAAAAAAAAAAAAAAGAAAAACCTTTCTTCCCTTCCTCGACTTTTAAAAATAAGCCCTGTCCCTTTGGCCTGATATCCTCTACCCAGTCTGCTTTTGCCAACTGCGGTTGAACTATAATCAGTACAATCTAATGAAATATGCTACCAATAGTGTACGATAGAAACTCGAAATTTTTTCATTAGGTTTACCTGCGGTAAATTTTTTCGGTTGCTGCGTTTTTTTATGCTTATTTTTTATTTTATTTTTTCTTTGGGTGAGATCGGCATCTGATTCCCTATACTTCTTAGGTGTCATGATTACAAAAATTCTTGAGCTGCAGTTCTGGAATGTCTCTTTTAGCTACAGCAAAATCACTTTTTTCCATTTGAAAGTAATTAAATAAAAATTAATTTTCGCATTCTTTAATCTCTGTCACTTTTTAAATTTCCACCAAAATTTTTGCAATTCCAAACATTTTCAGTTTTTCAAGAGATTTTTTGTAATTGTTTTACTAATGATAGATAGGTAAGTCTTTAAAAAGAAATTAATTTTTGGCACATTTAGATTTCCGTTATCACTAAAAGCAAAGAAGCTAAGCTATTGCAAATTTTGAATTCAGTTATCGCAATAAAATCATAAGAATGGAAAAAAAAAAAAAAGACTTCGACAGTGTCTCTCAGCGAACGTATCTTGGCGGTGAGGTTCCTTCTCATCAACGGAAGTGATTTTGTTCTTATGCTAAATTTTACTAAGGATCTGCTGTCCAGGATAAAATACTGTTGATTATTACCTCAATAGAAGAAACTACAATAATTCGTAGACTTGTATTTGTTTAAATAATAACGGTGGTGCTGACATACCGTTTTTTAGGATGGGATACCTTGATAATTTTTCCCAAAAGTGGGTCACACAAAATGGCTTCTAGGGCCAGTCCGCTACTGGTGCGATGTGCATTTTTATATTTTTACATTACAAAGGAGAGGGAAGGGAGTTCCTCACCATGGGATGACCTACAAATTCACCTTAGGAATCGGGTTGCTTCAGCTGCAATAATTAAGAAAAAAAAAAAAAAAGAAAAGAAAAGGAAAGAAAAAAAAAAAGAGATACTTAATAGAAGTGTGTCACCTACAAGCATGCATGCATATATCTATACATGCATGCATACATACTTACGTATAATATGCACATAATGTGCTACCCTCGCGTGTCCGATGGGCTTTAGAGCACTTTGTCTATCAAAATATCTAATAATTGCGACCAAAATGAGAGCAAATACTGAAAAAACACAACTTTCAATTGAATTCTCTTTTGTCGAAGAAATAATGTTGAAGTTTTCTTTATATCATGACTGCGGTATTCAATTTTAGTAAATTTTCTGTTCCAATCGTATGTATGAAATATTGGCACAGCCTATTTAAGAGGGGGGGGCTAGGGGCCGCAGCCTCGGACACCGCATTTTCAAGGGGGGCCCCAGAATTAGGCAGGATGCTCAAAGAATTGACAGAGTTCTACATTTTTCTTTATTTGCAGACAGCATAGCGAAAACTATAAGAAACTGCCTTGTGAATTTCTTTTTTATATCTAGTCCGCAGAAGGTATAGTCGCCACTAGTCCATCCTCGAATCTTTTGAAAGCATTGCAGATATTTTGTACACATCTGTGGTTGGTGGGAAATTTTCATATTAGGTGCTTGGATTAATTCCTGCTGTTTTTTCCCACACAAACACCTGTGTGTTGCCACAGAACGGTACAGGATAGTCTATTCGAAGTAGTGTCCGTTGGCAGCTACGACCCTTTCTCACCATTGGTGTAACAAATGGATTCCGCGGTAGAAAAATGCAGGTTCTTTCGAGGCGAACCATTCATCGAGCCATTTTTGGGTATCTGCGACAGAAAGTGTTGCTCTGACAGGCCATGTTGTAGCAACCGGAACAAATGGAAGTCCGAGGGAGCAATGTCCGGAGAATAAGGCGGGTGTTGTAAGAAGTCCCAGCCAAGTGCCTCCAAGAGTTCC
The DNA here is from genome assembly GCA_039090855.1 of Macrothele yani. Taxonomy (NCBI): domain Eukaryota; kingdom Metazoa; phylum Arthropoda; class Arachnida; order Araneae; family Macrothelidae; genus Macrothele; species Macrothele yani. The sequence goes on from CM077003.1 coordinate 32,717,524, forward strand.
TTCACGGATTTGGCGACATGAGGTCTAGCGTTGTCGTGGAGAAGAATAACCTTGTCATGTGGGATCCAGTTTCCGAGCTTCTGGATCATTCCCATTGCCTTTAAACGTTTGCTAACCGTTGACTCACCGACCCGTAGTGTTTCAGAAAACTCGTGGAGCGTCTGACATGAATCCTCGTCCAATAAGGCCTCCAATGCGCCATCGTCGAACTTTTTCGGCTGCTCAGGGCGCTCTTTGTCCTTCACGTCATATTCGTTGGCTTTGAAGCGTCGGAACCACTCTCTGCATGTTGTTTCTGATAGGGCATGTTCCCCATAGGCCTGCAGTAACAAACGATGACATTAGTATTACTATTTAAATTAAATTTCAGCAAATATTACAGTTAGGCCTAAGTATCCGTACAAAATGCAGACATTCCCTAGTATTTGGCATTACTGAAAATGTTTCTGAAAAACTGAAGAACAAACAAAAGCCTTAACTAACCCAATTGGCGTAACAAAACTAACATATCCGATTTCCGAAGTGATTATGCTACCGAGAAGGTAACAATCACGTACTGTGAGTAGCTCGGCTGACTGTTCCTTACCCAAAGAATTGAAGTCAACAGAAATACGCATGCGCAGTCTGCTCTGTCTGCTCCGGCATCAGCCTGTATGTTCGCTTCTGTGCGCTGCATTTTAATACTTAAGATATGGCGGCGCTAGTTACGTCTCGCCGAGCCTTAACTTCTTCTCGTTAGATATTCTTTGACCTTGGTGAACTGACGGATTCCATTTTCGTTCGCGACCGCCACACCACCCGTCAGACAGGCATCATGGTATGTGGTGCTATTGCGCATGACAGCAGGTCACCTCTTGTCCGCTGTGACGCACTGCAGCCCATTTTGATACCGTTCCTAAATGGCCTACAACACCTCATTTTCCAGCACGATAACACCCGTGTACACATCGCTCGGGTCTCCAGACAGTATTTGCAAATGTTCAAACACTACCATGGCTAGCAAGATCGCTCAGTTTATCCCCAAACGAAAACCTGCGGGACCACATTCGATGTCTATCTGTAATCGAATCGGCCTGCGCACGATCCCAATGAATTCTGGGAGCAAGACAACCGTGCTTGGTGTTCCATTCCTCAGGACGATATCCATCGACTGTATGACCCCTTATCACACCGTATTGCTGCCTGTTTGGCCGTTAACGGCGGTGCAACCACTTTTTGAGGCGTGCCCGTTGTGCTGCATTATCTCATCTGATAAACACTGTACGTAGCTGAAAATAATAACATCAAGGTCCTTATGTATTCCTATTTGCTTGCTCAATTTTATTCCTCTACCGTCACTCCTTCTGAGTGGGGCAATTTCTATGTCGGGCAGTGTATAACAGAGCTGAGTTCAGGCAAAACTGGTTAACCTGTTCAACCTTTAATAAAAAGCATCTCTTTTTCCATACATCCACTCTCTCCTCCTCCTGCAATTAACCAATACATTTCTCAAATGGGGAGTAGGGAAGGAACCTCTATCATTTTTATAGTGTAACTACGATTTTCTTTGACCGTTCCTTTCCACCTGAAGTGCTTCGGGAGGCCGGCATCTAAAATTATCGGGCGGTGCTGCAATTGTATGTTGCTCAAATAATGCTAATACACTGAAGTTCAAAATTAAGAGAATTTGCACATTTTGTCGAATTTCTGAAAAACTAATGGGCACATTTTAATGAAATTTGGAATGGATACACAGTTATATAAGAGAAAACATTATACCATACAACAGTCACAGAACGCACTCATGATCGTCGGTAAGGCTCATCAGCGCAGGAATGTCCAAAATCCACGTTGCAAGATCGAACATAAAATGACTCTAATATGGGGTATGGTCCCCTCTCACAGCGCGACGTCATACTGGAAACGAGGCAGTTGATGAGTTCCTGTGGCAGACTGTCCAGCTCCTGCAGCAACGCAGTTTTCAGCTCTTGAATGGTTCTCGGATGGGGATGGCGAGCTGCAATTGCCATCCCAAGAGCATCCCAGACATGTTCGATAGGGTTTAGGTCTGGCGATCTGGCTGGCCAATCCATCACGCAAATATCCTCACTTTCAAGATAATCGCCTGCCAGGTGAGCCCTATGTGGACGAGCGTTGTCGTCCATAAAAAGGAACCTAGGGCCAACTGCGCCACTGCGCCCCAGAAAAGTCGAAGATAGGGCTGTAAGATCTCATCCCTGTACCTCTCAGCAATCAGGGAGCCTCTGTCAAACACATGGATAGGTGTGCGGCCGTCCAACATGATGCCTTCCCTGACCATGACACCTCCGCTGCCATAGCGGTCCCTTTCTCGGATGTTGGAGGAAAGGTATCGGGTCTCAGGTTATCTCCAGATGAAGGTAAGTCGAGAATCAGTGTCCAGGCTGAATCGCGACTCGTCTATGAAGAGAACGTTACCCCACTGAAGTCTGGTCCAAAGCTGATGTTGTCTGCACCTTGCTAAACGCGCTCTCTTGTGTGCTGAAGTGAGCAGGACGCAAACAGCGGGTTTTCTGGCGAAAAGCCAGAAGACCCGCTGTTTGCGTCCATAGCATGCCGACGATAAGAGTAAATTATCGTCGGCATGCTATCAACTATCCTCATGAAGCCTTCGGGAAAGAGTAACCCTTGAAACTCGGGTTCCAGTGGCGGCATGCAGCTCACGAGATAGCTGTGCAGCTGTAGCAGTCCTGTGGAGCCTCGCTGAAAGTGCCAAATAACGATCTTCATTGGCCGTCGTGGCTCTTGGACGACCTTGCCCAGACCTTCTCGATATCGATCCGGTGTCCTTAAACTGTTTCCACAAATTGCAGATGACACTGGGCGTTACATTGAGCTCTGTAACAATATGCACTTGCGATTGCCCTGCCTCCAATCTACCGACGATTCTCCATCTCATTCCGTCATCAATACTTTCGTGGCAACTCATTTTACCTGATTACTTATGAAATTGAACCAACTCCTGCAAGAAACAGAACGAATGTCGCCGAGGAGTACGAGCGAACTAATCGCGGAAAAAGCCACTTGTGCTTTTCATGCCCTTCCGCTGTCACAGCTCTACCCACATGCACGTGTACACTTACGTATTCGACACTGCAAATTTGCGTTCTTATTCGGCGGCATAATTTGTACCTTTGTTTCCGTACTTTTGGTGAAAATCGACAAAATGTGCAAATTCTCTTAATTTTGAACGCCAGTGCATCATCGCACCACAATGCGCTGCAATATGTACGTTGCTAAATAGAATTAACAGGGAGCTACTGCGTGGAGATAGGGAGTAAATTATCGTCGGTATGCTATCAACTATCCAATATCTATAGTTCTTGAAAAAGCATTTTCTTCTCTGCAGAATACACAAATGCGCGGACTATGGCATTTTCTACCCAAGCCCAGAATAAATGGCCATTTAGAATGCCCGCTCCACAACCAGAACAAGTTGCCGAAGAATTCCCTTTACCAACTATAAAGTGTCTCATTTGCTAAATCATATAAATTCACATTCTTATATAAAAAAAAAAAATTATTTCGCTCTCCATCTTGTAACGTACCAGGAGATGTGACGTACCTGCCAGAAGGACGCACACGACATAAAGGCAGACAGGAATCAGAATAAAACGTCCGCGTAGCTTAATTGGTAGAGCAACTTATTCCGGAATGAGTGGACCCGGGGTCGAACCCCGGCGCGGATAAAAATGACGGAGAAATTCACTTCGTTATAATCTCTCTAAAAGCCCGTGCCCGAACCGCAGTAAACATTCCACAGCCCGTCTCAGCTCGGGTGTATAATCGTTGCAATATAAACTTTGAGGAGAAAGAAATCAAAACAACAAAGAATCATTTGGCACAGAAGACTGAACAGAATTTTCCAATAGCTAGATCTTTTTTAATGCCCAAATATGGGAGGGGAGATTCTCCGACTTTCTATATGCAAAATTTATTCTAAATCCCTGTGAGCTTAAGCAACCCAAGTGCAAGTTTGCAATATTTATTTTTAAGAATATCAAAGGAGGCCCTCACTGGGGTTGCGCCTAGGACTTCAGCCCTCCTCCCCCTATAACCTGGCCGTGATAGATGTGTTTTTTAGTGAGTGGCAATAACAGGCTAAGTACTGGTATTTAAACATTTAAAATTTCAACTCTGGGATCGGTACCTGCCTTTTGAATTTGGGCACCCTTCGGAATTATCAGAAGTCAGCATCTATGATCACAAGGGACGAAAAAGAAGGGAAATAAAATTAAATGTAAACAAAATTGAGGGTAAAAGGAAAAAAAAGCTATTAAAAATAAATTATTATAACTTTTACTCCTTTGTTTTCTAGTATTACTCGATTTTCTGATAATGATCTCGCTTTGTAAAACCAGAGCACTTGAACAAACTTCACAAGCTCTACTTCATCCTGAAGCAGTCACTGAAGATCAATATCTGCCTCACTTGAGAAAACAAATCACAATAATAAATAAACCAGGGTGCACGTTTGATGCTCTTGTAGTGAGTTTGATTTAATTAGCAAAAATAAAAATGCTCCAAACGTGATCGACAAAGGAAAACCCCAGTCTCTGAGTGCATCTTGGGTGAACTGCGTAACCTTGCTGAACGTGCTCGTCACTAAAGGCAGAAATGGTGTCACCGTGAATCCATAAATAAAACCGTTTAATGACAGGTAATATGCAAACCATACTAGTTACAGCCTTGTTGTTTTAGTATTCATCCGCTACTCGTCTTAAAAGCAGGTCGAGTTTCAGACAGAACTGCTTCAAATAGATCACGAAGTTGTTGAAATCGAAGTAATGACAGATAAATATATTTCACCCTGTAACCTGCATTTTAAATAACCTCAAATCAATGAATTATTTTAGTTTCATTCCCCGGGGTGAAATAATAATTATTTTTGTTGGGGGCCGGGATACTAATCACCAGGTGATACTAATCACCAGTTATTTACTTCAGAGGTTTTCCTTAATAGCGGCATATGGTGACATATTGAACAGATTTTTGTTACCACTCTGATTTCAATACACCACTTTTCTTTTTGCTTTATTTCTAGGATGTACTGTAGCATGTAAACAAGTGATGTGCTCAGTGATGTAAAAGGGGCTTATCACCTCTTAGCGGAGCTAAGGCACTATTTTTATAGCCTTAGCTGTGCTAAGGCTCTTTTTGCGGTTAGTTGGAAAGAAAAGCAGGAAGAACGATTTTTTTAGGTGATCATATATGTAAAAATAGGGAAAACTGTGTTCTGTACGCAAACATACTCGGATATTGCCCGAACGTTTAGACGAAGGTCAGTTGCACCTCTCACAGAGCCTGTCAATCAAATTCAAGGGTGAATTGCACCGGACTCCCACCTGCCGCATGGGGTAGTTGCACCAGACCCTCCCCCTCCCCCCTTCCCACGAGGAAGTTACAGACTGTTTCGTAGACGATTTGATCCCACCCATAATATGGGCTTCGGATAGAATAGAAGGAGAGAGAACAACTAATGCCTGTGAATTATTGCATGCAAAATTCAATTCCAATTTCAGTGTACCTAGCCCAAATATTTATGCTTTTGTCGAAGTAATTAAGCAAATCCAGGTTCATGTTTATGCATTGAAAAATAGTGGAAATGTCATAAAGCAACCAAACCAAAATCTGCACAAGAGGATGGGAAATATTTTCGAAAGAAGGAAGCAGAAGTACAAGAATAAAGTACTTACAAGATTTGAATTTTAAAAGCTATTTCATATTATGGGTTTAAGAGGGATAAGAAGAAATAAGACAAAGAGGTAAAAGACAGATCATGAAACAAGACAAAGAGGTAAAAGACAGATCATGAAACAAGACAAGAGAACATAATCTTGCTTTAAAACAAAGACAAGGGAAACTCATCCCGCAAATTTTTTTAAACACGCCAGACGCTATTGGCCCCTGCCAGTCCTAAACCTGGAAAAAGTGTAAAGGGAAAATTATGCCAATGAAAAAAAAACCCTTATTAACCTTGCTTCATTATTATGGTTCTTACATTCAGAGTCTTCAGAAATTTGCTTCATTCCCCCCGCCTTCTTCCGCGGTGCGAGTTGCACCGGTGCAACTCGCCCGTCGGTAGAAAGGGACTATGCGGTGCAACTCGCCCGTCGGTAGAAATGGACTATGCGGTGCAACTCGCCCGTCGGTAGAAAGGGACTATGCGGTGCAACTCGCCCGTTTCGCTATCTTTCCGGTGCAACTCACACACTCCCTTGCGAATGTTTATACTGCAAGGACAGGCGCCAGGTGGTTGAGTGGACTGAGGCGCTGGCTTCTGACCATTCGTCCGGCCCTGACCAGAAACCTGGATGAGGCATGGTTGGTGTCTTGGCCTTTGGCTCAAAATCTGTCCTTTCCCTGCAACAGTGGCCCTAAATTAGGGCCGGGCGACTGCTGATAAGCCTCAGCATTGTTGGTGGAGGACGTTAAATCTCGAAACAAAACAACAACAACAACAACAACAAAACGTAAGCTCAGTTCTGATTGGGCCATCAGTTTGGAACGTAAGACTACGACTTGTAGATCGGAGAGTTGACATCAGCTAATCGAGTATGGTTTCAAGGCTGGATACATTGCGAACACAAAGTAGAGTTCGAGATGGGCCGGGTACGGGTTCGATCGGTGTGTTAGATTTTTGTTTGGTGGCGGCTGCTTTCAGGCGTTCTCCATACTCTTTAAGTCGTTGGGTTGCAGTCTTCTTGGACATCTTACATTCCTCATCACTTGCTCTTACCTCTCCTTTTGATTGTCTCCACTTCTGCTTGTGTTCATTCTGCGAATTCCGAGGCGTTGTCGAAAATGTTGACCCATTCACACGAAAACAATTTTTTTAAATTTTAGTTTAAACCACTGCGATATGTTCTTTATATATTTGAATAGATCTCGTCGAGAGCTTGAAAACGATACCACTCACGGTTGTCTAGATAAATCGCGATATTGTCAAAAGGTTTCGCCGGTTCACAAGAAAACAATTTTAAAAATGCTCAGTTCAAACCACTGCGAGATGTTCTTCGTATACTTGAATAGATCTCGTCGAGAGCTTTAAAAACGATACCACGTACAGTCCTGTTGTGCTCACGATTGCCGAGATAGACTGAGTCAAACGCAGTGGCACCCCCAGAAATACTGCATCATCTCCCCCGCGCACATGGAGTGAGGGGAACGTAGCACGCACGATTTACTGCGCAGTACGCGAATTGGACTATATGCTGTTTAGGAATATGTTAACACGATAAGTGTGCGGCACGTATTTTTAACGCTATAATGATTTCAATTGGGACCTACAATGTATTTTTGCCACATGCGATCGGCAGTAAGTGACGTAGTCCTACGTCGGAACTGAATACAGTCCAGCAGAGGGTATCTCACGAATCGTAAAGGTTCCAGCGTAAAGAGAATGTGAACTTCTTTGTCCAGACTGAAGACTTTAAAGTTATACAAGGTTGCTAAACAACGGTAGTGAACGGCGTTTTTACCAAACAACTCGCCACTGGTAATCGGTTCTAATAAAAGTAATCCCCTGAGCTCACACTACTTCCTCATTGGTAACTCAAAATAAATTTGTACATGCGCCTCATAATCTTAAGAAAAACTGTGAATTAGTCACAATGAATCGATATGCCTATTGTTAGTTGCATCTGTTCAATATTGCTACCAGTGCTGTAGTCGTGAAATCGGCAGAGGGAATCCTAAAAAATCAGTGGAATCCTAAAAAATATGTGCAAATCTTAAAAAATCAGAGGTTATACTTCATGGATTTAAAAAAAAAAAAAGAGGGGGCCTTTTTAACAATTATGACTACGAGCTCATTTACCGATATGAATAAATTATTTTCTCCTCTCTCCTGTCAATTATGATTATGACATGTTGAAGTGCATGCACAAGTTTATTTTAATTTGTATTGAAGTATATCCCATAAAACCTGAGCCGCCCGGTGGCGCTGTGGTCTAAGCGATGGCCTCTGATCAGGTGTCCGGGTGAGACATAGATATTGTGTTTGCCTTACGGCACTGGCCGTCTCCCTTTCCTGGAACCAGTGGCCCTAAATTAGGGTCGGGCGACTTCTTACAGATCATTGAGTTGCTCACGGTAGTCGTTAAACCTCCAATAATAAAAAAAAAGCCCGACGAGATAAGTCCTTACAGCACTGTTCTTCTCTAGCAGAAACTCTTGATCTACTATCAGTTGCTGAATGATGATTCACCAACCAAGATCTTACATATATATATATATATATATATTGATTAAATCGTTCAATGGGCGGTCCATTTGAATTTATGAACATCAGGTTGGAGATTAACAAAGATGCTCTGAGATCGGTTATGATGTTGTTCATTAAACTGAATCCTCGTTCGCATTCAACTGTCGAGCAAGGGAAAGTTGAAATCGTTCTTAAGAGGGGTTTTCAAGTTTTCTGGTACAACTTGGACGTTTTCAGTATATTCTCTCAGTCTCTGAATATCTTGCATTTCATCAACATTAAAACATCTACAGATTCGCCTTGTTTCTAGTTCTCCATAGCGCACGTCGTCTGTTTTAATATTTATTCGCTTTAATGAAGAAATATTTTTAAGAAGTTGTACATTTTCACTGTTTGAATCTGAACACAGTCTTGATTTCATCCTGTTTACCGTGCTTTGAATAAACTGGTTTGGTTAATAGGTACAATTTTGATTTTAGGAATCAATGGGATATTTTTAAATAATAATTCCTCGTTCGCTGCTAATGCTAAATGAGTTTTTTCCCCAGGATTTTCTCCGAAGCTTTCTATAATTCTTATGGTTGTTTTTATTAGATGTTCAGCTCTTGGCAGCGATGTTGTTCGAGATGGAAGTTCTGTTGATAATATAGACATTGAAGGTATACGCTATTCTGTTAAAAACAAAAGCAGAGGGTATACGGCGTATACTGCCGTATACCCGCCACTACATCCCTGATTGCTACCATGTATTATTCACAATGACTATTTAGAAACGTGTGGAACGGCAGAGTGGTATTTAAATTAAGATTTAATATTCTTAGCATAAGACACTCAAGTAACATTCTTTCGTTTATTTAAAGTTGCTCAAATTAAGCAATTCTAATATGAATTGATAAAAGTAATTAGTAATGAAAATTTAATAAAAAATACTTATTAATAAAAACAAACATCTGATTTTACAGGACTTTTGAAAATTCTGGAGGTATACTTCCCGGATTGTGTTTTGTTTCCTCATCCGCTAATCGCGACGGCACTTTTTTATTTAGAACTTCATCACTGGATGTGCTTGTGTTGCTACTTCGTCTGTCCGTCAATCCAACTATTCAGTAGATACAATATCTCCGTTAATTTCTGCCGCCTCTGTGGCGGAGTGATCTGATGAACAGGTTCCTGGCTAATCGTCTGAACGGGATCTAAATTTGAGCCCCAGGTAAGACATGCGTGGTACGCTTGTCCTTCAGGGCCGGTTCTCTTCCTTCCCTGGAATCAGTGGCCCTACATTAGGGATGTCCGACTGCTTACAGCCCTCAGCACGGTGTTCGTTACCTCCCCCTTCTCCCCTTCATCACCAAAGGAAAATCTCTTCGTTTGAAAACTTGTGAGAAGGCTAATCTGACTACGAAGCGGAAGGTACTGAGTGTGTGTACTTCCGCTGCGTAATATAATTCCAGTATAAAAGCTCGCATTCGAGCTTTAACTGTGACTGAGCCGCGGATGGCTTAGTGGTTAGTGTTTCAGATTATCGATGCTGGGTCCCCAGGTTCTAGCCTGGGCTGATCTTTCAGAGATGGTGTGATGTACTAACAATCGCTGAATATCCGCCGTGCATCGGACGAGCACGTAAAGTGACGGCCCCCAGGCTGGACCCACTGGTTAAATGGGTATCCTTTCCTATGTCCTCCCTGAAATTCTCTCACCCATCTATGTGCAATATCGCACTTGTACGGTGGCGCCATCTACTGTACTCTAATCTCACTACAAACTGTTCTGTCAAAAGTCGCTAGACTTGCTCTCATTCCTTCCGTTTCTGTGTCCTGCCCAAAAGGCGATCTCGCTGTAGGTGGCTGGGACCTAAACTCTACTACCTGTGGACGGAAGTCCTACAAGAAAATGACGCTGACGATTCTAGTGGAATTTAACTGTGACTTAAAAAGGTGCATTATTGTTATAAATGTTCTGTACGTACGTGCATTTTAAAAATAAATACCTTAATTTCGGTCCTATTTCTGAAAAATACAGACATTCGTGTTTTGGTGAAGTCACTGTTATTTCTGTCAGTTGGCCATGCGTGTTAGAGAGGCTACACCAGGAGGATATTTACTGTGAGTTGGAGGGTAAACAAACTGTCAAGTGGTTTAGTGAGCACTAAGCTTCGCTTCTTTCTTCCTGACAGGAAAGTAGCTGACAGAAGGATCAGCGGGAATTTTCTTTTCTTTAGCCTCCCGTCGTGGTAATACAGTCTCAGGATTTGTGGGACGCTCCCCGAAACTGTGCAGAGAAATGCTGAAAAACTATATCTTTTTACATGAGAGTATATACGATACTTCCTACTTTTTTCTGATTAATTCTATTAAAGGATGAAAAAGAACAAAGCATACGAAAGAGGTAAATAAGTGAAAACGATGTTATATGCAAGGTTTAATGCAGATGCCATTTCAAAACAATTGAAGTTTGACAGTTTCTGCAATTGCTTTTTTTAATATTTTTTTTAATTAATTCATTTTATGATAATACTCTCTTGAATCTGATTTTATTAGGAAGCAATAATACTGATTTCAGTTTCTGTCTTTTCTATATTTTTAGGTATGTATGGCAGTTTTGTCTTGAGAATATGAATTCTTCCACATTAGTAAGTTTGTTGAATTTTTCAACTTATTGAAGTTGTTATTGAATGTCTCGCTGTTTTGTGTGTGATAAAACAAAATATTTAAACCAGGTATCTGAAGTTTTTTGCCTTTATTTATGAGTATTTATATGGCTTGTTTTATATTCCCATGTTTGCTTTGCTCCAGTTTCGTTAACGAAAACAGATATTCTTCATTTTTAAGCCTGTTAGCCCAACATTTTTCACTTTCTCTATTTTTCATATCATTATTTATTCCATATATGAAGATATGGTACTCGAGTCAAATAGGAAAAATCCAAAATTAACATTTCGTCAGAAATACAAGGTTTTGATCTGTATCATACCGAAATATGAGGTTCAAAAAGGACCGCTTTTCTACGAGTGATGATTAGTGAGGCAGCGTCAATATTCAGCAGTTTATTTATTTATTTTTATATTTAAAGGCGAGAGCCACATTTTGTGACACTTTTCCTTTATTTCTCTGCCTTTCACATTCAGGCATTTATTCTATATTAACACCAAATTTTTGAACCTTGTGCGAAATAAAAAATGCCTTCATGCTCAAAAAACTTACACAATATTTCCTGCAAAAGATAATTTGCTCCATTACTTAACGCCGCATAAAATTATTTTTACAACAAAAATAATTTTCCTGACATGAAACATGTAGAGACCTACACCGGGTACAGTTAGTTTCTCTATAAAAGATAATTTATCTTTTATGCTTAAATTTTTAGCACGTCTTTTGTAGAAAAAGTACGTGCTTATAACATCAGTGTCTGTCCGTCCATCTGTGCGTCAGTTCGCTCGTCCGTGCGTCTGTGAGTCAGTTCGCCCGTCCGTCCGTCTGTGGACAACATATCTCTGCAACAATTAGTTCGATTTAAAAAAAAAAAATTCACGATGATGGCGATATGTAAAAACGATGGTTTTTGCTTTCCGTTTTTTTTTTTTTTTTTTTTCTGTTGCACAACTACGCCGCTAGAAGGTGTAAATGCAGATGCAATCGAATTCAAAATACATTTTATCTCATACAATTGCTTCTAAATATCCGACTAAAAAAATTATTTCTTCCTTTTGATACCATTTATAACGAAGACTAATTTGGGCTATGTTTCTTTTTCATGGAATTCAGTTTTTCCCTTAGGAGGTGTAAAGGTAAATTGCAATTTCTCCGATATCTCTGTTTCTAAATGATTGACTTGAAAATTTCTTTGTGTATCAGATAGATCTTCTTGTGAAAAATGTTTGCATATAATTTTTTATTTTTTGTAAACGTCGGTTTTGCCACTAGAAAGCGCAAGCGCATATGTCTGTTTCTAATGCATTTGCAGAAATGTTTGCGCTCCTGAAAACACGACTGATACACACACACACGCACAAACACACACACACACACTAATATATATATATATATATATATATATATATTCTATAAAGAAGATACCTAAGCAAAAAAATACATATATAATTTTGACTCACACCTAATACAACATAGAAAAGGTTATGTATCTACCTGTGTGAGTAAAAGGAGAAAAAGATAAAAAAATAAAACAAAACAACTGAATGTAGAAGGTGTCGAGAATACTGAGCCTTGGCTTTATCAAGGACCAGCAAAAACTCTGCATTTTCTCACTTCCACAAAGACCTAGTTGGAAATGGGTTTCTGCAAGGCCATAGATGCAAGTAACATTCCCACCTAAAATAGTTAAAAAATATATATATATAAGTCATGTCCTCCGTAGAGTAGCATGACCTAGCACTAGTTAACAATTTCGCTTGCATCCATTAACCTTCATGGCCCGACCCATGCTCTTCATCTGTTACTATTACACAGAGAGAAGAAGATTAAAGAGAACTCAAGCTGTGAGAGTGACATAATAAATGGAAATGATTTTCAGCTATAACGAAATTCCAAGTTCGTTTGAGAGAGAATTTAAACTTGAAAAACAATGCAAAAGAAATCCAAATTTTACATTGCAATTAAAAAAGGAAAGGTTAATTTATAACGAACAGATTTTTGAAAGAAAACTTGAGTCTAAAACCCCCTACTCTACAACTTATGACAGCACGAAAACGAGAATAAGTTAAAGATAAATATTAACTAAAGAAAACTTTGTGAAAGTTATATACCTTAAACAGTTAGTTGCAATATGTACAAAGTATTTCAGCAGTGCTTTAAGTGCATAATTAATTAGTTATTAAGAACTTAACTACTTTGAAAAAACAGCGCATAGACAGCGCATAGAAAAGGAACAGGCTTAGCCTTCTTCTGTTCCTAGGTACCCCAAAAGACGCTCAAAGTTACAAAGAAAAGTAAGAGTTAAAACCCGCAAAAATGTTAACAGACAAACCAATGCTTAAAAGCTGAAAAGCTAAAAAACGACAGAGAAAAGGTACATAAAGTACAAACATTGAACTTATAAAACCTAGAACCCAAAAACAAGGAAGAGAGCTTACCTCTTGTGTGACAAAAACTTTTCTCCACACAAGAGGAGAACATGGCTGACCCCTTCCGCCACTCCCTAGACGCTGGGGGGCAGTGAGGGTGGGGCTGATGGCCTCCTCATACAGCAAGAAACCAACGCGCGGAGATTTTAACCAGAGAAAAAAATATATAAACTTAAGACTGTGGATCTGTATGATCAGAATGAGCAGAATTAACTCTCCAGAATACATGAGAAATATTATAAAATACACGAGCAGTTTATTTAATAATCTTTGCATGTATTAAATCACCTTAGTGAGCTTCTATAGATTAATCAGAATCTTATTAATTTTAATGTTGGTTTTACTATTTTTAGTATAGCTATCCTAGTGATGAATAACTAGTTTTCTTTTTTATTTGTTTTTATTTTCTTTTATAAACAGATTTTTAAGCTTTTTTGTGATTTTGTTTATATTATTTAATTTTTTGTTTTAATAGGACCGTCATATCCATAGCACTAAGGTTCCTTTAGGTAGTTAATAGGCATCCTCTAGCCAACTTCCTTACGGCTTTGATTGGTCAGAATCATATTATTAACTGTGTAGAAAATTAAAGCAGATCTGCCAACCTTACTCTATTATTCAGAATAATTTTTCTTAAAGTTCTTTTGATGAAAGAAGAAGGAATTTCGTTCTCTAGAAAACTTTCTAATAGTATATTAATGTGGTAATTGAAATCCAAATTGTTGCTGCAAATTCTTGAAATTCTTAGGACCTGAGAAATTAGTACATTCTCAATTACTTTGGTTGAAATGTTATTATTCCAGTGTAGATATTTAATTACTTTGAAAGGAAAATTAACTCTTTTATCAAAGAGGCTAATAGATGGGTTACCTCTGTTGAGCTTAATGCTTAAGTCTAGGAACTCAAGTTCCTGATTACTGTGGTTGGTTTTACATAAGTTAAGAGAGCTAGGATAGATATTATCAAAATCACTCTCTATAACTTCTGAATTATTGATACACAGCAGATCATCAATATATCTAAAAGTGTAAAGGTAGTTATCTGAGCAGGTGGGGTGATTTTTAATGAATTTATATTCCTTAAAGAACAGGAATAGATTAGCGATATTTGTGGACATTGATGTTCCCATTGGAATACCGTTCACTTGCTTATAGAGAGTATTATTATATAAGATATGGTTATTTTTTATGCAGCAATTGAGATAAGAGTTCCAAGTTCCTACATCAACAAATTGGTTAAGTTTAAATTCTGCATACAGCTCCTTAAATGTAGTGATTATATCTGATAGAGGCAGATTAGTATATAGGTTTTCAAAATCATAACTATTAATATCTAGGGGACAAACTTTGAGTATAGTAGAAATTACTTCTGCATTATTATTAATTATCCAAAAATCTCTGTACATCAAGTTAGAACAGTTTCTAATGTGTTTCAAAACCTTCTTTAAGACATCTTCAAAAGCAAGATCTATTTTCTTTTTATGACTCCTTACTCCACTAGCTATGAACCTGAACTTCACAGGATCCTTATGAAACTTAACCGTTGCAAAAAGAAATGGAAATTCAGGCCCATATCTTCTAGTTTGTGGAATTTTAAGTTTCTTGAAGAATGCCTTAAACCGATTTTCTAACTGCTTGGTAGAATAACTTACGGGCTCGTATGTTACTCTATTATTGAGTTCTATAGTTAACAATTCAAAATAGAACTTCTTACAGATAATTGCAAAATTATTGCTAGCTTTATCCGTAGTGGTAAAAATAAATTGGTCTTGTAGTTTGGAGAGTGACCTTTTAGCTTCTCCAGAGAAAAAGAGATTTCTGTCGAAACAAAAGTCCAGACCTGCCAACTCACCGGTGAAGCTATTGATTATATTATATTTCCATTCTGCGAAGGCCTCAATAGGCTGATTGTACGTCAAACTGGTTTTTACGATGTACTTATTTACATCTTGAGTGAAGCTCTCAAGAATCCTTTCTTTGGAAATTGTGAAGGAAGGTCTGAATTTAGAGCCATACTCTAATAAATTCCTAAGCTTTTCATTTTCAACATAACTCAAGTTTCCGGTGATAATATGGTTGTAATTCTTATCATAGTGAACTGTTTCTTTATGTTCATCACAAGAACAAGAAGTAATTACAGGAATGTAGCTCGAAGAGTTAAGTTTGTAGTTTTTAACTATTGACCCTAAGGTCTTAACATATTTAAAACTTACAATAGACTGGTGCCTGTGGATGGGAAAAAAATTGCATTATTGTAGAACAGCTTCCTTACATTGAGATTATCGTAGGCTTTATTTAGGAACCTGATGGTAACAAAATTACTGGAAAATTCTTTAAGAGAAATTTTATCTTTAAGAATATGTTTAAGAATGTCCAGAACCAAAGCAAAAACATGCTTATCAACATGGTCAGCAGTTTCATTCCAGAATTTGAAAAAACATTTAAGGACAGAGTGCTTGAAGGACCTGAGAATTTTGTAAGTATTTTTAACAAAATTAGTGCCAGTTTTAAAGCTTTCCAGAGTTTTTAGCAAGTTAGCAAAATCAACTTTGCTTGATGTGCGAAATAACCTCTGTCCTCTATTACCTCTAGAGCAGCTCTTATTATTAACAAGAAAGAAGAGTTCACGAATTGAAAATTTATGCTGATTATGCTTATTGTCAGATAGAGTGGAATTAAGGCCATAGGGATAAAGAGACTGATGCTGCAAAATTTCAAGGGATTCAGTTTCTAGCCGAGCATAGAGGTCAGGAATAATATGTAGTACCTCTATTTTCACTTTGTCAAAACCATGAGTATGGAAATGCTCTAATTCAAAGGTAGAGTACTGGTTGGCGTTTGTGGAGGGGTTCACTTCTGAATTAGAGAACTTGTTTACTAGAGACCTGTGGCCATTAATCCTAAGATGAAGAGGATTTTTACTTTGGCCAATATAGCTAAGGTTGCAGACTGCACCCTTCGTTTTAAATTCTAAAATTTTTTCCCTAGTCTTCAGTTTTGCTCTTAAGTATATATATATCATCATCATCATCATCATCGTCAACCATTATCAATCCACTGCTGGACGAAGGTCTCCCCAAGTTTCCTCCACAACGGTCTGTCTTGTGCCAGTCTCCTCCATGTCACCCCTGCATACTTTCGAATTTCATCCACCCATCTCCCATGTGGTCTTCTTCTGGGTCTTTTCCTGTCCCTTGGAATCCAATCTAAAATTTCGGCTGTCCATCGATGATCTGTCCTTCTGGCAGTATGTCCAGCCCATTGCCATTTCAGGGATTTAACTCTGATCATGATGTCTTCCACTCTTGTCATTTTTCGGATCCACGAGTTCCTCTTCTTATCTCTCCTGGTTACACCAAGCATGCACCTCTCCATGCTTCTTTGAGTTGTCTGCAGCCTTTGTATGTCTCTTTTAGTTAAGGTCCACGTCTCCGCACCATACGTAAGCACTGGAAGGATGCATTGATCAAACACTTTTCTTTTAAGACATAATGGCATATTGCTCTTGAAAATTATGCTGTTTCTTCCAAAAGCTCTCCAGGCAAGTTTTGTACGCCGATTAATTTCTTCATCAATGTGACCCTCACTTGATATCTGCTGTCCAAGATAAACGTACGTGTCTGTTATCTCCAGCTTTTCTCCATCAATCGATAAATCTTCATTTCTTGTAAAAGCATTGAACATCACTTTTGTCTTCTGAAAGTTCATTTTTAATCCCACTTCTTTACTCTTGTCAGCAAGTTCCTGGATCATACTCTGCAGCTCTGATGGGGTAGTTGCAAAAATGACTACGTCATCAGCAAAACGAAGGTGGGTTAGATAATCTCCATTAATCTTTATCCCCTTGTTTTCCCAGCTCAGTGACTGAAAAACACCCTCCAATGTGGCATTAAAGAGCTTCGGAGATATGGTGTCACCTTGTCTCACTCCCTTTCCAATTTTTACGTGTGTTGTATTTTCAAACAGCCTAATCTTTGCACTTGCATTTTCATAGATGTTATTAATAATATTAATGTATGCATCTTCAATACCGCAGGTTTTCAGAGCCATTGTAACTGCTGATGGTTTCACCGAATCAAAGGCTTTTTCATAATCGATAAAAGCCATGCACAATGGAAGTTCATATTCCCTCGCTCTTTCAATTAGTTCTCTCAGCACGTGGATATGATCTATTGTGCTGTAGCCACTCCTGAATCCAGCTTGTTCTCTCGGTTGAGCCATGTCCAGTGTTACCTTCAAGCGGTGTGAAAGAACTTTAGTGAAGATTTTATAAACTACTGATAGGAGGCTGATAGGTCTGTAGTTTCCGAGATCCTCAATGTCACCTTTCTTATGTAGCAGGATCATTGTAGCGGTGTTCCAATCCTCAGGAATCTTTCTTTCATTAAGGCATCGAGTGAAAATTTGGGCGAGTACTGTTTCGATTTCTCCACTTGCTTCTTGTATGATGTCTACAGTAATTCCATCTTCTCCTGGAGCTTTTCCTCGCTTCATGTTCTTGATTGCATGTGCAACTTCTGCTGGAAGGACTGGAGGAACTCTGGTACTGGTATCTTTCATGATGTCTGGAGTGCATATATCATCCCTTTCATATAATTTGGAGTAGAAATCTTTCACTCTTGTCAAAATTTCGCCTCTATTTCTTGTTACAGAACCATCTTCTTTTCTCAGTGCCATAATCTGTTTTCTTCCCTTACTGAGATGTCCCTTTGCTATCTTTAGGCTTTGGTTGTTTTCAATTGCTTTCCTCACTAGTTCACAGTTGAATTTCCTTACGTCTTCAGTGATACTTTTTCTTACTGTCTTGCATAGCTCTATATATTCCACTTTGGAAGTCACATCTTCTTTAGTTGTCCTCATCTCTCTTCTTTTTTGCATCAACATTTTGGTTTTTCCTGATAATTTGTTCACATGCAACTTGTTCTTAGACCCAGCTAATTTTGTTGCTGTTTCCATAAGAGCTTTGGTTACTTTTCTGTTAACTTCAGAGATGTCCACTTCTTCCGATGTTAGGCCTTCTAAAGCAGAGAACCTGTTCTTCAGTTCCAACTTGAAGGTATTATGGTGTTTTTTAAGGTTGGTTATGTCAATACATTTTGTTTGTCCTATGAGCTTGCCACGTTCAAGTTTAGTGTTGAGGTGCATCTTACATCTCACCAATCTATGGTCACTACCTGTGTTGAACTTGTTTAGCACACTGCAGTCTTCTATGACGAATTTTTTGTTACACATAATAAAATCAATTTCACTTGTCGTCCCATTTGGATGTCTCCATGTCCATTTCCTGTGTGGCTTTTTCTTGAAGAAGGAGTTCAAGATGAAAAACCCTTCTGCCTCTGCAAACTCAACGAGAGTATTTCCACGCTGGTTTCTGTTGCCATGACCGAATTTACCTACCGAAGTTTCATTCTGTTGCCGTTGCCCTATTTTTGCATTGAAATCTCCCATAATTATTTTCAAGTGCTGCTTACCTTTATTATTTAGATGACAAATTTCCTCATAAAATTCTTCAATTTCTTCTTCAGGATGACTTGTGGTGGGTGCATAAGTTTGAATAATCTGAGCCTGGTATCTTTTCGAGAGTTGGATATATACTAATATATATATGTGTGTGTGTTTTGTGGTATGATACCTCTTACTACGAATAATCTTTTCAAAATATTGTCTGCTTAAAATAATGGACAGTTTTTCTGCCAGGAGGCGTAGATGAATATTTCATTTTTCACAATATTTCTGTCCGATTTGACAAATTCTTTCTTTGGCGGAGATCGTTTCTAGCTGGAAATGTTTTGCATATAATTTAAAAATTTTGTTAATGAACAAACCTGCCACCAAAGTGCATAAGTTCACGTTTGCGTTTACAGCATATTTACAGCCATATATCTGTGTGTTTGTACTGAAAAACTCCTTTTTTCAGTGAGATAACCCTAACTACGAAAAGTATTTGTAGGCATTTCCTCCCCGAAATAATGCCCTATTTCCCCGTTAGATGGCGCAAAGTTTAATACGTTTTCCTCAATATCTCTTCTTCTAAAAGTCCAATTTAAAAATTATTTTAACATCGGATGCCTTGGGGTTCACTTTTCCTGTACTCGTGCTTCTTTGTTGTTGTTTTTTGACGTAGGACTACGTCCAACTCAGCGGATAGTATGGGGCGATTACGGCCGAATGCCTGTGACAAAAATAGGTCCCAAGTGAAATCATTATAGCGTTAAAAATATGTGCCACACACTAATCGTGTCAGCATATTTGCAAACAGCATGCATTCCAATTCGCGTACTACACAATACATCGTGCGCGTGACGCTACCCTCGCTCCCTGTGCGCAGGGGAGATGATGCAATATTTCTGGGCGTGCTGCTGTGTTTGACTCAGTCTATCTCGGCAACTGTGAGCACAACAGGACTCTACGTGGTGTCGTTTTAAAGCTCTCGACGAGATCTATTCAAATATAGGAAAACATTGCTCAGTGGTTTGAACTGAACATTTTAAAAATTGTTTTCTTGTGAACCGGTGAACCCTTTTGACAATATCGCGATTTATCTGGACAACTGCGTGAGTGTACAACGACTGTGAGTGGTATCGTTTTCAAGCTCTCGACGAGATCTATTCAAATATATAAAGAACATATAGCAGTGGTTTAAACTAAAAATTTTGAAAATTGTTTTCGTGTTTTAACATTTTCGACAATGCCGCGGAATTCGCAGAATGAACGCAAGCAAAAGTGGAGAAAATCAAAACAAGAGGCAAGAGCAAGTGATGAGGAATGTAAGAAGTCCAAGAAGACAGAGCATCACGTTGGGTAATTCGTGTATCGGTCTGCTTTGAGTTCGCAATGTATCCAGCATTATTTGTAAAAATTATGTAAGCTACTTTTTATATCATGGACTTGTGTTGGCTATGACTAATTTAATAAACGCTTTGAAACCATACTCAACTAGCTGATTTCAACTCTCCGATCTGCAAATCGTAGTCCTACGTTCCAAACTGAAGGCTCAATCAGAACTGAGCCCACCTGTATTTTTTAATGTTTATTTTTTGTGGCTCACAGTAGAGATGGGCAAATCGATTCTTTTGCAAGAATCGATTTTTTTCGATTCGACTCACTAAAAACATTCTTTAGGACCGATTCGTTCGTTTCGGCCGTTTGATTCTTCCGGTTTAGAGATCGATTTGTGTCTAGGGAATCGATCCAGATTCTTTTTGTGCGTAGGGAACCGATTCTGATTCATCCTTTCGTTTATTGATAATTTCCGGTTTAGTGGCGGATTTTTAAGCTTAAATTTGTTTTTTAATTCACAACGGAAAATTTGTTTCTCGGCTTTGTTATAGGTTCGTTTCGAAACGTTCATGTAGTTTATTGCACTTGTACACTTTAGAATAAGGTAAGATTTTCTAACTAGAAAACGAACCCCATCCAGACACCAAGGTGAAATTCCGATGTCTAGTGAGAAGTAATTCTGACTGATTATTTCAAGGAATCGGCTGTTTTGCGGAATCGAATCTTTTCTGGAAAGGTTCTTTCGCCAATGACTCAGTTTGCTGATTCATTCTTTTCGAACGAAGCATTCGCGAACGACACATCTCTAGCTCACAGTTGTAGCGCTAGGTGGTGTTAGTGTGTATTTCTGTTTGCAACTGTATCTCTGCTTCTAAAAATACTATTGGAAAATTTCAATTTTTTACTGTATGCCGCGCATTACACTAAAGATGGGGAACGCAATATGATGTTTGAATAATGAACCGTGTTCTGCTAAATGGTGTAAATTTCAAAACATTTTTCTCTCTGTCTCTTCTTCCAGGAGAGCATCCTTTTCCCTTAGTATAGCATTTGCTATGAATACAAAGCCGTATCAGAATAATATGACCACCCTCGGAATCACGGTGTACCCGTCCAGGCGCGTCACAGAGTGCACGTGACAAGGTTGACCACACAGAGATATAAGCGGCCGGCAAGGACAAATGAGCCATAGTGTGTGACGTGAGCACAATTGGCAGAAGTAGTGATTTGACAGACATTCAAAATGGAATGATCATCGGCTACCGCGCCAAGTATGGAAACATCTCAGAAACAGCAGATTTCATGAGATGTTCGCGAGGTGCTGTAGTAAGGGGGTACCAAGAATGAACCGCTGCCACACCGAGTACCCCCCGACGTCATAACTGCAAAGCTCCAAGGGCCATCCACCCAAGAGGAGAACTTCGACTGGTAAAGAGCAATCGACGCGCAACAGTGCAGCAATTGACCACGCAAATGAACGTTGGGCACCCAGGTACGTGTTCCCGATAACAGTAGAGCGAACCCTGTTACGCATTGGTCTCCGGAGTCGACGCTGCGTCAAGGCGCCCATGTCAACCCAGATCCATCGGCAACGACGCCTACAGTCAGCATGGGACTACCGTCATTGGACTGTGAAAGGGTGGAAAAAGTTGCCTTCTCCAACGAATCGAGGTTTCTACTCCACAGAAGTGACGGACGGTGGCGGATACGGCTCAGACACACGAGAGTCACCACCCGGACACGATTGTCGGTCAAGTAGAGGCCGGCGGGGGTGGTGTGCATGTGTGTAGGATGCTTTTCTGGTATGACCTGGTACCGCTGTTACTACTGGATGGGTCCCTGAACACCAATGGCTACCTGTCCATCCTCGCTGACCACATGCATCCCTTCATGTTGGAGGGTTACCCTGGTGGTGATAGTGTCTATCAACAGAACAATGCGCCGTCGCACGTCACTAAGGGGATACGTGACTGGTTCCAGAAACACAACAGCGATGCCTCCGTTCTCCCTTGGCTGACAAAATCGCCCGACCTCAATCCCATAGAGCACTTGTGGGACTATTTGGATCGACAGGTTCGACGTGCCAACTCACAACCACGTCATCTCCAGGACCTACGTGCTCTGCTGCGGTCCGAATGAGCACGTGTTCCAAGGGCAACCTTTCAGGGTCTCACTGTGTCAATGCGACACCGTCTCGCAGCTACCATCCTGGCCAAGGCTGGTTAGTCCCATTATTAGGTAGGTGGTCATATTTTTCTGATACGACTGTGTACTTTTCGCAAATTGTTACCTTTCTACTGTTCAAAATTCTTCTGCTAGAAGGCATAAAATTATATCACATTTTCCTCTATGTCTCTTGTTCTATCTGTTCCATTTGAAAATCCCTTGTCTCTGATGTCGTCCTTCTTCTCCAAAAAACGTTTTCTGCACAGTTTGTTAATTTTCTCAACACACTTTTCAGCCGCTAGTGAGAAAAAGGAGCTGTTTCTATATCGATTGTAGAGAAAGCAGCTGTTTCTGTTTTATCGATTGCAGAAATCTGATGGATTTTTTAATGGATCCTATTGACTATGAATGACTTTAAAGCATTTATACGCGTCGGAAATGTTTCGAATTTCTTTGTGTATCTAACTTTTGAATCTCAGAGAACAGCTTAGTGGAATCGATCCAAAAGACGTATTCGGGAGCATCTTTCTTGCGTTTTTTTACTGTTTGTTTGTTTTTTCACGTTGTATACGAGGGGGATTCGAATTTGACCTGGACTTTTTTTTTTTAATCAGATATTTATTTACCATACAGCTGATGTTTCATCACTTACTTTTCGAAGTAATCTCCGTCGTGGTCCATACATTTTTTCCAGCGTTCTGGAAGCTTCCGGATCCCTGTTTCATAGAATTCTTTACTCTGTTGTTAAAACCATCTCAGGGCGACACTTTTCACCTCTTAATTTGATCTGAACTTCTGCCCTCCCAAAAATTCCTTTAATGGGCCGAACAGGCGGTAGTCACATGGTGACATATCCGGGCTGTACGGAGGGTGTGGTACAACGTCCTATCCCAATTCCTCCAATGTTTCCATAAGTCTATTTAGCGCTGTGGGGCATGACGTTGTCTTGGAGAAGGCATACTCCACTGTTGAGGAGTCCAGTCTCTTCTTTCTCAGTGCTGCCTTAAGGGAGTTCTTGAGAAGATCGCTGTAATAGGTGACATTGATTGCTTGACGATCTTCCAGGAAATCCCTAAGAATAATATCGTTAATGTCCCAAAACACCGTAGCCATTACTTTCGTGGCTGATGCCCTGACCTTGAATTTTTTGGATGGGGGCGAATCACTGTCTCCACTCCATGCTTGCACGTTTGCTTTCAGGCATATGGTGATGAATCCATGTCTCGTCCACTATCACCACACGTCTGAGAAAGTTCTCTCCTTCTCTCTGATGTCTCTACTCCATGCTTGCACGTTTGCTTTCTGGCGTATGATGAGGAATCCATATCTCGTCTACTATCACCACACATCTGAGAAAGTTATCTCCTTCTCTCTGATGACTCCACTCCATGCTTTCACGTTTGCTTTCCGGCGTATGGCGAGGAATCCATGTCTCGTCCACTAACACCACACGTCTGATAAAGTTATCTTCTTCTCACTGATGTCTTCGGAACAACATGTTTGCAATTTGCAACCTGCTGGCTTTCTGCTCGTCGGACAGCTGTTTTGGTACCCATCTGGCACACACTTGGCTGAAATGCAGCTTATCGTGGACGATGGCATCCCTTAACGGAAAGCTGCTTCGGTACCCATCTGGCACACACACTTTGCTGAAGTGCAGCTTATCGTGGACGACGGTATGCCTCGTTGAACAGCTGCTTCGGTACCCATCTGACACACACTTTGCTGAAGTGCAGCTTATCGTGGACGATGGTATGCCTCGTCGGACAGCTGCTTCGGTAACCCATCTGGCACACACACACTTTGCTGAAATGCAGCTTATCGTGGATGACGGTATGCCTCGTCGGACAGCTGTTTCGGTACCCATCTGGCACACACACTTTGCTGAAGTGCAGCTTATCGTGGATGACGGTATGCCTCGTCGGACAGCTGCTTCGGTACCCATCTGGCACACACTTTGCTGAAGTGCAGCTTATCGTGGACGATGGTATGCCTCGTTGAACAGCTGCTTCGGTACCCATCTGGCACACACTTTGCTGAAGTGCAGCTTATCGTGGACGATGGTATGCCTCGTCGGACAGCTGCTTCGGTACCCATCTGGCACACACACTTTGCTGAAGTGCAGCTTATCGTGGATGACGGTATGCCTCGTCGGACAGCTGCTTCGGTACCCATCTGGCACACACACACTTTGCTGAAGTGCAGCTTATCGTGGATGATGGTATGCCTCGTCAGACAGCTGCTCCGGTACCCATCTGGCACACACACTTTGCTGAAGTGCAACTTATCGTGAATGATGGTATGCCTCGTCGGACAGCTGCTTCGGTACCCATCTGGCACACACACTTTGCTGAAATGCAGCTTATCGTGGATGACGGTATGCCTCGTCGGACAGCTGCTTCGGTACCCATCTGGCACACACACTTTGCTGAAGTGCAGCTTATCGTGGATGATGGTATGCCTCGTCAGACAGCTGCTCCGGTACCCATCTGGCACACACACTTTGCTGAAGTGCAACTTATCGTGAATGATGGTATGCCTCGTCGGACAGCTGATTCGGTATCCATCTGGCACACACTTTGCTGAAGTGCAGCTTATCGTGGATAATGGTATGCCTCGTCGGACAGCTGCTTCGGTACCCATCTGGCACACACTTTGGTGAAGTGCAGCTTATCGTGGACGATGGTATGCACGTTGCCGGCGCTGATGTTCAGTGCAGAGCTCAGGTCACTTACAGTAATGCTCCTGTTGTTCCGTAAGAGCTCATTTACGCGCGCAGTCATGGCGTCGTTAACAACAGTTGCCGGTCGGGCTTTGTGCGGTTCTTTGCCGATGCTTTGTCTGCCTTCCTTGAATGCTTTACACCATTCGAAGACGGATGAACGAGTCAGACACGAATCACCAAACTGTGTTTAAAGTCTTTGGTGAATTTCACTGCCACTCGCACTTTCATTGCAAAGAAATTTGATGATTATTCTCTGCTGCACCGAAGTCGAAACACTTTCACTCGCCATTTCTCTTTCTGCAATGCGGGAGTTGTCATGGCAACGAACATTAACGAAACATGTGGCGTTCTGGTCGCGTGAGATACCAGTGTTGCCAAACGCACAATAATATTGCGCACAATTTTTCAAACTAATGTATTAGAAACTTCAGGTCAAATTTGAACGCCCGTAATATATGCATAGGCTTTTTGGAGTTCTTATCATATGGCGACACTATCAGTTTCAGTGTTTGGTGTTTCACTGTTTTGATAATTACATATAAGAAGCACTCACTACATTATAAAAACATGTGGAATATCACTGCTTTCAAATTAGAGGTAACGAGCCGAGAAGCAAGTCCAGCATAACATGCACTAATTACATGGGGGATTAAATGTCCAACTGTTGAATGTCGTTGCAACTGAAGACGACTGACAGAAGCCTTTATTGTACAACGTAGAAGGAGACAGAATAAAAGCATTGAAGTTACAGAAATTAGTTGCGTACACAAAGAGATATATGTACTGTGATGTAAATCTATGATTTCATTCTGCTTATAAGAGTATGCATAAGATTTCGACATATACGGCAATGCAAAAATAAAATGTTTTCAACTTTTCACTTCCAACGTATTCAAGTTAATACTTGAAGTTTCGTTGATATGCATTAAATAATGAAAGAATAATAATAATATATTATTGTAATAATAATATATTATTTGTAAGTTTGCACGTAAGCTGAATGAGCTCATGTTTAATTTTTGGAAACACTGCAAACTGTGAGTAAAAAAGTGTAAACAGAAAAACTCTCGCTCTCAGCTTATTTTCAAAATCTTCCAACGCTGAGAATCGCTGCATAAGTGTGTATCTGGAGAGAGAGAGAGAGAGAGAGCGAGAGAGAGAGATTTTTGAATGCGGCTATGACTTTGAGTTTTTGAAAAAAAATGCGTTTTTCGTTTTAGAGAGCAAAATTCATTAGTATTGGAGGAATTCGCGGCTTATTATGACTTTAAATGATCCATTTTATACATAGTTCCCCACTCAATTTTTAAATAAATAAGGATTGCAAAGGTTATTAATTTTCTTCCTCCTCCTTTAATCCCTTTGTGTAATTTCTGCCACTATAAAAGCAATAAAGATTGCTATTTCTTCCCCTGCAAACTAAAAGATGCTCTTACCTCCCTTTATTATTTTAATTCTTTAACTTTGAATTAAAAACAAGATTCAAATCAGTTGTTACATATTTTTAATTATAAGTTTGAACTGAATAAAGTTTGTACATCTGTTATTTCTGCCCGTATTAAGGTATTATTTTTATCTTAGTTAAATTCCTTTAACTATGAACTAAATCAGTACTGTAATTTCTGCTTTTACAAGTTGTGATTTTCTTCTGACATTCTGACAGAAGCTCGCTTAATACTTTTTCACTTTGAGTTAAATCAAGATTATAACTTCTGCACTTACACATAAGATATTTTTTGTCCTTTTGTTGTCTCCATTTTGAACTAAATCAAGATTGAAAAAAAAATATCGTTATGGTCCTTTTCTTTTCGTTCCTTTTCCTTTGGACTAAATGTTTGGATGAAAGCAAATTTTTCAAAGACTGAAAATTTTTATAATCAATTATTTTTTGCACCTAGGATTCAAAAGGTGAAAAACTTCAAAAAATGGAAGACTTTTGAATTTTTTATAGTTAAGGATGTTTAAAACCTGGAATCTTTTTTTCCAAAACTACACGCGGTTATTTTTGTTTTTTGTGATGTTTTTATTTTTTATCTCTCATGTTTAAATGTTTCACTAAACAAGTTAAAAGTAACTACGTATTAACATGGGTTGCTGAAACAGTAGATATTGATATTTTCACAAATCTTGTGCATACAGAAATGATTCAACAGTGCATCTGCAAAATCTGCCACAGACTAAAATGGAGAGATACATACTGTATATGTGTGTTATGAGGTATAAGTCTTTTCGTACTTCTACGTTATTTTAAAAACATAACCATAAGATGAAACAGTTCCTAAATTAAACCTTAACGGCCAGACGAAACATGTAAACAACAGAAGTCAAACTTACGGAAAAGATGCTTTATTCAAGGATGTAGCCAACACATCGTAACATTGCCATAGCATATTGCACTAAACTCTTCACACACCACACAGCTCTTAACACAGCGCTCAACTTGCAACACTTCTCCAAGCAACGCTCTCTTTTACAACGCTCGCTTTAATAACGCTCTCTTTTACAACGCTCGCTTTAACAACGCTCTCTAGCAACAGTTTAGTCGTCGTTTTTATCTCTCGTTCTTATCTTATCTCAGGCATACGTCACGTTCATTCAACCTCAATTATGTTGCCAACAGTATTCGTTTAAGAGAAAAGATATTACGTTAAGAGGGAAGAATAACTGATAATAAACTCAAGATTTACATAGGGAAAGAAACTAAAAAGGAAAGTTAATTTAGAATATACGTCACAGTGTGCTTTGTGGGTGCAATAACTGACTTTAAACACACGCTTTAGACAAGAAAAACTGAAAAAAGAAACATTATGCTGCTATATGCATAGATTTCTTCCCCTGCTAAGATATTCTAATGACTTTTTCTTGCTTCATTCCTTTAACTTTGAACTAAATCAAGATTGTCATTTCTTCTTCAGCTAAGATATTCTCATTCAATTTTTTCTCTTGCAAACTAAAATACTCTTTTACCTCTTCCTCGTCTGATTCCTGTCCTTGCAAACTACGATGTTCTTTTGTCTCTAGCTCATTTAAAGCCTTCCCTTGCAAACTAAAATATTCTCTTCTCTCTACCTCATTTAATTCCTGCCCTTGCAAACTACAATATTCTTTTGTCTCTACCTCGTTTAATTCCTGCCTTTGCAAACAAAGATATTCTTTTGCCTCTTCCTCGTTTAATTCCTGTCCTTTTGCAAACTCAGAATTTTTTTCTCTCTATCTCGTTTCATTCCTGCAAACTAAGATACTCGTTTGTCTCTACCTGGTTTAATTCCTGCCGTTGCAAATTAAGGTACTCTTTTGTTTCTTTCTCGTTTGATTCCTGTCTTTTGGAAATGATATATTCTTTTGTCTGTTCCTTGTTTAACTCCTGTGCTTGCAAACTAAAATACTCTTTTGTATCTACCTCGTTTAATTTCTGTCCTTGTAAGCAAATATATTATTTTATTTCTTCCTCCTCTAAGTCCTGTTTTTGCAAATGAAGATATTCTTTGGACTCTTCCTCGTTTAATTCCTGTCCTTGCAAACTAAGATTCTGTTTTGTCTCTTCTTGTTTTAGTTCCTGTCCTTGGAAACTAAGATATTATTTTGTTTCTTCCTCGTTTAATTCCTTTACTTTTGAACTAATTTCAGATTGTAATTTCTGTCCCAGCGAACTAATATCTTCGTGTGCCACATCCACATTTCATTCTGTATGTTCTCATTACGGTTTCACTCAATTGAAGCCTAATGATCTTATTTCCTGCCTCGGTGCTTTCCACATTTTTTACGTTTGGTTTACTTCATTCATGATCGACGAAAACATTCCTTTCAGCTTCAGTTATATATTTTACCCCTTTTCATTCACCTCTGTCTCTATCAACCCATTTTTTCAACACACGTTGCGGGACTGATGCCTTGGGATATGTACCCATATGACCCCATACAAAATGCTCAGGAATTGCCTCACTGCATCGGAAGAATTTTCTGCAACATGTAAGTTGTTCTTAAGTGTTTGGAATGATGTCGTGATTGACTTTTGTAATATTCGATACTGCTGCCCAAAATCCGGCATATCAGAACGATTCTTGATCTCAAAGACTACATTTGTGACGATAATATATATATATATTAAGATAATACAACGTAGTATGTCACAAATATTTATTTTTTCAAGCCGACCATGGTTTCGCTGGGTATTTACCTAGCTTCATCAGGACGAATGGTACATAAGTATTCAAATTGTATATGATATCATAAATGGTGTTTAGAGTCACTTGTTTTGGTTAGATGCTTTCACGCCCTTGATAGAAATGGGGTGGATGCCATGTCATTAATAAGTTGCGAAGACTTCTGATATATATGGAAAGCTTCCAAAATATCAAGTTTGGTGGTTGAATCTGGCTTGTCAATTAGTTTTGCTTTTTCAAAGAGAAATGTATGGTCCTTTTCGTAACAGTTTTTAGCCATCGATGACTTCTTTAGGTCACAATTCCGAATGTAGGTCTTGTGCTTCTTCAATCGAAAACGCAAGGCTCTACACATTCTGTCCTATGTACGAAGCGCCACATTCACATGGAATTTGATAAATTCCCCACGAGTATTTGTCTGCAACACAGTCCTTTGATCCTAAAAAGTTCATTTTGTTTATGGGTTTAAAAATCACCTTAAAATGAAAGGTTTTGAGAATTTTTGAAATTTTGAAGGAAATGTAACGGGAATATGAAATAATGGCAAAATTCTCTCTCAATGGAAGCATCACAGGAGTTAACGTGGAGATAGGCTTCAGTTTCCGGAATTTTGTTAGAGCCTTGTCTGCAATAGAAGGGTTGTATCCTCGCTGTACTGCAACACGTTTAAGGAAATAAAGTTCTTTTTTCAAACTGTCTTTATTTGAACATATGTGTATCGCGCAATATACGCAACTGTAAAAGGCGCTGAGTTTTTGTTGCCAAGGGTGATTGGACTTGGCATGTGGAGATGAGAAAACAGCGAAAGGCTTCCGATAAATTCTGGTTGCGAGAGATCCATTTGAGCGAGTTACCAGTACGTCAAGGAATGGTAGGCATCCGTTATTTTCAGTTTCGCAGCTGAATTGAATGTGAGACTCAATGGAATCTATAAGTTTGACTAATTCTGGAATTTCAAGATGTTTTCCCTTTCATAGAACGAAAGTATCATCTACATATTGTATCCATAAGTCAAATTTCACGAGTTTGGAAAGTTTTTCTTCAAATCGACGCATCTAGATTTCACATAACATAGGTGACAGTGGGCTGCCCATGGCTAGATCTTCCGTCTGTTCATGAAACGTTCCACGGAAAGTAAAACTGTTCTGTTTTATACAAATGTCCAAATTAAATATCGGAACGATATTTAATTTTCAAAACTCCCTTATTTCGAAATTATATTATCCATTCACTGCAGGTAGCAACTGTCTTGCCCCGCACGGGGATAACTGGTTTTCCAGTTATTTGGGGAGTGGCGCCCCCACGGCCCGAGCTGACCTTGTGACGGATCAATTTATCTTTTCGTCTTGAACGATTATGTAACCGAAGGGACAGCTGTTCATCCAGCTGCTGGGGGATGGCGTCCCCACGGCCCGAGCCGACTTGAACTAGATGTGAATTTTCACATGTTTTATGTTTTTTGTTTTTTCACTTGACACGCTCCCGCCTCAGTTGTAGGTTGCTGAGGTTGTGATTATGCGCCAGCTCTGGATTTGAGTTTATCTTTTTCTTTCCTGTCTTCTCCATTTTATGTTCCTTTTGTTTTTCCGAGCTGGTTAGCTAGACCTGCCTGCACGTTTGCCGTGTGTGGTGACCCGTAAGGTGGAAAAGGGGATGCTGGAGGCTGAGGTTTCTGGAGGCCTGGGTGTTGTTGTCGCCAGTTGCTAACACTCCTCTTTGCCCCCTGCTTCACCCTAAACGGGCGGCTGGGAACTAACCCACTCCTAGTCAATGAGGTCTGTGGCCGAGTGGAGCCCAGACCTCTAACGGCTTGTCGTCTCGTACGACAGGGTGAGTCTGGGGATAGGGTGGGCATGCCAAAGGGGTGTTCCCCAGGCATGGGAAAGTCTGGGTGCATGCCGAGCGCATGTCTGCCCTATCAACTTGCTATATCCGCTTGCTAACCCTAGAGCCGTGTCCTGCGTCCACTTGGGCTTGCGGACCTCCGGCTCTCCCTCGTTGGGCTCGATTGTGGGTGGGGAAGTCGGCGGACGAATTATTAAAATTTCTATGGATGAAAACAAAATTTCCCAAGAACCAAAAAGCAAAAGAGGTATAGAGGAAGGCTCATCCCCTTTTGCCAAAAAACATGTCCCTGATTGTTCAAATGCTCGTTTCTTTTTGTGCACTCATTGGACCCTTCAAAGCCTTTGAGTGCCAAAAGTCCATTTTGGATAAATAAAGCTCTTCAATCCATCGCAAGCTCTCCTAAGAGCGTAAAGAAGCTCCAATCTGGAGATCTTCTTGTAGAAATGTCCACTGTGGCCTACAGCTCTACACTTCTTAACACCACCACGCTGCTTGAGACTCCGGTCAAAATAACACCTCATGGATACCTAAATTCATCTCGAGGTGTTGTCTCCTCTCAGGACCTCGTTGAGTGTGCTGAGGAAGAATTACTTGAAGAACTGAGGAGTCAACACGTTACGGGTGTGCGGCGTATTCCCATTCAGGCGGAATGGGCAGTCCGTCCCATCCCGGAACATCATTTTAACTTTTGATAGCCCTTCCCTGCCTACATCCATCAAGGCAGGGTATCTCCACCTCGAGGTACGCCCGTACATCCCTAACCCTCTGAGATGTTTTAGGTGCCAGTCTTATGGCCATTCTCAGCAGTCGTGTAGGAGCAATCCCCGGTGTGCACGCTGTGGTGCCACAGAGCATCTTCTGCAGGAATGTGTGGCCGAGGCTGAGTTTTGTGTGAACTGCAAGGGTTCACACGCGGCATCAGCCAAAGATTGTCCCAAGTGGAAGGAGGAGAAGGAAATCCAAAGGATCAAAACGGTGGAAAATATTTCCTATCCTGAGGCCAGAAGAAAAGTGGTCCCTGTTACATCTGATCGGCGATCATACGCTTCAGTGGTGGTTGCCAAATCTACGGTTGCCACTCAGACCGACATTGAGATCCCCCTTAAATGTCCATTCAATGTTAACGACATCATCGCAGCCGGACTGGAGGCACTCCAGTCTCGAGCTAGGGGTCTGAAAGCGCCACCCACCACTTCGCCGAAGAAGACTCATCCCACCACCAACAAGGGAAGTCAGGCCACTTCTTCTAACAAAAAGACCAAAGCCTAGGATAAGAAAAGCATTTCTTCTCCTCCAAAATCTCAGGAAACGACTCAACGTCGTGCGCCTCCTGGTAAGACACTTGGGACAAAACATGCTCCCATCTTAGCCCCTGGTCACACGCCTCCAGATCTGGGGGAACCCCCAGCAGAGGCGATGGAGCCGGACTTCGTTTGATCATTTTCATTTTCATTTCACTTATAACCATGGCTTCAATCATTCAGTGGAACTGTCGAGGTTTTCGGACGAACGTTGATGAAGTGAAACATCTGCTTTCATTTTACTCTCCGGTGTGCTTTTGTCTACAGGAGACGAAGCTTAAACCATCGGACCTGCTTTCAGTTCGAGGCTACAGTGCATTTCGGACAGATCACTCGTCTGGAAATATAGCCTGTGGGGGAGTTGCTATTCTCGTCCCTCACAGGGTTCCGGTATCTTCCGTCGCGGTTTCCACAACTGTGCAGGCCGTGGCGGTTCGTATTTCTATGCCTGTACCTCTTACTGTCTGCAGTGTCTATCTGCCGCCGGACGAGAACGTGAGCGTCTCGGTACTGGAGAGATTGGTTGATCAGCTGCCTTCACCCTTTCTAATACTAGGTGACTTCAATGCCCATCATCATTTGTGGGGTAGTGTCAGCATCAGCACGAGAGGTCGTCGCATAGAGTCTCTTCTTGTCCTCGGCCTCTTTGTGCCTTTTTAACACCGGTGCTGACACGTACTTCCATGAACCGACACGATCCTTCAGTGCGATCGATTTGACCTTGGGATCACCATCAATTATTGCTGACTGGTCGTGGGCGGTGTGTAACGACCTCCACGGGAGTGACCACTTTCCAATTGTCCTCTCGCATCATGCGAACATGCCATCTTCTGCCTCCCGCCCTCCTCGTTGGAGGATGGAGCGTGCGAGATGGGAGGTCTTCACACCGTCAGCTTTGATATTTTCTGCAATGGTGACCCAAGAGTCAATCGACGCAGCGGTTCTTGAAGTCACAAATTGTATTCTTCAGGCAGCTGATCTTTCTATACCAAAAACATCTACCACACTCTCCAGAAGTCCGAAACCTTGGTGGACCCCTGAATGCGCAGCGGCTAGGAGAGCTCAACATAAGGCCTGGTCTACGTTTCGGCGTTATCCAACCGATGCTAATCTCGTTACATTCAAACGAGCAAAATCCTATGCTCGGTTGGTGCGTCGACGTAGCAAGAGGGAGTCTTGGATCCAGTATGTTTCATCTCTCACTTCGCGTGCCAGTTCGAAAAGTGTGTGGGACAAGATTCGTAAGATCCGGGGTAACTACAGCTCTCACCAGATCTCCATTCTCGAGAGTAACGGCTGCACATATGCTGGAGTCGGGGAGATTGCTGATTGTTTGGGGAGGCGTTTGCCTCCGTGTCGAGTGACCTGGCGTATCCTACTTCTTTTCAAAGAGTGAAATCCACTGCGGAACGCCAGAGAATCTCCTTTGCGCCTTTTCTCGACACCGGATATAACTCCCTTCAGCATGGTTGAACTCAGGGTGGCTCTGCATCGGTCCGGCGCTACGTCGGTCGGTCCCGATGGCATCCATTATGACATGCTCCGTCATCTCTCGCAGTCGTCTCTCGAGAATCTCTTAATCTTCTACAATCGTATTTGGTCGGAGCACAGTTTCCCGGAATCTTGGCGAAAAGCTTTTGTTCTGCCTTTTCCCAAACCTGGCAAGGATCCCAAGTCTCCCTCTAGTTATCGTCCAATTGCTCTCACTAGCTGTCTGTGTAAAGTTCTTGAACGCATGGTTAATTCCCGGTTAATTCATTTTTTAGAATATCATCAAGTACTTTCACCATCACAAAGCGGCTTTCGTCGTCATCGTTCACCTCACGATCATCTCCTGCACCTTGAGACATCTGTGCGGGAGGCGTTCGTGCGTAGGCAGCACCTGGTTTCTGTATTTTTCGATATTGACAAAGCCTATGATCGAGCGTGGCGGCATGGTATTATCCGTGACCTCCACGCATGCGGATTGCGAGGAAATCTTCCGACATTTATTTTAAATTTTCTTCGCAATCGGGTGTTCCAGGTGCGCCTGGGTACGACGCTATCTGCAACATTCCATCAAGAACAAGGTGTTCCTCAAGGTTGCATTTTATCTGTCACATTGTTCATCCTTCGCATTAATTGTCTCCTCACAAATCTTCCTCCTGCGGTTTCGGCTACTGTCTATGTTGATGACTTGCACATTTTCTGCTCGTCATCAAGCATGCATTTTATTGAAAGGCAGTTGCAGTCTGCAATTAATCAGATCTTTAAAACGGCGAATAGCAATGGTTTCGTTCTTTCTCCCGACAAGACAGTGTGTGTCCATTTTCTGCCGGAGGCGCGGCCTCCATCCTGACCCAGAGCTGTTTTTAGACCGTGCAGCCATAATAGTTTTGCCGGAGACCAAGTTCCTTGGACTGACCGTCGACCGTGCGCTTACATTCCGTGCGCACGTTCGGCGGCTCAAGATTTCCTGTCTGCGGGCTCTATCTATTCTTAAGATCCTTTCGAGAGTCTCATGGGGCGCAGACAGGATGTCTTTGATTCGCATTTACCATTCCTTAATACGGTCGAAACTGGATTATGGTTGTATCGTGTATGGCTCTGCGCGTCCTTCCGTTCTCCGGCCTTTGGACACTATTCACCATCAAGCACTGCGTCTTTGTTCGGGAGCATTTCGAACATCTCCGATTCCCAGCCTTTACGCTGACGCGAACGAACCATCGCTTGAATTACGCCGTCTGCAGCTGTCTATACAATTCTACTTGAAACTTAGATCTCTTCCAGACCATCCTTTATACGATGCAGTTTTTCATCCTCAGCATGCTCGTTTATTCGGGAACCGGCCCTCGTGCATTTCAACCT
Organism: Macrothele yani; assembly: GCA_039090855.1. NCBI lineage: Eukaryota > Metazoa > Arthropoda > Arachnida > Araneae > Macrothelidae > Macrothele > Macrothele yani. The sequence goes on from CM077003.1 coordinate 32,752,654, forward strand.
TCGGTCTTCGTATGGCGGCCGTAGCCCGTGATGTAGGGCTCGACTTGTCACTTGTTGCAGAGACCAGGGGCTTTGGGGATCCGCCATGGCACCCACTTGGTGTCATGGTTGATACCACCTTTACATCTTTCGATAAATCCTCAACCCCTGCGTCAGTGTACCAACAGCTCTTCGCTGAGCACCGTGACCTAAATTCTGATTACACTCCTATTTTTACTGATGGCTCCAAGATGCATGGAGTCGTTGGATCCGCGGCTGTCTGTGTAGATGACGTTTCAGTAGCGCGGATCAAAGCTGAGGCCACGGTGTTTTCAGCAGAGATGCATGCTGTGTATCTCGCTCTTCTCCATGTTCAGTCGAGTTCTCATCATCGTGCTGTGGTCTATACGGATTCCTTGAGTGTCTTGCAGTCACTGTCATCGTTGGACTGCTGTGACCACCCCTTTCTTCTTTCCGTACGAAGGCTTCTTCGTTCCTTGTTCGAGGCCGGTGTCCAGATACAATTTTGTTGGATTCCCGGGCATGTTGGAATCTCGGGTAACGAGTGTGCTGATGCGGCTGCTAGATCTGCTTCCTCTTTGGTCGTCACACCCTTGCCACTGTTTCACCGGGATTTCCGCTTTCTGGTACGCGACCATATTAAGCGAACGTGGCAAGGTCTGTGGGACCAACAGGTGGAAAATAAACTGCATCGAATTAAACCTAATCTTGAAGTCTGGAAATCCTCATATCGTCGGAACCGTAGGGAGGAAGTGGTGCTTGCGCGTCTCCGCATTGGACATTGTCGTTTCACTCACCGCTTTTTGCTGTGTGGCGACACTGCGCCGATGTGTGAGACGTGCAACTGCCGACTCACTGTCACTCATCTTCTGTGTACCTGTGTTCGTTTTCGTGATGTACGCTTTCATTTCTTTCATTTTCATTTGTTGACCGAGGACGCCGCTACACTGCAGCGGCTTCTCAATGACCACTGTGACTCTGTTGCCGTGTTTTCATTTTTTAAAGAAATTGACTATTTTAAACGTATCTAGATTTTAGCCTTATCATCATCCTTATTTCTCAGTTTTACTGAATCAGCTAGATTTTAATCATTGTATCATGTTTTTAATACTGTTTGTTCCATTATCTTTTTTAGCCCTTCCATCGTTCTCATTTTTCAGTTTTACATGATCAGTCAGATTTTAAGCTTTTTACCACACTTTTAATACTATTTGTCTTGTTTCTGGCGCTCTTTGGCCAACCATGGCCCTTGCGCCATAAAAATCCAACAACCAACCAACCAACCAGCAACTGTCTTGAGTTGATAGAAACTGTTTCGGCATAAGAGCATTCTGAGGATTTCTATATAGGGTTGGCATAAAATTAACGATAACAGCTCTGCTGGACTTGTCAAAAAAAGTTCCATGTGAAACTAGGTATCCATTCCATCCGTTTATTAAAAAGCATATAAGGCGCTTTTTCGAAGAGTTTTTTTGTGATTGTTGCTCGAACTTTTGTCAAACTATTCGCAGCACTTCTCACGTTGAAGATGTTCCAGTTCATTGTGATTGCAATTTGGCTTTATTGCTAGGCAGGGGCGTATTTAGAGGAAGTGGAGGGGGGCGGAGGAAAGAAACCGTAAATTAAAAAAATAATTACGAAGCTTATAGATTGAATATACACGCACCGGCCACTGAATTAGAAACTTTTGTACAAATGTACGTAAACATCACGCACCACATATGCAAAAAAGTAGTCACGTGTGTCACCACGTGACCTAGCCAATTATGAGTTCCCTAAAGGGCTTATTATAGGTACAATAACCCCTAATATGTAATAAGGGCTTATTATAGGTATATTGCACCTATAATAAGCCCTTATTATATGTGCCCGTCTGCTTATTATAGTTATTATATTTATTATTATGCCCTTATTAATATTCCATAAAGGTCTTATTATAGGTGCCCGTCTAGCTGGAGCCACGATTTTGTACACAACAGAGTTGACTAGTTTCTCAAAAGATGAGACAAGCAATATGGGCAGGTAACCCATATTGCTTTTCTAAGAGGCGTAACTGTTACTCGACAACAATCTGTCGGGAAGGCTTGTACGGAGAAACAGGACTTCCTATGTGCAGCAATTGGCAGAAGCATTGAATGAAGACTGTTCCCGTCCGATATCTTAGCATCCTATGCGCAAGTAATTCAAGAGGATCGGTACTGGCAATCGCATGCCTGTACGGAAACCACTGATTTCTGCGAAAAACGGGAAAGTTCGTCTACATACTGGTGTCAGAAACATCATGACTGGACACTGAACTACTGGGAAAATGTCTTGATCCGATGAGCAATGGACCCAGCTTGTCTTTGCAGGAAGGTCGGGTGTTCTCCAAAGATTACACTGAACAAGAAAAATAATCTCTTTGTTTGTTACAAAGACTGCATATGTCGAATCATACAGTATCTGTCATGCTGATTACAAATCTGCTTGCTGAATTGTGCTATGGGGCATAGTTCTCGAGTAACACTGTTGTTTCATTGTACAATAAGCCTTCATTTTGGCATGTATATTTCGCTACAAGCAATTAATTACATTTACCTTAAAAAGTAGTTATTTTCGATTTTCTTCTGTACTTTAGTTGTACTACATCCCTTTTTAGAGTCCAACAGTAATCAGCTAGCATTTTAGGGTTCCATTTTCCTTTATAGAGGTTTTCTATGGTGCATATGTTCTGATGAAAACGATTTCCGTGCTCATCGTTTAAAGCTCCTAAGTTCTGTTGGAAAAAGTGTAGATGCGAGTGAAGGAAATTTATTTTAAGGGACATATTGCATCCCATGGCCTTATAGTTTTGTAGAAGGTCAGTAACAAGTTCTTCATAATTTTCTGCCTTCCGGTTACCTAAAAAGTTCTGTACCACATTTTTAAATGACTTCCATGCAGCAGCTTCAGTCTCATTCAAAGTGCCTTCAAATGCAAGATCACGCATAAGTTCTCTTATTTGTGGACCAATAAAAATGCCTTTTTTTTTTTTATTTGTCTTCAAATATTTTGGGGAGCTTGTTCTTTAGAAAACGAATGGCTGCTTCATCTTTATTCAATGCCTTTACAAAATTCTTTATCAAACCCATTTTGATGTGAAGCGGTGGTAAGTACACTTTCTGAAGACTTACTGAAGGTTCAGCAACAACATTTTTATTACCTAGAATTAAGGACTCTCTATTAGACCAGGACATTTTTAAATGTAATGAGAATTTCTGTCCCTATTGTTCCATTCACAGAGGAAGCATGAGTATTTTGTGTATCCAAATTGTAGACCAAGGAGTAAAGCTATCACTTTAAGATCGCCAAAAATATTCCATGAGTGTTTATCTGCATACCATATACTTTGAAGCAAAAGTTTCATCTTTGCATATGTTTCTTTCATATATGCAGCATATGCAACAGGTACTGACGGATACATGTTTCTGTTGTGAAGAAAGATAGCTTTTAAGCTTATTTTTGAGGAATCTATGAAAAGTCTCTGTTCTTCAGGTTTGTGTTGCTGTCCCAAGGTTTCAAACAATAAGTCTATATCATTGCAGTACACATGATCACCACTCTTCGAAAATAAGTGTTCAAACTCTTGCTGTCGTCGACGAAAACTACATACGTTTGTACTTGGTTGTAAAAGATTCCCATCCCTTCAATCTTGAAGCCAATATTTCGGCCTTACTTTTTGCTAAATGAAGTTCATGAACCAGATCATTTAATTCTGAAGACACGGCTATCCTGACTGAAGACAGATGTCTCCGTTGGGAAACATTGGGAAATTCCTTTAAGTAATACAACATTCACCCCAATAGAGAGTCCCATTACAAGAAATTGTGACTTCATATTTGGTTTTAGCACCCGTGAATACATACAAAACTGTTAAAAAAATTTGTAACAAAACCACTGTTATTCAGTGTTATCTAATGTTGCCTATCAAGTACTTCCTGCAATGTTGACTTTTTACCAGCAGTCGATAGCTGTTTCACGGACGTCAATGCTACTGTTCGTCGGGCAATATATGTTCAGCAGTGGTTCAGCAAGCACGACAGTGACTTCCACCATCTTCCCTGGCCACCACAAAGCCCAGATCCGAACCCCACTGAAAATGTATGGGACATGTTAGAAACCAGATCCGGGAGCAAAGTTCTCTTCCGTCAAATGTGAGCCAGTTCAAGGACTGTCTGGTGAACTCCTGGCACGCTGTAGACGCAGATGCACTCCTACACTTTGTGGAATCTATGCCAAATCGCATGCGTGCTGTAATTTAAGTTAAAGGAGTGTGACATAAATTCTAAATTAACTTTCCTTTTTAGTTTCTTTCCCTATGTAAATCTTGAGTTTATTCTCAGTTATTCTTCACTCTTAACGCAATATTTTTTCTCTCAAACGAATACGTTTGGCAACACAATTGAGGCTGAATGCCCGTGACGTATGCCTGTTTTGATGAGAACGAGAGATAAAAACGACGACTAAACTGTTACTTGGTGAGCGTTGGGTTGTAAACTGATTATTGAAAGGAGCGTTGTGAAAAGAGCGTTGGGTTAAGAGTTGTGTGGTGTGTAGAGAGTGTAGTGCAATATGCTATGCTACGATGTGTTTGCTACATCCTGAATAAAGCATCTTTTCCGTAAGTTTGACTTCTGTTGTTTACATGTTTCGTCTGGCCGTTAAGGTTTCTTTCATTTAGGAACTATTTCTTAGTATGTTGCTGTTTTAAATTAACGTAGAAATAAGACAAGACTTCTACGTTATAGGAGGTTCAACCCGGTATTGAATAAAAGTTTCTAATTCAGTGACTGGTATGTGTAGGTAACCAACAGTACAGAAAATTTGCTCTTACATATTCTTCAGAAAAAAACGAAAGGAAAAGAAATGCAGACAGTGAAAACATAAAACTTATGTAAGAGGCTACGTCTCTGTCCCTAACGCTTTGACGTCAATTAGTACATGCAGCGCCATCTGCTTTTATCCGGTGGCCGAAGTCGGAACTAAGCTCACCGCTATCGCACGATACGTAAAATCAAGAAGAATTACCGGAAAATAAAATGAAGTTAGTAAGACAAACGATTTCATCTGTGGCAACACCACACGTGCTCGAACAACTGTCTGCGACGTTTGCTCTGTTACGTAGGTGTTATGTCGTGATTCATTTCATTTTCTTCGCATTGCAGAGTAATTTCATTAAAAGGAATAAAATTATAGAGCAATTTCATAAAAAGGAATCAGCTTTATTTTAATTCATAAAAAGGAATCAGCGTTACGTTATTTCATAAAAAGGAACAAGTAAAATTGTAAGAAAGTAACTGCAGGTGTAGTTTTGATTCACTGTGATGGAAATTTCAAAAATTATTGATTCCGTGGAATTTTTCTTTCTAGTAAAAGATGGAAGAAGATAAAGCTGGAAGAAAACGTCGCTTAAATAGAGAATGACAACGGCGATGGCGTGCAAACCGATCTTCTAACATACGATTCGTGTTATAAAGATTTTAGGCACAGCTTTTTCACCCGTGCATGACACGGGCAATGAGCTAGTTATTAAATAATTTTATAGCAAGAGTCACCAAATATGTTTTTAAAATTGTTCTAATATAGTTGAAACGCATCGTTGGTTTTACCTCATGAAATGTATGGAATTTTAAACTTGCCGAAAAAAACCCAAAAAAACCCAAGAAAGATGACACCGAATTTTCGGGTGTAATGAGCACGTCTTTTGAATCCGTTCTGACGCAAGTTAAATTTATGAAAGCTATTCAAAGTCAATGGAACCGGTATGGGAAACAATAGTATCTGACCGAAGAAAGAAGTTTTTCAATTGGGTTTTTAATCTCGCAGATATTGTTGTAAACGGAATAGTCAACTTACACCCTCTCGTTGCTGACTTGTGCGTTAAGAAAAATTTGAATTTATATGAGAAACATTTCACAGCGGAAACGCTCTCCAACAAAGAAATGATTTTTCAAATCGGACTCTTCGAAGCAGAGATATCGACAAACATAAGATATATATCTACGCCCCTCCCTGGCGGAAAAACCATGCATTATTTTAGGAAGAAAGTATTGTCAAAAGGTTTTTCGATGTGAGCGGTATCGGTCCAAGAAAAAAAATTTAGTCGAGTTTTCAGGAGCTCAGATTTTGCTGCAAATATTTTACAAGCAGAAATTAACACGTATGCCCCCTGGTGGCTAAATCATTCTTTAAGAATTAGAAATTATATGAAAAGCATTTTCCATCAGGTGCTGTATGCCATACAGGAAGAATTGTTCTAAGCGGAGTTTTAGAAGCAGAAATATCGGGGAAACGCAATTTACCTTTGCACCCCATAGCGGAAAGTCTATGATTTACTTGAAAATTTTGAGTTTATATGGAAAATATTTCGCATCGGAAACACTATCCAACAAAGAAGGAATTTTTCAAATCGGACTCCTAGAAGTAGATATATTGACAAAAATAAGATATACATCTACGCTCCCTGGCGTAGAAACCATGCATTATTCTAAGAAGAAAATATTCCTAAAAGGTTTGTCGACATGAGTAGTATCGGTCCACAAACTAATTTTTTCAATCGAGACTTTAGAAGTTCAGATTTTGCTGCAAATACATCAGAAGTAGAAATTAAGACTTACGCCCCCTCGTGGTCAAACCATTTTTTGCCAAAAACTAGAAATTATATGCAAAGGATTTCTCATCAGGAGCTGTATCAGGTCCAGAAAAAAATTTTCAAATCGGAGTTTTAGAAGCAGAGATAACGGGTAAATGCAATTTACCTTTACACTGCCTAGCGGAAAGATAAATTGAAAATTTTGAAATTATATGAAAAACATGTCACACAGGAAACTATCCAATTAAGAAAGAATTTTACAAATCGGACCATTAGAAACAGAAATATTGACAAAAAGAGGATATACATCTGCGCCCACTGGCGGAGAAACCATGCCATATTTTAAGAAGAAAATATTCCAAAAAGGCTTATCGACGTGAGTGGTATCGGTCCACGAACGAATTTTTCAATCGAGATTTTAGAAGCTCAGATTTTATGGCAAATGTATCAGAAGCAAAAATTAATACTTACGCCCCCTGTTTACCAAAGTACTCTTTAACAAAAATTAGAAATATATGCAAAATATTTTCCATCAGGAGCTGTATCCGCTGAAGAAACAATTTTTCAAATCGGAGTTTTAGAAGAAGAGATATCGGGGAAAACGTAATTTTCTTTTACGCCCCCTAGCGGAAAATTTATGTGTAACTTGAAAAGTAACTGTACCTAAAATACTCTTTAAGATTATAATGGAATCGAAAGATAAAATAATTTTTTCAATCGGATGTTTAGAATCAAATATATTGAATAAAATGTATTTTGAATTCGACATCATCTGCGTTTACGCTCTCTAGCGGCAAAATTGTTCGTAGTAAGAAAAAAACGAAAGGAAGGATCAACATTCGCATATTTCAAACTTCCGAATGCTAAAGTAATTTTTCAAATCGGACTAATAGTTGCAGAGATACGGTGTCTACAGACGGACGGACGGACAAACCGATAACATAAGCACGATCGTTTTTTACAAAAGACGTTCTAAAAAATGTTGGTCCAAGTCCCGGATGCGATAAATTTTCGATTTACGACACACGTGTCTTTCAGAACGAAGATGACGTTTCTCAAACAAGGCTAAGACCGTGTTTACTTAGCACGGCTAAGAGAAACCGATGAAAATGTTTCGTTCCCAATTTCCTGCCATCCTGCCGTAAATTAATCGAATGCTAAGAACGGAACCAGGCAATAATTCTAACGAACAGGGAAGTTCCTCAATTTAAAAAAGGTTAAGACAGAACAGCAGATGGCCTAACTAAGGATTTACCGTTGCTAAATCCGGCAAAGGATTTTCAAGCACTTGGCCGGCGGCTAAGAACTGCGGTTGCGAGGGAAGCAGAAATATTTGCGTGAGATAAATGACCGTTTCGTTCTCTCCAAGGATGAAATGCAGGTCATGAAATTCCGCAGATTGTCTGCGGGTATCTTGATCCATAACTGGCGGGCTGGCACGATTGTGATGTTCCTCACTTCCATTCACGTGCTTGTCTGGCTTCCCCTTCGCCATCTTCCGCAGTCCCACGTACCTGACTAAGCATAAGACCCCCTCCCTCCCCCCGTGTTAGGTCAGAGCGAGGTCACGCTCAGAGAGGACCAATATCTGCTTCCGGATCTGTGACGAACACCTTTCCGAAACCGAGACGCGAAATACCTTGCATAAAAATGAGAAAACTAAGAAACTGTAAACAGCTAGGTACTATATTTTAACATCATCTACGAAGATGGTAAACTTGCTGATGTTTGGCATTATTATGAACCTTTGAGAACAGATAAATAAAATCCAGTCTTTAATTTGCTTTTAATTTTTAGCCTGGCAGGTTGCAACAGTTTATTTCATATTAAGGAATTTCAAACATTGCTTTTTTATCCCCCGCCTCTCCCTGTCCGTTACTTTGAGTGGCAAAAACGGAGACAGATGATGTTCCTCTGGCGTAGTTACGGACAAAATTTATGACATATTGAAAAAACTGCTACAACAGAAGCATCACGGAAGCCTTCTAGAAAACATCGGGCAACACACACACACATATTGCCATGCTACTAACAGATTCTACATAGTTAGTGATTACGTAAGAGATTTAATGTTCGCACGTCAACTAGAAATCAAAAAGTTCTATTTTTTTACAAAAACCCAACATTGATGTTGCAACGTGATCTAAGACTGATGTTGCAATCCTTTGCTTGTTGCAACTCTCAATAAGTAAAGGCTGTGAATGATGATCTCAATTAATAAATGCTAGAGAATCAAATTGGACAGTCTCATTGAAATCCG